>OZ038492.1:71341597-71359097 GCA_964036315.1 Acanthosepion esculentum | reverse complement strand
AAATTTCAACCGACAGTAGAACTAGCTACTCGGTCAATGAATACCGAATGTTTCCTTATAAAGAAAACGGTACATGTTCCCATGAATATTATGATAAGTCGTTATAGAAACTTTCAAAATGTGTCGTCATATCGTGGAAATATCTCGTAAACCATTTCTGGACAAATTAATTTCTTTCGAAATATTTCATCCGGTTCCATGTTGATAATCAAACGCGTTTGCTTTGTAAGAATAATCACATATTTTCCGCAGGTACCACTTATTTGGGCTCGGAACTAGATAAAAAAAAGAGTTTCTTGGAATATTGGTGAAACATAATCTTTCTAATTTTCTTTTCTTTTTATTTGGATATGGGTTGTATTAAGTTTAACCCTACTGTTTTTGGTGACGTAATTATACGTCTATAGTGGAACTAAAATATCAGTGAAGTCTCAGTATCTAGCGTTTGTATATTAAACCAACTAGCGCTTCGTGATATTTCCATGTCAGTGCAGACATGCAGTAGCAGATAATACGACTTGCTCTGTGACCTGTTTTTATCATGCTTATTGCCCAGGCGAAAATAGATAACCTGGAAGGCAGAAATTTGTTGTTGCTGCTGTTACTCCTGTGGAGGTTAATTCCTTCTCCCTCTCGGCAAACGTAAATCCAAGCGTCAAACAAAAGAGGACATTGAGTAGGGATAAATAATTGTATAATCTATTTACATATATACAAAGACTGGTAACGTCTATCTGTTCCTGTTTCTAAGTCAACAGGGAGTGAGGGTGTTGAAATTAGAAGAGAAATGGACACTTGGTGATGGCCGTTGTTGGTGGCATCTCTCTCTCTCTCTCTCTCAACGTGTCGGTGTTGACGTCAAACACTGGTTCTGTGTCGGATCTGTTCGAATTTGGCCATATATAGTTTTTAGTCTGCTAGAAATCAAAGGTTTGGATTTTTGAGCAGGAGTGGCCCTGACTGGTCATAATATATTATTAATTTTGTTTTGGTTAAAGGGGGTGTATGCGTGGAGTCTGCTTTGGGTTGTCGAGCGGTCAACATCCGATTTGTGTAGAAAGTGTAAGAAGCACGACTTACTGTATGTTGGGGCTGTCATTTGGCTTAGTCTGTATTGTAGAGTACCCGATCATAAACAGAATAAGGGTAAAGATGAGAAATCGCCGTCATCGTCTTTATAGTCAAAGTAGATGACAATTTCCTATTTTTCACAAGACGGGCCAGCACAGCCAGGTAATAATGCTATAACAAAGTAGGAGTGAAAGTGTTAATAAATATGAAAATTCTTTAATGTAAACAATGAAAATCAGAAGTGATGTGCTGCTGGAAATATAAAAGTATGGAGGCAGCTCAGATCCATAAAGACTTCTTAACAACCAAAATATTGATTGATTCATTCGTTTTCTACGGCTTATCAAATATTTTGAGATTGCAATAATTTGGGGAGGTGAGTTATAATGGTTCAGAGATACAAGTTTTACTAATTAACCCATAGATAGGGGAGAAACGATGGATTCATACATTTCTCAAAACTATTTGCGCTTCAGTGAAAAATAACGAACCCAAATGGAATTGGAACTCGGCTCTCCGATTAACAATTTCTAGCCATCACCTATTATACCTCTCACACATCTAAGCTTAGAGTACCTGTTATTACTAAGCATTCACCCCATCCAGGTACTGATCAGGTTCGACGTTGCTTAACCTCGGTGATCGAACAGGAACCGGTGTTACAACGTAATGTAGCCGTAATCCACCAGAAAACTTAAACATTTTGAAGTTACATTATACAGTACAGCAGATATTTCGACTGATTTTTTAAAATTGCAATAATTTAAATATCTTCTTTGAATATTAAATGTTTGTTTAATCGCAAGAAATTAACAAAAGTTTAGTCTTAAAAAAAAAGAAAATTTTGTGAAAAAACTAGGAGTATTTTTTTTTGTTTACTTTTGTTTGGAAATGACATTTCTTTCTCTCTTTAAGCAATTCTCACGCTTTCAGCTTACGCATTTCTCGCGAACTCAATTCCATCGAATTCTTTTCCGTTAATTTGAATTTGTAACGTATACAATGTAGCTGAGTCACTGTTTCATTTATTTCTCAACAATGATCAAGCACTGCAAAAAGCTTTCCTAAAAATATATCTGTTTTAACAATAAATTATCTGTTGGAATTACAAGTTTTTGTTCTTTTTAATTCAACTTCACCAATGGAAGCAAGCGTTTTTACAAAATATTGTGAAGCCTGTTTTAGAAAAAAATATTCTGTCATCCAAAATTATTTATATTACGCCAAAATTCCTGAACGTCTGCTTAGACTTTGGAGTGTCTGACGGGACTGATGAAGTGATAATGATTTAAAAAAAAATGAAATTCCTGCTGATTTTTGTACGTCAAATGTCTTGCTATATATGGTATCATGGGTAACCAAAGGTAATGTAAATGCTGGTTGTGTTGAAAAGGTTGATGTGGCTGCGTGTTGAATAGCATTTAACAATTATACATTTTTGAATTAAGGAAAAACAATGAAAAACCGATTTTTGTTTCAACGATAAAATATATATTAAAATAAACAAATACAAAACATTTTTTGTAATGTGTGAAACAATAAGAAAGAAGGAGTAGTTTCCTTTTATCTGTTAGCTGAAAGATTAAATGTAATAAAACAAGTTTTCGACATAAGAATGTTCAAAGTTCTGTATTAGATAGGATGATGTTTTCAGAAGAACACGTAGCAATTCAGTTGTTGATTATATATAACTAACGGAGCTGTTGAAACATGGCTTGTTACATAGAACTGATGGTGAAACATATTTAAGTTCTGTGCGTGTGTGTGCGCGCAGTGAGTAGAATGAATAGTCTGTGTAGACGCGTGTGAGTTGCTGACTTCTACTGAGTTCTGCTTCTACTGTCTATTTTTGGAACGAATCCTGTTTATATTACTATCGGTAGGCTCCCAGGACAACGGCGGGAGAAATTTCGAGAGAACACAAAAAATATCTGATTGGATGAAAAATTACCCAATCGGTGATTTTATAACAAAAGCATGTTTGTGAATTAACAGTAGGAAAAATTCAGTGTGGTGAATGCGATCAGTAAATTGTCCTGTGATAGTTAGTATTTATTATTTGACCAATCACAGTTGAGAAAAATGTAGGCGTGGCAAACATAGTAGTAATCACTACAGTAATCATTTTTATTAATTTCTCAACCATCATAATAGTTACATAATTTCTGTACATAGTATAAACAAATATTGTTTTATTAAAAAAATTTTGTTCATTGGATATTGTTAAATTTTACATTTCTTGATTATTGAACAGATTTATTTAATGAGAATGTTTCAGAAATGTTCAATGAAAATAAGTGATGAAAACTTAAACCATTAAAAACGGATTCTTAGATGTGTGTTATTTTTTCAGATTCAGAGCATAGCTGATTAAAGTTCCAAACAAAAGTTCAGCTTCCTCAATTTTTAAATCTCTGATTAAACTTTCAAACAAAATTTGAATGCCTACATTTCTGACTAATGTTTCAAACAGAATTTCTATTTCTACATCGGTGATTAAACTGTCAAACAAAATTTCAATTCTTACATCTGTGGTTAATATAGAGGAGCGACGACGGAAATAAGCGGCAAGACAACATAAACACCAAATGTCAAAAAATAGTTTCTGGGTCGCATTCTTCAGGTTAATAAATGAATGCTTTGAAAATAAATATTTAACATTTTTCAACCAACGGATCGTGTTCCCACCGACAAGAAATGTAGGTTTTGTGATCCTTTGAAGGGTATTTAAGCAAAGTTTCTAGACCAGACAAGCCAGTAAAGGGAAAGAATGGCAACATACGGCAGCAGTTCACGACGCACACAGCTTAAAAGAAAATTACCTTACTCATTAACCAATGTTCTTCACCAAGGCACGTGACACATACACTTTCTCCCTTGCCTCTTCTTTCTCATACATACACGCGAAATCACATTTTTTACATCTCAACAACCAGCTACAAACAAGCTATGTAAGAAATTTAACGCACATACAAGCTAAGAAAAATTTAGTTTTAAATACAAGAAAATAAAATTATTTATGTGTTTATATTTAAACAACTTTATCGCTTTTTTTCTGATTTGTGGGTTGATTCAAATTTGCAACAAAGTTACAAGCAAAATTTCATTTTTTACATCTATGTTATGAAATATTTTTATGTGCCAGTAAATCCAATTTCTTGTGCCAGACACAAAACTTAGTAGAAACATCAAGTCTCTATCATAGGCGGGAAATTACAAATCAAGATGACAAGTGAGTAAAATTTCAAGAAGGAAAAACCTTTATTTTACAAAAGAAAAGATACAGATACAAGGTTGCCCCTAAATTTCCTTTTGTACGACTATTACGGTAAAACATTTTTGAGGTTACAAAAGGTGATAAACATTAAATATAAGGAAAAAGGGATTAGAATTTTAAGGAAAAGGTATGGATTTAAAGACAAAAAAAATATTACACCCTTTAAAAATGGAAAAAAGAGCGAAACTTAGAGGAAGCAAAATTTGCACATGGCAGAAAATACAAAACGCAGCCACCTCCATTCTTAACAGAATACTCAACAATAAGACATCTCAATGCGAAAGAGTTTTCGGGTTTTCACAAGTTGTTATCCCGATTGTTTTTGAAGAATATTGCTAGAAAGTTATCTTGAAAGTTCCTTCTGTTAAAATTCTTCTCATAAACACACAAAAAGAAATGTTCTGTCCTGGGTTTTGAATATACCTTGAATCTGTTGAATATGCCGGCTATTTTTTTTTCCCGTGTTGATTTCTGTCACCCTTCGACTTGATCAGGTCTCTTGAAGAGTGGGCTGAAATGCCTTCTTCCTCCTTTAAGACCGTTAATTTCTTTCTCAACGGTTCCTTTTTTCTGCTCTCGATGCGCTAAATAGCAGTCATTTTATTGAAGGAAGGAGCGTCATACCGGCTCACTTCAAGATTTCACAAGGGCTTAAAGAGATCTTCTCCCTCATTGGCCAGTAAATAGAACACTTTCTCCAAGAATTCAAATACGGATCTGCAACAATTCAACAAGTAATTTTGGCAACATCACCCGCTTGATCCGCTAAGGCCATAAATAATGTAATTTTTACACATACCGCCTGGCCTTCAGAAAATATACTTATCTCAAAAACGTCTATTATTTAAAAACAACTTCGACGATTATACAGTGTAACCCGGATATAAGAGAGTTGTCGGGACCGGAGAGGTCTCTTATATCCGGTTTCTCTTATATCCGGGTTTGGTCTATTATATATACATTAACACTGGCTCTAATTTGGGACGAGAGAAAATCTCTCTTATATCCGGGTTTCTCTTATATCCGGTTATCTTATATCCGGGTTACACTGTACATTTACAATTCTGACATTTTTAAAATAATAAAAATAAATTTTTTATACTGATTAAAGTTTTAAATATAATGTCACCTTAAATTCACTGGACACGTCTCTTATAGAAATATACGTATATTTTATGTCTAAAATATAT
Source organism: Acanthosepion esculentum (assembly GCA_964036315.1). Taxonomy (NCBI): domain Eukaryota; kingdom Metazoa; phylum Mollusca; class Cephalopoda; order Sepiida; family Sepiidae; genus Acanthosepion; species Acanthosepion esculentum. Next base: position 71,353,559 of record OZ038492.1, on the reverse strand, counting down.
AAAATTAAATAAAGGGCGTACTCGAGGGAGTTAAAAACTATTTTCACAAACATTCCTTATAAATTAATCTTTCCATCAATAAATTAATTCATAAATGATTACGGACCGAAACTTTTATTGCTATCGGGAAATTAGCTTTTATTTTAGGATAAAACCTGATTGATTTGGGAGAAAGTTATTATTCAGACTGTTTTATAAACAACTTTTCAAATTCAAATAGCTCAAATTCTAGATATTAGACATAAAAATTTGATATTTAATCTTGTATTCTTCTGACAAATGCTACAAAGATTATGACAATAACAATCAGCATTTATACATGTTTAAAGTGTTTGTTCCTCACCCATGGACGTTTTGTCAGATAATTATGGCATGGTAAATCATTCAAGCAAATTTTGGATCCTGATAAATCCTATATATTGTTGCTTCAGTTTTTCTTTTTTTTTATCACAATGTTTTTCAGTCATTGTATTGAACTGTTCTCTGTTGACCTCTGAAATCTGCTATTGAACAGGGTAAAATAAAATATAATTGTTAGATATTATGAGAGGGTGTTGATATTTATCTCATTCCGATAATTTCTATCTATGTATCGATACAAAATTATTCCTGCTTAAACCCCAAAATGGTTGACATATCATAAAAACAACCTAACCTTTCAAAGCTATGTTATTTTTTAAAATCTATCTATCTATCTATCTATCTATCTATCTATCTATCTATCTATCTATCTATACAGTGTGTTCATAAAATCAAGTAACCTAACTTAACCATTTCAGATCTTTCTATCTCTTCATCTCATTCAGTTCATATCTATCTATGCAAAACTATTCCTGCTTAAACCCCAAAATGGTTGACATATCATAAAAACAACCTAACCTAACCTTTTCAGAGCTATCTTATTTCTCTCTCTCTCTCTCTCTCTCTCTCTCTCTCTCTCTATATATATATATATATATATATATATATATATAGTGTATGTGTGTAGTGAGTTCGATCCTAAGTGAGTGCTTCATAAAAAATCCGAGATTAAATAAATAGACAAGAGTTGAGGTCATAAAATCAAGTAACCTAACTTAAGCACTTCAGATTTTTCTATCTCTTCATCTCATATCTATCTATCTATCTATCTATCTATCTATCTATCTATCTATCTCACTTTTTAATATTTAGGCACCTCAGTGTGGGGTAATTATTCGAGATTCAAGTCTTTTATGCTCTTAATACTGTGTAGTGAATCCGATGCCACATACAAAATTCAACATTAAATAACCCGAAAAAGGTTGATATCTTGTAAAAATCAACCAGCCTAACCATTACTACTGAGTAGTGTGTTTGATCCTCACTAGATGCCACAGCGAAAATTCGACATTAAATAACCCAACAAAGGTTGGCAAGTCGTAAAATTCAACCAACATAACAAGTTCATACCTCTCTATGTCTCTGCTGCCAATGATGATATAGTACGCTTGAGATTTGGCATGGGTTTTACTTAATGCTACCGATAGAAAAATGCTAGAAATTCTTTTATAAAACTAACTTTTTAGTGTCTGTATTCAATACTAAAATAACAGGCAAGCGACTGCGTGGTCATATGCCAATGGCTGGCGATAAGGAAGAAAGAGGAGCCGATGAAATTTGAAATAGGAGTTATAAACTGAAGAATGTATTTCTCATTACTTAACAGATTGACAGTTAGATTGTTAGCGGTGAGAAAGGAATCCGTGTGTAGAGGGGTTGGGGCGGTGGTTCCAATTGTCGTCGGAGACAGGAAGAGATAGGCGCGAGATATCATTGTTTATAAAGATAAAATTACTTGTGAACAGGTTGTGCTGGGAGACGCTGACTAAATCAAATAGTTTTCGTTGTTGTCTTGGGTTTAAGAAGAAGATGAAAATAATACTAATAAAAGAAGAAGAAATTGGGAAAATAAATGAACAAAATATCGGGTCGAACGGCTAAGAAGAAGGCAAATTTCGCCGTCTTCCGTTTACAATATTCGGTGACCTGTTTTGTTGGAGTTAGTGGTCGTTGTTGGGTAGGGTCGAGGGAAACGAAATGACGCCATTAACAATACACTGGAGCATGCCAAACATTCACACCTATGTCTGGACAGACGGAGGCACGAGCATTGATACATGGATCGTATACACATTCTTCCACAGCACGAACACACACGCACGAACACACACGCACGCACACACACACACACACACACACACACACACACACCTATATGTCGGGTGTAACAGCAAAATTTTTCAAATCGTGAAACAGCATGGGATAATTGTCCATTACACAAAATGTTTAATATCTAAAAAAAAAACACTTAACTTTATTGAGTTTCTTTTTTCCAGGTTTTCAGATAAGCCATCTGGGCATCTTTAATCATTTGTAAGATTCAACGGTTCAAAGCTTAATCTAGAAATTGTATAATTATGCTGTTACACCCGGTATATATATATATATATATATATATATATATATATATATATATATATATATATATATATATATATATAAACAGTATTACTCGCTTGAAAAACCTCGGATGACTCAACTTGTAAACACCTGAGGGAAAATTGGTACTCGAGGAAAACAGTGGAAGTAAAAAAAGAAAGAACTAAAAACATCAGAACAAGGCGAAACAAATCGTCAAGAGTCTTAAGTCCTTAATCCAAAGAAGAAAAAACACAAGCGATTATAAAGACTAAAACGAAGAGTGCTCAATACGCTAAGTAGATCGGTGGAGCCAGTTAACCCTGAAGTTCCGTTTAGTTGAAACCTAGGTAGGTTTGCCTGGCTCGTTAGTATTTATTCTATATCTATCTATCTATCTATCTATCTATCTATCTATCTACATACGTATATATATATATATATATATATATATATATATATATATATATATATATATATATATATATATATATAATGATAACAGACAACCTTAAGAGTCCATTGGTTATAATTTATTTCCCCAGGGAATTTCTTTTTCCCTGGCTCATCAGACCACACTTCTAAAGGTGAAAAAATGAATGCATTTTTCACCTTTGGAAGTGTGGTCTGATTAGCCAGGGAAAAAGAAATTCCTTAGGGAAATAAATTATAACCAATGGACCCTTAAAGTTGTCTGTTTTCATTGAATTAATCATTCTGAATTAACATTAAGCCCTGTGACTTCATCCTTCTTGGGATTACCCATACGGATTACCAAGATTTTCATTACTTAATTATATATATAATCGTTTCCCGCCAAGCATGCAATAAGGACAATAATTAATGGGGTTAATGGGGGTTAGAGAATATGAGAAAAATTTACTATCAAGAAGAGAGGACAATAAAAGAAAAAAATTAAGATAGCCGATTGACGTTGCATTTAAATTTTTGAAAATCAAAATCGGCTGAAGCATAATGCCGGAAGTGAGTTCAACAAATCAGAAGTGTGATAGAAGCGACTGTTAGCATTCAACTTACGATTACATCTAGTAATTTCAACCTGTAATATGAGTAGACTTTGCCGCCAATCTAGTACTGCACTTAAATCTCTGTCTGTCTGTCTGTCTGTCTGTCTGTCTCTCTCTCTCTCTATATATATATATAAATATATATATATATATTAAAGAGAGGTTAGAAGTTTTGTGCTCTGATCATGAAACCCAGGTTCGAATGTAACCATGTTTTGTTTGTCGGAGAGATGACTTTTTGTCGTTAACAAATTTTCGACTCGACCCCAGCGCGTGGAAACGTTGGAAATTGCCTGAAAACCATACAGCCGGCTGGCCTAAACCTTGTGAGTGAAAATAAGCAGACAGAACTGTCTTTCAATAGCAGAAAGTCTCAACACAGATTGTTTGAGCCTAATGGCCTTGTTGAAACTGTTGATTACGCCAGATTATGCGCACTCTACAAGAAATTGTAATTAAGGTGTGAGTGTGGAACAAACACAAATATAACGGAGACCTGAGCGGGTTTCTGTACCTGGAATTTACTAACCGCTCCGTGATAAATGTGTGGGCGTTAGGTTTGTTATTAAAGAAAACGTGCTCTCCTGTCTGAGATCGAACTCCCAGCTCATTTTCTTTATTAAGATCTCTCAAATATGTAAGCTGGTAAATTGGGGCGTCTATTTCAAATACTAGTTCAAATACTAGTTGCTACCATAATAACGTTTGAAGCAATGAAAATGTGGGTAATTAATTATTACATGCACACACACGCACACACACGCACTCAAACACACGCACACACACACACACACACACGCATATATATATATATATATATATATATATATATATATATATATATATATATAAAGGGTGCTAAAATAACTTGGACCGATTTTAAATGGGAATTAAGTTGAAGCGTCTAATGATTTTTTTCTTTTTCTTTCAGATTTGGCCGAAATTTGGGCGATATTCAGACATAACTGCTATGACTTAAATAACATGATCCAATAGAGAAATAAGTAAATTTTCACCAATAGCACTGATTTATTTACTACTGACTTTGATCCGTCTTAATGAAACACCCTTACGTATAATCTGTCTTAATGAAACGCTCTTTATATATATATATATATATATATATATATACGGCCGGTAGACGAAATACAATACTGTATAAAGAATAAACGCAACGTCTACTTAAATTCACGAGAAATAATGTTCAAAGTGTTTATATATATATATATATATATATATATATATATATATATATATATATATATATATATATATATATGTCTCATTGAATAATTTAGACAAGTTTTGTCTGCTTAAATTTAATAGAATCCTCTCGTAATTACGGACATTAGTATCCTTATTAAAGGAAGAAAGAAAATTACTATGTTGATGCATAATTATTTTATTCCGAGTACTTTCGACATGAGCACAGTGTCATCATCAAACTTTAATAAAATTAATTAGGAATACTGCACAAATGTTTTAGTATGTGTACAGTAGATAGTTTTAAATATCGATGCTTGTACCAATAATTCTTTTTTAAAAATCTCGACAATAGCACAGTGTCGTCATCAAGATCTTGTTTTTTTCTGGGATCCATGTAACAAACTTCATAAGATTTGGCGCTCGACCCTTCCACCATCTTTAGAAGTCCAAACATTTCGAACACTGATTGAACCAATCCTACTGCATGGATCAGAAACTTAGACATTATCTAGTCGTCTTAAAAGGCGACTGAATGGAACACATACAAATCTGCTTAGAAAAATCAAGAACATCAGTTGCAGATCCTATGCAACGCATAATACAATTTATGGAGAATTGAGACCAGTCTCTGTTAAGCTCAAACAAAGGCAATTGCAGTTTGCCGGCCACTATCATTTTACTTCTATGGCATCCTTCTGGAGGTGTCTTCTCACGAAATTCCTGACACTATGGCTCATGACTCAGGGTTGGACATTGGAGATCTGGGGACGGCAGTGCAGGGCCGAGCAGTGTGGAAAGGGATTGTTAATGAATTCCGACCAATCACAGGGAGGTCGTTAGATGATGATGATGATGATGATGATGATGGATACAAAAATTTGTTGTGTTCATCTGCAAACGCTAAGGTTATGTACAGTACAATTTTAAATTTTATCATGTAGGCACAGGTGCAAAAGTCAAGGGAGGTAACTAAGTTGTAATGTCTAAATATTTTTTAAAAGAGAAAATCTATTTAAAACTATTGGTTAAAACCTAGATATTTTAAATTATCTACTGTAAACATTTTAAAACATTTATGTAGTATTCATAATTACTTTTATTAAGAGTTGGTTTCAAATTTTTAATGTAGATAACATTAAGAATTTTTAGTTTATGTTTATTATTTTCAGGAAAAAGTATAGATGTATTTTCAACAAGACTTTTCCTAAATTGTGAATGTGCACAGGCATGCTGATGTAAATGTTGAGAGATATTAGATGGACCATTCAAATGAAAGCTCAACCTTCGAAAAAATCACAACGATCACAATTACAATAAGCTTTTGTAATTCACACCTGAGGATGATCTCAGAAGGGATCGAAAGTACTTGGGTAAGAAAAAATATGACTCCTTCCTTAATGAATTTCATCTTAACATCAAAAAACTACTTAGAGAACTAGAAAGGATTATTATAAAAATAGACATAATGTGTCTATATTATTCAAAGAAACATGTTTTAATATATATATATTGTGATGTCAGCGAACGCTCATTGCCATTTTTGTAATGTCAACGAATACTAGTTGTCACTTCCGTAATGCTCGTTGTAGTAGAGACTTTTAATCGCAGATATAGCTATACTAATACCGTTGAACAATACTGATGTCAGACGCCTTCGAATAACAGTCGCACAAATAGTACTTGCTCGATAATATTCGCTCGAAAAGCAAGCACCGAATAGTGATCAGTATAGAGAAATAGTATAGTGAATAGTATAGAGAAAAAGCGATCCCTATAGTAATAGAGCATAGTGTAGAAATAGTGATCCCTTAGACTCCACGCTAATTCCCATATATACATTTCCTTTGTCATCACGTGATCCATTTATTCCAAATGGGATCGCCTGTGTTTGCTTTCTGGTGATCTGTGTTCAAACTCCAGTGTCGGCAACCACACTTTATTCCTATATAACAATATATATATATATATATATATATATATATATATATATATATATATATATATATATATATATATATATATGTATGTGTGTGTGTGTGAGTGTGTGTGTGTGTATGTGTGTGTGTGCATGCGTGCGTATGCGTTTGCAAACTGTATTGCAAATTCTAGACACACACACACACACACGCGCGCGCACACACACACACACACACACACACACACACACGTGCGGCATTTAAGTTAGCTACTGTGGAGGGCTCTTGGCTGGACATTCGGCATGTTCAAGGGTTTGAGAGTTAATAAGTCTTTACATATTCTCGGCACTGGAAGCTTTCCTGGCTACTGTTTTATCTGGGTTTTCATTTGCACAGGAATTTCTTTTCCTCGTTGCAGCCTTGGCCCTAGTGATTGCAGCCTTGGCCCTACTGATTGCAATCTGGTCCTCTGTTTGCAGAGATTTCTTTTTGTGAAGCACATTGCGGCTGTATGCGATAGACAACAATAAACTACAGAAGAACTCCAAATTGATCACTGCAATTAATATTGCATTAATATTTAATCCTCCCTTTTAAGAGTTCAACGATAATTCCTCTGCCGCCACTTAATTTAAAGACAGTTTAATGTGCGTAGGTTCTTACTTTCCGTACAAACAATTATTTTTATTTCATACGTGACTTTCGCTGAATTTTACACTTAATTTCAATTATTCCTAAACTTATTTCCAAGTTATAAAAATTGTTATCGTACAAAATATGCGTTAAAAAAATCACTTAAAAAAACACCGAAAAATCGCAGTAATAAAAATTGGGAATCCATCATTTCTATAACATGAGCTATTGAAAGTTAGAGACTTGTGTCCCTTTAATTGAAAAAGTGTGATACACTGACATTGGCATTTATTATATAGAAGAAGGACATAAGCTAATGTGAGTTATGTCCCTTTAATTGGACACTGACCGTAGCATTTATTATATAGAACGAGATTAACTAATGAAAGTTGTGTACCTTTAATTAAAAAAAATCTGACACACTGACATTGACACATATTATATAGATATGTGTGTGTGTGTGTCTGCAAACTGTTTTGTAGTTACCACATTGTAGCATGATAGAATAATTTAGTAGCCTTGAGCTTCAGACAGAAAAGAAATGTTGGCCAATAATTTCATTAGAGCAAACTACTGGGAACAGTTATGTGCCATGCGTGATACACGCTTAGGCGATCATGTGATCATGCGTGATACACGCTTAGGTGATCATGTGATCATGCGTGATACACGCTTAGGCGATCATGTGATCATGCGTGATACACGCTTAGGCGATCATGTGATCATGCGTGATACACGCTTAGGTGATCATGTGATAATGCGTGATACACGCTTAGGCCATCTGACGTGGCAGATTTTTCCCATAGTAAGTTGCCATTTCTTTCAGCGGTAGACCAGTTGCCATTCAAGTCTATAGAACCTGGCCTGTCCTGCTATTTAGAAGAAAAGGATTCAAGGGTATTAGAACCCCAGCCGCTATCCATTACTCCACCGTGCCCCCTATTGAGAACAACGTGTCTAATACAGGAGATTCCATATTTTGTTCTCAAGACTGTTTTCTCTTATATCCAGGGCTTTATCGCTGTGGAAGAGTATATCTGTCGGCGTATCTGAATAGATGTCCCTTTCTGTGTACTACCACTCTTTAAATATTAACTATGCTTACCTGACTTTAATACAACGCAACACGACTGAAACAACCAAAGAGAATTAACGCGAACTAACCTGTAAATCATGGTCCTACGAAATGAGTTCGAATACCCTTATATGTATCAGTTTGCAATTACTCCTATCTTTTTTGCATATATATATACCTATTTGTAAGCGTATATAAGTATATGCAAAGAAGTCCCTGTCCTGTGTGTATTCTTGTAACATTATGCTGTGTACGCAAGTTTATCCGTATTTGCGTGCTATACATTGTTTTTGCAGGAATTTTCTTTTTTTGCTTGGTAGGAATTTCTGTATTTTTCTTATTATTGTCAGCTGTTTTCTCAATTTGTCCGCACCAGAGAACAAAACCGGTGGATTACGAACAGCCGGCTTAACTGATGGTCGGCCTTTCCCGGCTCCCATCCGAGATCCATTAGTTAGCCAATAAGTAACGAGCAAGTTTCTCGACTCTCTTACGCTACTTAACGGGAAAACGGAGGCAAATCACGTTGGTAAGATAACATCAGTTGGCGGGCAATGTTTCTTTCTTCCTTTGTTGAAGAACGGTAAGGTTGGCCCTGCAATATGACACTGGCGCTAGCAGATGTGGCCAAAGTTAGATATACTTCAAAAGAGCAGATGGTAATACACCGACGAAAAATAAAATTGAAACACTCTGACTAACGTGTTTGAGTTTACTTAAGATTAAATGTGTAGCTAACATAGCTGGACTGCCGCAAAAGGATCGCACAGTGAAACAATATTCACTGGAAACAAAGTAAAGATTGCTCAACTGTTATGTAATATCAGTCCTTTTATATGGTAGTGAATGTTTGACAGTATCTATACAGATGAAGAGGAGACTAGCGGCAACAGAGAATGCTGAGAATACCATGGACGGATCATGTGAGCAAAGAGGAAGTTTTAAAGAAAATGGGATCGAAAAGGACACTTTTGTGGAGGATCAGATAGAGACAGTTGAAGCATATGAGAAAAGGAGGCTTAGAGAATTTGGCACACGATAATTACAAAAATACTATAGATCGCCCATTGAAAGGAAATATTTAAAAAGAAAATCCTTAGAAGCTTTTATTATACAAATAAACAACCCACATCAAAGAAAATATGTTCACTACGAGTGACGGTATCTTGAAATCTATAGTACATATGTAATTTGCTCGCACACACACATAAACACACACACACAAACACACACACAAACATATATATATATATATATATATATATATATATATATATATATATATATATATATATATACACTAATACAAACATTGGGACTGGCTTCCTCACACCAAAACAAGGACAAAAGTCCACATAAAGATATGTGCCCAAAGCCCTTATTTTTTGAGTTATTTAGTTTAAAAACAGTTTATGGGAGGTGCTGCTCTGGTAACACGTAGACTAGGCTACATTTGTCATTCGTGTACATTTGTGGCTAGTCTGTCTTCAACGTTTAACGTGTGTAGTAGTGAGTTAACTGACAAGTGTCCCGTTCAACAATGGCAGTATATTAATTTCGTGAGTAGGCGGATATGATTTTTACATACAGTCGCACGGAAGTTTATATGGACTTTTGTCCTTGTTTTCGTGTGAGGAACCCGTCCCCAAAGTCTGTAAAAGTATTTATGACACAACCTATATATATATATATATATCTGTATACCGCCCCCTTTTCGGCGCGGCCTCGCTCCCATTAACCGTTAAGAATTAACCACACGTCTTGTCTAACACACGGGCACCACATTCGTTCTTGAAAATTACTGAGGCGGTGGCAAATATTTGAACAAAGCAACAGTAGAAATGCGAACTGCGTATGGTTTATTCAACATTTCGATCCCAATATACAGCTCCATATTCGAATATTGGAAAAATACAATCAAACACTAGACAGACAGGCCTATAACATGTTTGGCTGGATACTTGCTTCCTAAATATACCTTATTTAAATAACGCGACCCTGCAGAGGTCAAGGATACTAACAAGGAAAGATTTAGACGTTCTCTTATCGAAGGGGACATTTCACTAGCCAATGACATAATCACGTTTCTCCGCGATGAAATAAAAATAGATTGATATTCTATATTCTTCTGCTGCTGCCAACTATAAAGAAATACGTTGAGAAAAATTGAGAAAATGCAGGCAAATGATTGATCGGAATTTGAACTTGGGAAATTGAAATAATCCCACTTCTAAGGCGACAAATATGTCAAAATGTATCTTCGCCACTCCAAGAATCGGAGCACACATGAGTTATGAATTCAGAATGACTACGTGGTGTAATGGCTAACAAGCTTGTATCGCCATATCAATTACAAGTGAGTTCGATCCTCAGTAAGTGCTCCATACTTTCGGCCACGCAGAGCATTTCGGCTTCTCTTAGTAAATACAAGTAAGCCATTTGTTAACCCTTTGTTTGTACTGTGGGTCATTGTCACAACTTTAGTACCGTAGAGTTTTTCGAATGGCCCATTTATATCTCATTTAGTTCTTAATTTTCTTGTTATATATTCTGGTTTTCATAGAATAAATATCAATGGAAAATATTTTGAAAAATCGAATGAAAAGGCGAATACCAAAAATTACTTTGTAAGTTAAAAAAAAAAATCAAATACGCAAAAATATATTTCCTTTTATTTTCAGTAAACAAATAAAACGGCTTGTATTAGGTTGGAACAAAAATAATGTCGTTTTTTGACGTTCAACTTTATGTGAGAAAACGACATTATTTTTGCACCAACCTAATAATTCACACAAATATTATGACTAAATACAGAATCACCTTGAAGTCGTGTTAGACAATTTTTCTCTCCTGAATCTATCTTACATATCTATAAATCTACAATTCGTCCATGGTTTGAATATTGATGATTCATATGATCATGTGACTCTACTACATATTCAGAGATTCTTGATAAAAAACCAAGGAAGAATCAGTAATATTGGTCCTGACTTGGCGTCTCCGTTTCAGTCGCTTTTACCGCTGTCATAATGCAGCTTCCCTGTTCATTTTCTATAAATATTTTTATTGTAACTGTTTGGCTGAACTCATCGCAATGGGACATAGACTTTATAAATTTAAACGCCTCTCTACTACGCTCGTAATAAATTTTGTTCATTTTTGGTTGCTTTTGAGATATAGGGCCTCAAGATTATGTTTGTTATTCAATGAAACATGTTTGAATGAAGATATGCTGCTTAAATATATATATATATATATATATATATATATATATATATATATATATATATATATATATATATATATATATGACAAAAATATTAATTTCGGTTGAGCTCTTTGGTTTGAGGTGTGAGTTTGTAAACAGTGGCTATTTAAGCTAATATAGCATGACTCTTCGGCAGAATTGAGTCACTGTCAGTCACTGTGTGTTTATCTAAATCTAAAAATAAACACGCTAAAATTCACCTTCATCCCTGCCGTGCGCCGACGGCTTAGTGGTAGAAGTTCCAATTGACGCCAATTCAGTCGGGTTTCGATCCTGGCTAGAGGCAACCAGACGTCTAGCCACACTGATGAGCTGTGAAACAGCGAAACAGTCTGTCTGTGGATGACAAATATATATATATATATATATATATATATATATATATATATATATATAT
>OZ038492.1:71326597-71339097 GCA_964036315.1 Acanthosepion esculentum | reverse complement strand
TAATATACAATGCAAGATACATTAAAACATGACGTCAAAACATTCATTTACCAAAATTATTGCACATATAAAAACTAGCATTTATTAAATAAAAACATGAACAAATTACTTTCATTTACTTTAAGAATTATACATCCATACATAAAGACACACACACACACACACACACACATATATATATATATATATATATATATGTGTGTGTGTGTGTGTGTGTGTGTGTGTGATTGTGTAAAAGAGTACATCGAAGTCAACACTCAGAGCTGACAGTCTGTTTTATGCTTAAAAGCAATCGTCAGACCGGACGATTTTGTTTGAGCATGAAACTGCCTGTCACCTCTGGGTGCTGACTTCAATGTCCACTTTTATTTAAATTTAATCTATCAATTATATTTACACATATATACATATACATTTACATGTAATGTATCACTTATATTGAGCTAATATTAACTAATAACTATAGCATACCTTGAAACTATATTTTATCATTCATATATATATATATATATATATATATATATATATATATATATATATATATATATATATATATGTACGATTAAATACATATACATATATATATATTACTTAAACGTTATTTTTAGTGGATAAGTAATAAAATATGTAGGATTAATAAATGAAAAATACAATCCTAAAATTTATATATATATATATATATATATATATATATATATATATATATATATATATATATACAGAGAGAGAGAGAGAGAGAGAGAGAGAGAGAGAGAGAGAAAGAGAGAAAGATTTTAAAGGAAGCGTTTCGTGGTGAAACGCGTCGTTTAAAATCTCTCCCACTTTGTCCCATCGTCTTCACACTTGTTTCGGATAGTATTACACTTTTTGCAAACACACAGAAGCATACACAGGTATACACACACACACACACACACACACACACACACACACACACACACACACACACACACTAATATATATATATATATATATATATATATATATATATATTTATATACGAATATTTTATTCAATAAATAAGGTGAATTCTTCGGTATAAGGACTTCTAATACAGATAGAAGCTTACTTTTTTTCAACGTAGTTTCCCAGCACTGTCACACACTTTTCCCATCTGTGCACAAGCTTCCGTATTCCCTCAGCGTAAAAATCTTTGGACTGATGTCTCAGCCAGTCGCTCACAACACTTTTGACTTCATCGTCACTTTTAAACTTCGTGCCTCTCGTGAACGCTTTCAAGGGAGCAAACAGGTGAAAGTCTGAGGGGGCAAGGTCTGGGCTGTAAGGGGGATGAGGGAGCAGTTACCAGCCCAGCTCGTTGATGGTCTGCACCGTTTGGCTGCTGTGTGAGGCCTTGCGTTGTCATGATACAAGATGACTCCTTCTGACGGATGACCCCTGCATTTGTCCCAACAGATAAGCTCAAACCCTTTGCAATGACATCCACTGTCACCCTTCTGTCAGACTGAATGAGGTCATTGACTGATTCGATCACCTCAGGAGACATCACTTCTGTAGGCCTCCCAGGCCCGTCTTCATCCTCAACACTGATCCGTCTTTTTTTACTCAATTTAGCCCACTTGTATACATTTTTTGGCTGAAACATGTGGCACCATACACAGTTGACATTCTCCTATGAATTTCAACTGGTTTGCACCCTTCAGCAACCAAAAACTTGATAACAGACCGCTGTTCAATCCTGGAGCATGCTTCTTGGTCGGCCATCTTTGTTAATCGGCGAATCTCTCAAAGTTTTTTTTTAATCTGCAAAAGAAATTAAATCCATGTGAAAAAGAAATAAAACAAAAAAAAAAGAGTAAGCTTCTATCTGTATTAGAAGTCTTTATACCGAAAAATCCACCTTATTTATTGAATAACCCTCGTATATATTTACGGGTTGGGTGAAAAGAAACTCCTTCTTGTTAATTACATATAACATTTGTTAATATCATCACATTTGCATGAAACAAAATATATTGTGATCTCTAAAATGGTTGAATTTCACTGATAATTTCAGTTCTTATTTGAACGACAAGTGTGGCCCAGAATGGCGCAATGCCTGACACAGAATGTGTGTTCTCAGCTGGCATTCCGTAAAGAAGTGTTGCAATCCGCCGTACAAGTGGACATCACGCTTCAGCATATGCTAAAACAATCAGAAATTGTAATTTCAAGCTGATAAGTATGGGATCAGAAGTTGTCGTACTTCAACATCCAGAGTGGAAAAAAATGTGCAAAAGGTAGAACTTTAACAGTTGACTGCAGTTCTACCATTATACTGATCAAAATAAAACAAGTTTTATGACTATTGATTAATAATAAAGTTATTAACAATTTTAAATAGGGAGTTTTTTTTTTCTTCTACGCTGTATATTAAAAGCGGGTTTTATTAAGCCGTTATCAATTTTTAAATGGTTGCCTACTTTATGAAATTAAACAAAAAACAGCATTTCAATGCGGAGAAAAAGAAAATAAATCAATTAAAGAAAAAAGCCCAACTAAAAACAAGAAAAGCAAAAACAAGACACACACAGGCGCGTGTGTGCGCACAATAACAGTTTAAAGTTAATATTAATATTTTTTTCAACTGTAAGCGAAAGTATTTTACAAAACGTGGGTGAAATAACTGAATGCAAATGTATAAGACATTGAGTAACTCAATAAAGTCAGCATGTCTATAAATTTTCATTTTAATGACCTTGTCAAGAGTAGCAACTCAAAGTGTCATCTTAAAAAATTAAGATATGTGTTTAGCACATGCCGGTTCGCCGTTTTTAAGATCGGGTTCGTTGGATAAATATGACATCTACTTACCATGCAACGAAATTACTAATATCTGTACAGCGTAGATTCAAAATTATTGATATCTATATTAACACAGAATATTATATATTATCACGCTGAATAAAACAGAATTAAAGAAAATTATATCTATTTTAGATAGATAACTTCGATTAAAAGTAGACTGTCCCCCACAGAATTTTTCGTCATGGTTCAATTTGAAAGTCTTAGAGACGATATATATTAAGTCCGTACAGCCCTCCTTCTGTTAGGGAAGTGACGTTTGGGTCTGAATGTTGTTTGTCTTTATATATATATATATATATATATATATATATATATATATATATATATATATATATATATGTGTGTGTGTATGTGTGTGTGCGTGTGTGTGTGTGTGTGTGTGTGTGTAAAAATTCAGATAGAAATACAAAATATCTGTAAAGTCAATATAAATAAAAGACAAGGGAAACACTTTAACTTAGAACGCATTATATCGCCCTAGGAACCTAATCCAAGTGATATCTATTCTAAGTAGATAACTTACACTGATTTTTTCATCATAGTTCAATTTGAAAGTCTTAGAGACGCTATATATTAAGTCCGTACACCCTCCTTCTGTTAGCGAAGTGGCGTTTGGGTATGAATGTTGTTTGCCATATATATATATATATATATATATATATATGTGTGTGTGTGTGTGTGTGTGTGTGCGCGTGTGTTTATGTACAAATTCAGATAGAAATAAAATATATCTGTAAAGTCAATATAAAAAACAAAAACAAGAACAAACCTTTTCTTTACAACGGGTTACATTCCCAGAGGAACTTTACCAAAGTAAATGTGGAGATTTTATTTTATAACATTTTTTGTATTTATACACAGAAGTGAAGTGGAGGAAAATATCGTTATGTTTTCAGATTTTAAATTTGGGAACGATCTCAAATATTATCAACACTAGCTGTGTAAGGAAAGCTAACTACGGAGGGCGCTAAGTGATATAATATATTTGCCTAAGTTTGAAACAATTTAATTCTTTCGTTTATTAATCGTTTCACGTTCTTCAATTCTACGATTTTCAGATTATCCTGTGTATAAAAAAACTGTTTTAACAGTATTTGATATAGAGCACTGTTTTATATTTATATTTAATCATTTCACCCAGAGCAAAACAATAAAAAAACTAAAACGTAAGATGATGTATTGGGGATTTCCTTATATTTTAATTGCTATCCGAACGTTCCGTATTTCTCGAAATTATTCCGAAGAATGCGGCACGATAACCGTTCAGAACTTCAATTCATTTTTTTCGAATTTACCGCTTTCCAATAATCACATAGTTTTCTTTCTTCTTGCCTTCGCTGGTTTATTGTATTTGTTAATATATCCATTCTTTCTGCATAATAAGGTCACAACTGCTATAAATATAATCGTTATTAACGTTGTTAATTGTTATTAATTAATTATTTAAAGCTCGTTCCGAGAATCGACTTAAGACACTTTTGCCTTAGATGTAAAAAATTAAACTCTGACGACATTTGAAATCGGATCTCATAGACTCTCTGACATTGAAAGCAGCTAATTAATTAAACCACGGAGGGTCACCAAAAGAATCTAAAACGCCCTGAGCACTGTGATAACAAGCAACAGAAATTAGATGAAACAAAACTAGTATAACATATTTGCCATAGTGTTGTTATTTAATTTCAAAATCTAAAAATAATTTACGAGAATCACTACTAACATCATTAATTATTCATTTAAAATAATTACTATTAGTTGTGTAATTATTAAAAGAATTATTCACTTGCAGAGTGCGCAAGAGGGTTTTAACTTCTTTGACGTTGTTACTGAACAACAATTCTTGTATCATAAATCAATGAACTTTTTTTCCTAAAAGCAACCAAAATGGTCCTAATTTCTCTCAATCTAAAAAAATGTCACCCCGACACACGCACACTCACACAAAAGAAAAAAGTCAATTTGCATGAATCTAAAATTAATGTGTTTATAGGTAGTCACTCCTTGGGGCAGTTTGATGTGGTGTAATGTTTGTCTCGCTAGGTCAATTACGACTAAATGGTGAGTTCGGTCCTCACTGGGTGCTCTCACATTTGTCCTTGTTCCCCATCTAAAGTGCTCGAACGAACTACATTCCTTGATTCCGCCGATCCTAACCTTCACGGCAAGGACCCCATGCAAACCACCCACATTCCCTCCGTATTTCATTGCTGAGAAGTTTCACTCAAACAGCTTTTTCCCACGGACCACTGCTCTGTGGAACCAACCATCCTACAGAGGATTTTTCTCTGATCACAACAATCTTAACACTGTTCATGTCTAGGGTTAACCGTTACCTTCCTCTTCTATCACGTGACCTTTTACCTCGAGTGGCCCCGTGACTTCTACAGGGTGAACCTTACTGTAAAAATAAAATAAGGAAAAAGAAGGTTATATAATCCAATATGTCGTTGCACTTTTTGTTAGCTGTCGGTTGGTGACTAACCATTCATTTTATAATTGAAAATTTCACAACTTTTTACCGATTATAGACTGTAATGTCAGCAACTTGCTGTCACCCCTGTTGACTGTGATAGACGTCACCTATTGGATATATGGTGATTTACTAAGCGTTGCTTAGTTGTGGCACATGGCCGAAAGTATGGGGCACCCAGAGACGATTTTCTAAAAAGTGGAGCTCCCAATGAGGATCGAACTCACTACTCAGTGGTAACTGATCTAGCGAGACAAGCTTGCTAACCATAACACCACGTCGAAGTGAGCAACCTGTTGGATGTATGACTGCGTCTCAACTGGTTAAGGATTATGAAGAACTACAGGCAGACACCTTAAGGGATCAGAAGAGATCCTTGATAAATCAGGATGAAGCGATGACAGGAAGTTATTCTATCATTCAATACGGGTGTTTAGCTTAAAAAAATCAGGATCATTTTCTTTGGTTGAATTTCATGAAATTCCAAACGTTAGCAATGCCAGGTAGAATTCATAATATTAGGCTGGTGCAAAAATAATGTCGTTTTTTGACGTTCAAATTCATGTGAGAAAACGACATTATTTTTGCACCAACCTAATACATTCTCCCTGGGCACTTCAACGTGGCATAATAGTTACCAAGCAAGTTTCGCTAGATCAATTACGACAGAATAGTGAGTTCGAGCCTCACTGGCTGACCCATATTTTCGGCTTAGAACCTACGCTTAAAAAACCACCATAAGACTTAAAACTAAAACAAGGTAGTCATTGGAAAATGTATTCAGATTTATTTCATATATCTGGGCAAATACTTGGCCTAATAATCAGATATACAATGTAAATAACTTTAAGAATTAGTGAGAAATATTGAAACCTTAAAAAAGAGCCTTATACTTTTTGGTGCAACCAAAGAGTCAACGGTGCAAAAAATAAGAATTGGGAGTGATGCAATAACTGCATACCACCTGTAAAAAACAAAGATAAACTGAAATTTCGATTTTGCAAGCAATAAGCAGTGATGTTCAACTATTACAGCACTTTTCAATTTTATTGTAAAATATGTATATTGCATAAAGTTCTCCTTTTGTGTGCTATATCCCTTCAGGATGTAAACGATGATGGCTCTCCACAATTCGTACCCTTTGTAGCTCTTAGTAAGTTTTGTCTGTTCAGCATCCCTTTCATTCCCTGTTCTGCCATCCATTTGCACGAGCTGTCTAGATAGGTTATTCGCTGTTTCACACTCCTTCTCTTGCCTTCAATCGTATGTCCTGGGATAAACACAATGTTCAGTTATATATATATATATATATATATATATATATATATATATATATATATATATATATATACGTATTATTATTATTACGACTTGACGGAGAACATCCATAATGCAAGAAATCTGGCTGAAAACCAAAAACCGAACAAAAGTAGAAAGTATAATAATAGTGATGATAATAATATTATTATCATTCGATTTCTGTTGTATACATATTTCCTTCCGGGTCGCAATCAGCGACCGGAAATGACTTCATGGTATTTTCCACTGATCATTTTTGTACAAAAAATAAAATAAAAACTAAGCTCACACATTTTACATAAATAAATCTCTTCGTAATATGTGAGCCGTACTTGTGAGACCAATATTTTTGTAATTCTTTAAGGTATGGTCTACCAGGAATCCCTTCAATGAGTCTATCGGACCTTTTTCCGGTCAATCCGCTGCTCTAACTAAAACTGGAATTATTGATGTCCTCATGTGCTACTTTTTTTTAAATTTCCATTCCAAAATCCTTGTCTTTAGATAGATTTTTGAAGATCTTCAAAAATACATTACTATCTTCAGTCGCTGCCATATTAGTAAGAAAGCACATTCTGTTCTTGCGGTCTTTGATCATGATCTCTGGGCGATCAGCTTTGCTTGTTCTGACTGTGTGTATTGTAAAGACCCATAAAACTGTGACAGGTCCTTATACTTCGTTAGTTTCTTTCTAAGAGGAACTGCCATGTCAATAAGAAAACACAACCTGTTTTGTGGTTTTTGATCCCGGTGTCTGGGTGATTAGCTTTTATTATTCTGTCTGTGTGTATTGTAAAGTCCCATAAAATTGTGACAGGTCCTTATACTTTGTTAGTTTCTTTTTAAGAGGAACTGCCATGTCAATAAGAAAACACAACCTGTTTTGTGGTTTTTGATCCCGGTGTCTGGGTGATTAGCTTTTATTATTCTGTCTGTGTGTATTGTAAAGTCCCATAAAATTGTGACAGGTCCTTATACTTTGTTAGTTTCTTTTTAAGAGGAACTGCCATGTCAATAAGAAAACACAACCTGTTTTGTGGTTTTTGATCCCGGTGTCTGGGTGATTAGCTTTTATTATTCTGTCTGTGTGTATTGAAAAAGTCCCATAAAATTGTGACAGATCCTTATACTTTGTTAGTTTCTTTTTAAGAGGAACTGCCATGTCAATAAGAAAACATTCTGTTTTTGTGGTTTTTGATCCCGGTGTCTGGGTGATTAGCTTTTATTATTCTGTCTGTGTGTATTGTAAAGTCCCATAAAATTGTGACAGATCCTTATCTTTGTAACCGGTTCTGGGTGATGTTCATATCAGTTTCTTACAGTTTCCTTTCCGTAAAAGTGGCATATTTTCCACAGCAGATATTGACCCACCCTATTGTGCCGAGTTTTATATTCAGTGGGTGCTAACACCGTGCAACCTGATACAAGATGGTCAATGTTTCTGGATATTTAACATACAATCTGCATTTGGGGTCAACACAATTTTTCGGGATGTGTGGTTTGTAATTTCTAGTTAGAAAGCATTGGTCCTGTGCAGCAAAAATAAAAGCTTAGGTTTAAGCTTTTAACCCTTCACTATGTAACTACTGAGGGGTACGGGTATGTCTACATCATCTTGCTTGTTACGGGCAGAGTATTGACCATGAAGAGGCATAGCGCGTCATCGTTTCTACACTTGATCTATTGCATTTCTTTTTGCTTTCGTTTTTAGGTTCTTCGTCGCTGCAATAGGTGTATTATGGTTTAGTCGCACTTCTTCAACCAATTGAAATTCCCATTTGAATTTATTGGCTTCCTTTATTACTGAACAAAGTTTATTTCTTTCGTGTTTTTTGACACAGATCATCGTCCAGTCTACTCTAGTTTCCAGCTATCTTTGAAGATTTCTTGTCTCTGCATAATTATGACCAACCCTTGCGTTTTTATATGCCTCTCACCGCACCGTCCTAAATATACATAATTATATCAACAAAAAATCACTTTAGTCTGATGTAGTTCTAAGGGATGAGTGCCACATTTTTTCCACTTTATTATCAATTTGCCTAAAATTGTTCTGATATATAAAAATGTATATATCATATTCTCGTTTATATATATATATATATATATATATATATATATACACGCACACATATATATATACACATATATATATATGAGAGAAAGTAATTATTCATATATATGTGTCTGTGTATGTGTGTATGTGTGTATTACTGTATAATTCTTTTTTTCCCTATTGAATTAAGTAATCTTGTTTTTCAAATACAAGCGGCAGGACAACTGAATTAATTCCTTCACTCCCCTCACCCCACCGCTTATTTGGAAAACCATGTTTATTATTTTTCGAATAATCTTCTCTGCGGCGCGACTATTTTGTTCTGCGTTCAAACATAAATCTCACATGGGGAAAGTTTATTTGAACGAGCATGTTTATTTTCTGAATTGAAAAATTCCTACCGGCATGTCAATTTCATACAGCACTTATATTTGGTACAAAAGAGTACTAATGCCTTGAAATCCATGTAACTGAAAGCAGTGTCTGTGATCTTGTGTCATATTTACAAGTAACATCGGGCTAAATCACCAGTTTATCTCAAAGGCATTTAGCGACACTTTATAAATGTGGCATTCTGTTGTAAACTTACCTCTTGACCCAGGGCAGTACTAATTCTTCATGGTACTTGATGTAGGCCTCCGTGTTGAGTCTGAGGCCCTGTGGGAAAATGAATGGAGTCATAATGCCGCCATCACTAGTAATCACTCCAAGAACCTTCGTAATTACCATTAGACTCGTGAAATTAAAAAATATAAAATGGCAACAATTTACCCATCGCACCCCGTAGAGAGTGAAAGTAGACATTGGAATCAAGATTCCATATTGACCGTCAGATTTTCGTTTCAATGTATTCTTCAGACTGTTGTATTAATTCCTATGTACACACTATTTTTCATAAACATTCTATCTCACATATTGAGCACTAATATCACACAAACACACACACATATATATATATGGAGGCACGGTGGAGTAGTGGATAGCGACTCGGATTGAAGAGCCGAGTTCGAATCCCAGTCGAATCCATTACATTCACTTACGTGCTAATACACTTGGAAAAGGTATTAAACCTCTTCTTCTCCCTCCAGCTATGGGTAAATAGCAGGACAAACTGGGTTCTATAGCCTTGGAAGTCAACTGATCTAGGAGAAGGACGACTCTGAATTCAAAACCTGCGCAGGGTCGTTTATATAGTAGTGCACCAGGTCTTTGTATTCGGTCCTTCAAAAAGTGTGGTTATTTCTGCATCAAGCTTCACCACTATAATCAAATCATATATGGTGGTGTCTGGGCTGTCGATTTCTAGGAACTGAGATGCTTGACCCTCATACGTCGAACTCGACGGGAGACTCCCCCATATATATATATATATATATATATATATATATATATATATATATATATATATATATGTGTGTGTGTGTGTAATTTGGCAGCAACTTTTCTTTTAAACATGTAGTATTGAATGTTAAAGACAACATAGTCTTGCATATTTTCTTTTGAATTTTCTCATATTCTCTAATGAGACTTTTTATTTGAAAATGGTTTCGAAATATGTATTTTCCATACGATGACCTAGCGCTTTCGAACATTATTGTTCATCTTCAGGGTCAATATTTTTAGTCAATATATATATATGATAAATCAAGAAGAAAACCTTAAAGATCCATTTCGGTTATAATTTATTTCGTGAATATTTCTCTATATTCATCGCTTCAGGGGAAAAGCTTTCGGTCTGAAGAGATGAATATATAAAATATATTTTGTAAAATGCAAAGCTCTTCAGTAAAATGAATGGAGCACTTTGGCTGATTGGCATTTGTTTACATTTGTAAAAACAATACGCTAGATTTAGTTGTGTAACTCTACCGAGTGAAGATAGCTCTGGCTGACACCAAATTAGTTGTGTTTCAATCCTGGCTTGAGGCATTCGAAAGTCTAGTCGCACTTAGGAGCTGTGATACTGCGAAACAGTACTGTCTGTGAATTACATATATATATATATATATATATATATATATATATATATATATATATATATATATATATATATATAATCAGAAACATTACTAAGGAGCGAGAACAATAGTAGATCAATTAGAAGGGCAGTAGAGAGCGACTGACAGGACATTGAATTTTTTGCAGATTAAATTTGGCTGGAAAGCATGGTACCGGAAGAGAGTTTCACAAGCAAGAAAAGAAAAAGTTTGCATAGAACTCACGGTTACATATAGCCAACTCAACTGGCTGCGCTTAAATTCATATCATCTCGGTACCATAACGAAGAGATCATCCGACGAACAATTACCATGTATTTATAGAAAAGACTCAGGGATTTAACTTGACGGCGGCGGGAAAATGACTGAAGCCAAGACGTCAGGTCCGGGGATATAATGTTGCTACTTATTCTTTAGATTTCATCAAGGATCTCTAAATATATAGCAGGAGCAGCGGACCATATGTGCCAGAAATATTCTAAGCATGGACTAATGGTAGACGTATAGATATTTTAGTAGACGCTCCGTTTATTTATTAAACAGTATATTTATTTATTTTCGTCTACCGGCCTGACTGTTCGAGAAATCTTATTAAAGAAAAGATTACGCTCTTTTTAATAAGATTCCTCGAACATTCAGGTCAGTAGATGAAAAATAAATATACTGTTTAGTAAATAAACGTATCGTCTACTCAAATACGAGTATCCATTACTTTCTCTAGAAAATTTGCTTTGTTTACGTTTGGATACGAAACTATGCAGATAAGAAAAATTTCGAAAGATCTATGGCGGGAGAAGTTTCACTTAAAGTTTAAATTTCGTCTTTTCCTGTTATATATATATATATATATATATATATATGTATATTGTTTGTTATCCACAGACAAACGGTTTCGCTGTATCACAGAAACATCCGATTGCCTCAAGCCAGGATCGAAACCCAACTGATTTGGCATCAGTCGGAATCCCCCACCTAAGCTATCAGCTCTCGGCAGAGAGGAATTTGAATTTTTACGTATTTATTTTTGAATAAACACGCCGGTGACTCAGAGCGCTCGATTCTTAGAAAAGCTTTACAGGATGTCCGAAAAATTGTCATAATTTACAAAATGATTATCAGTAACAACATGTCACAGGCAAACGAATTTAAATTTTGAATAGGCTTTGTGTTTAACAATAAAATATTTTCAGAGGGATGTAGATTTTTTTCTAAGAGATTTCATAAAGCTTCACAAATATTCAATATGCACACCTCCTGTGAAACGACACACGTCAAGTCGATAGTCCAGCTCCTGCTAAACACGTTGTAGCGTGTCTTGCGTAAATTCTCGAACGCCTTAATGTTTCTTCTAGGCTTGTAGGAAGAGGGAGAATATAGACCTGTTCTTTCATATAGCCCCAAAGAAAGAAATCACAAGGTGAACGTGGTGGTCATTTCAATAGCACATTGTCATTATCAGTGGCACGTCCGATCCATCCTTCAGGTAGATTCACATTGAGATATGTCCCCGCAATCAACTTAGTTGTTGCACATTTTGTTTAAATTTGAGATCATTTGGGCGAGAATTAGCCATTTTCTTCGACTACAGAATGAGTCAATTGTTTTGGGGACACGTCGTATATATAGGATTAATACTAGTATAGAATTTGTCACTTAGCTGCTTGATGCTATATTCAGCACCCCAACTTCAAACTTTGGTAATCTTTAAGTCTGCTAGTTAGGAGGTATAAGCAATGACCGAATGTCTTTTTATCACATAATTAACCATAGAACACTAACCATCAATTAAAGTTACACCACTACTAACCATGGGTATATCATACCCGATTTTGAAAATATAAAAAAAAAATTAAATATAAATCTTTATTTG
>OZ038492.1:71304097-71324097 GCA_964036315.1 Acanthosepion esculentum | reverse complement strand
TTGGATTATAAAAAGGACATAGAAAACCAAATATATTTATTGCATAACTGATATAAAAGAATTCAACATATCTATTTTATCTGTTTTAGTTCCACAGCTTTTCCTGTCTACACAATATAAATATATTTGATACTCTAATTCTTTTTTATAATCCACGATACTTGCATTTAATATGTGCCCCATCATTATGGGACACCCTATATAAACTATAATATTTAACATCATGTAACGTTATTGGTCACGCATTCTGAGCCCCTTACTTATTAATGAGATATTCTATTGTTATGGTAACAGAAGGATTTATTCGACACCAATAAGCGGATGAAATCTTAAATAACGACGGAATACCCCGTTAGTGATATCGCAAAATCCCACATATCCTCAATCCAAGCCACTATCCATTGTGTTTCAGGACAACTCTGAATTAAAAAAACTCAACTATGGGTTAAATAGCCTCACGAACGAAATGGGCCAAGCGTGGTGAGTGCGGCTACACCCCTGAAGACACGGCCAATCAGGGAGGGGTTACTCCAATGAGTGGGAAGGCTCTGGATCTGTTCGAATGACCTTTCATCCCAGTTTTATTTTCCCAAGAAAGCTGTTGACTCATCTTAATTTTTTTATTACGTTTTAATTATCTTTGGATGTTTTTTTTTCTATTCGGATTTTAAAACGCAGAAAAAACATCTAATGTGAAGTGGTTGGTAATTATGTATAAAAGATTTTCATTTATTCAAAAGTATATTTGCTTACTGGGGATCTATTCGAGTCTATGACAATAAACTACATACGGCATCTCCCGATTGGAGGCTTTGAGTCGCGTGGAAATACCTTTCAATTCCTGTTGTTCTCAGGTCCACCCTGATCCGGGACTGTAGCACCTGTTAGGGTCCCAGCTATGAGTAAAGTGAACCCCCAAGTACAAACAGAACACTATTAAAGTGTAGAAATGCATTTTTTTAGTAGAAATAGTAGCTACATACTTTTATATAAAAATTACCAACAATCCATATTTATAGTATAATTACCAACAGTACATTTTATAGCAAATTGACTGACAATACATTTTATCTGAGGTTGAAGGTATACACTTACATTCAAAATATATTTAGCTGGAACCATAAAATTGTGTTCAAAATGCTTAGGTTTCGCATTGAATGGGCGATAGAGGCGCTAAAAACAGAATCAACCAAACAGCCAACATGAAAGATCTGTTTCATGACATTAATTCATATATTCTACGCTTTCATAAAGAAACCCAACTGTATTCCAAAATATAACTTCGACAAAACTACAACATAAAACACATATACATCTGCCTCTAGTAATTATGTCCTTACAAACATGCATGGGAATAAAAACTGTGTATCATCTACCATGTATTCAATTGGGAAAGCAGAATAACATATATCATATTTTTATAACTTCAAAGCTCACAAGAAAATTAAATTTCGACATTAAATGACACATAAGGAATTGATGTGCTGTTAGACAAATCATTCAATCAAATATTCACGTCTAACCTTTTAAAATTATTGGTTTATTTTATGTAGTTAAATTATACTGATATCAATATATGTAACACCTAATATCTATTTATCTATTTGAAGGGGTTTCTGAAAATTTCCAGTATGTATATAAATGTTTGTATATATATAAGTAATTTAGGGATTTTTATAATATTGGTTCATTAATTAGTTAAAAGTTATTTTGCTTACGTTTCGGGTGCAAAAATAATATATAGATATAGACTTCAGAATATCTTTCCATCTTTCTTGCCATCGAAGGCTATAGAACCCGGTGTGTCCTGCTATTTACCCGTAGGTGTGGGGGGAAGAAGAGGATTCATACAATTCTCATACAAACATGCATACGCATAAAAGCTGAGTATCATCTACCATGTGTTCAATTGTGAAAGCAGAATAACACATATATTTTTATTATATTCAAAGTTCTCAAGAAAATTAAATTTCTTCGATTCCTCAATCCGAGTCGTAAATCCATTGCTCCACCGTGACTCCTATATATACAACTATACATATATAAAATGATGTAGTCTATTTGAAGTAGTTTCCATGTTCAGACAAGATGAGATTGGATCAAATATAGATGAAACATGGATCAGAATTCGAAAGAATATCAAGATACAGAACTAATAGTAAACGTTTATGAGAGACACCCCCACACACTTACGAATATACATTATCATCTGAATCCCACATAGACAAACTAGAATTAGTATACACTTGCATACATAAAGCAATATATGAGGGTTTTTTTTTTCATTTAGGTTTAGAATCCGTTGATTTCTTGAAACATCGAATGGATGTGTCGTCTTTCGTTGAATTCGGAACGTCACAAATTATACCAATGTTTGTTTAACAAGTCGAATACAAATGAAAAATGATAAACCCATAAAAGTAACAAAAGAAAATATACCGGAAGTTCTATCGTCGTTTTTTTTTCATATCTCATTCTCTGATGAAGCTTTAATAAAATTGAGACAAGTTTCCTATTTGTACTTTAACTTATCACTTGGTCATCAACCCAGACTCCTTATCTAAACTGAGGCATCACCTTAAGTGACCCCATACATTTTCACCAACGCTATCTAAACCAAATTCAAAAAACACCCTTTCCAGACGATCTTGTGCTGAGGATAGCTGACACATTGCAGTGCTTGTTTGAAAGAGACTATTCCCATATAAGATGATTTTGGATTTTTTGCTGTATGAAATATATATATATATATATATATATATATATATATATATATATATATATAAATGTAAAAGTGGACATGGAAGTCAGCACTTAGAGGCGACAGTCTGTTTCATGCTAGTGCAGTCGCCTGACGATTGCACTAGCATGAAACAGACTGTCGCCTCTAAGTGCTGACTTCCATGTCCACTTTTACATTTACACACGCTCTATCTCTGATATTGAGCATTTTATCCCATAAATATAGCACACTTTAAGACTATATTTCTTCATATATATATATATATATATATATATATATATATATGTATGTATAGTTGCATATATATATATATATATATGTATAGTTGTATATATATATATATATATATATATATATATATATATATATATATATATTAAAGATGACAGATATTTTGTGTTGATTAATTTTAATGATCGACTTTTCAAAATTATGAATAATCCTTCTCAGAGAAGGACGAAATTCCGAAATTCAAGAAATATGATGCAGGAATCTATGAAGTACTATAATCTCCAACGTCGTTTCGTGATATTTTTAATATTTTGATGCTTAGTTAATTTTACAATATCTTACACTTGTTAGGCTATTTAATGTCAGATTTTGTATGTGGTACCTAGTAACGGTCAATCTCACTACTAAAAGACTAGACTAGCTGTTAGCCCACGCTGAGGCGGAGAGTGATTTAATACTCTGTTTTTTTTTGCTAATTCCATGCTTTATCATCTTTTTCTTGTTATATAAAGTCTCAAGTATATTCCAATAAAATTTCTAATAAATCTGAAGATTATTTTTTTATTACTTTTCTTTATACTGAAAACGTTCATTTTTGTCCCTTATGCTGTAAAGATCTGTTCAAAGACCAATTATCTCCCCTTGATTTTTCCCTCCATTTAATATATTAATATGATTATTGGTTAGTTGATTTTGCGATGTCAACTCTTGCTGGGTTATCTGATGTCGAATTTTGCATGCGGCATCCAGTGAGGCTCGAACTCACTGCTTACTAATAATGGTTAACCAGACTTTTGTCAGTGATCATTATCCGACGCCTATAATTCAGTCTAGGATTTCAATAATCTCGATTTAGTTTTCAATCCCAAAAACTAACTTTAAATATTTTGTAGCCGAGTGAGTCGCGTATTTGCGACCAACGCCTTAGTCGGTTTTCGATAAAATTCAGTCTTAAATACCGATTTTCAAGCCCATACAGGCAGGCAGAACCTTTCCACTGCAACGATTAACTCAACACAATCATTGTATCCTCATGTCAACTTCGACTTCATTACGCCTACTAACTTAAATTTCGTACAAATACACTATTCCATTACGTAGGCTTACAGTTTTATCGACATAGATGTTTTTGGGACCATTTAAGAATTATCGTAACAAACAGAACACTTATATTAGAATCAGAAAGGGAGAGTTGAAGTTTTTGTGACAGATAACGAGGAAAAGGATTGGAGAATTTGGCACTCACAAGACGTTGAATGCAAGTGAAGCAGATGGAAACGGGGAATAACATAACTAACGAACGTGTTTAAATGCATGGCAGATCAGAGAATGGTAAGGTTTATAAAAAGACAAACATTAATAAACGTTACAAGGGATATTACTTTGTGGACAGCCATGGTCGCCAATATCCTGAAAAGACACGGCACATAGAAGAAGAAGAAGAAGAAGAAGAAGAAGAAGAAGAAGAAGAAGAAGAAGAAGAAGAAGAAGAAGAAGAAGAATGGTTTTCGTTGAGGTTTTTCATTTAGAAATAGGTCCACATTTCTCTAGCTATGTGAAAAATGTAGGGCAGTTGGAGTCCTTCAACTCCCCAACACTATTTCAACACGGGCGTCGAGATAACAACCAGGCGTCATAAAACTCATTTGTTACTGAAACTGCGACAACCTGACTTGGTATATTTTGTATGTTCTACATGGACCCCAAAGCAATGAAGAAGGTTTGTTGTTGTTGTTGTTGTTGACGTTTGTGATCAGTAACCTTTGTGTTTTTACCATCCCCACACGCCGTTCTGCCATCCGGCCACACAAGCTGGTCAAGTAGAGGGACATGTTCATCTCACTATCGCTTCTGTCTTCTAAGTATCAATTTCTCCAAGCCATCCTTCCTCATTATCTGTTTAAGAAAATTCAGCTATCTATTTCTGATTCTGAGTATAAGTATCCTTTTTGCTTGTATTTCCTTAAGACGTCGTTGTTTACGCGCTCCGTTCATGGCATCCTCAACATCCTTCTGTAGAACCACATTTCTGTTGCTTACAGTTTTCTCTTCATCTGTTAGAGAAATTGTCCAACATTCAATGCCACGTAGGAGGACTGATATTACATAAAAGTTCGGTACACTTTTCCTTGCTTATAATGAAATTTTGTCTGTTTCTAGTTCTTTGCTTAGCTTTTGGAAGTCACCATTTGCTTTTGCAATGTGCGTTCGGATTTCAGTGCCAGATTTTCTATCCTCTGTTAAAACACTTCTCAGATAGATTGTCTTCAACGTGGAGCGTCCCTTCAGAACGTAGGCGATCATGTGACTCTTATCGGTTTTTCTACCTTTACTAAAGCCACCACCTCCAGCCCGCAATCCATTCATACAAGCTTGTCAGTAAATGGCTCGCTACCTTCACCTATCTTTCTTACCCTCAATATGCCGCGCGTGAGTTAATTTTTCCAAACACTCCTTCCTCATTATGTGTCCAAGGAATTTCAGCTGTCTTTTTCTGATTTTGAGTATGTGTTCTTTTCTGTTGCTATTTTCTTTAAGACTTCCTTGTTGCTTACTCGCTGGGTCCATCGAATTCTCAGTATCCTTCTGTAGAACCACATTTCTGCTGCCTCCAGAAATTGTCCAACATTCACTGCTATATAAGGGGACGGATACCTCATAGCAATTCAGTGCTCTTTTTTTTTGTTTCTCACGAGATTTTTCCGTTTCTCACCACCTTACTTAGCTTCTGGAAGGCTTCTTTCGCGAGTCCAGTGTGTGTTCGGATCGCAGTGTCGCATTTTTATGGAGTTAAGGGACATTGACAATGCTGGGCTTCGTCTGGAACAAGGTTATAAGAGAATTGTAAACTGAATATGTTTTTACAGATATATGACGTCTAATCTGACATATGACAGTGAATGCTGGACAACCTTCTCAGAAATGAAAAAAAGAAAGACTTAAAACGAAAAGAGGTGTACTTCTATGAACGAGTGCTGAGAATATCATAGCCAGAACATTTAATCAATGAGGAAGCGTAAAAAATAGGAACTACAAGGAAGCTTATACTCATAATTAAAAAGAAGCAGTTGAAATTTTTGGGACTTATAATGAGGAAAGTGGGTTTAGAGAATTTAATACTCAGAGGACATGATAAGGCAAGAGAAGCAGAAGGAAACAGTGAGTAACGAACTTAAGGAGTTTGTGCAAATGGATATCAGAACAAGAACAAAGATGGTAAAACGTCAGAAGTTGGAGCAGCAACGTACAGGACGCTGCGGAGAGCCGTAATCGCGCACGTCCTAATAAGATAAGGCACATAAAAAAAGTATCATTCTATCTATTTAAGGCAGCCGGTTGTATAGAACAACGTTTAACGGGATATTTTTTTTAAAGACCACTACCGGCGCTCCCGAGGGAATACTTCCCTGAAAACTACAATCTTAGTCTCTTTAAGACCAGGGTCAACCGATATCTATATTACATGTCCTCATTATATGCATATCTTATTTCCTCCTTACAGCAATCTCACTCAGTAACCCCATACCTTGAGTGGCCGTCGAGCCTTGTATTGGGTGAACTAACAGTAAAAATATAAAGTAAAGAAATTTCCTCACCAGGTTCTTCATTATTATATCATTACTAAATAATTCATGAGGTGGGGCTATAGTCAGCATACAGTGAATTCATTCTACCCCATGACCTTGTGGCAGACTAATATAAGATTAATTATAGGTCGCCTACCATAGTGTAGTAAACCAATTTGCTTGCGCAGTCAGTTTACAATTCTCTTATAACCTTGTTCCAGACGAAGCCCAGCATTGTCAATGTCCACATGCACAGAATATTTTCATGTAAATATACAAACGCAAACACATTTCATACACACACACAATCGGACAAAACACACACACACACACACACAAGCACACACACGCACACAAACACACAAACTCACGCACGCATACAAATACACCAACTCGCGCACGCATACAAATACACCTATAACTATGTAAATATTCAAACGAAAACGCATTTCATATATACACGCACAAACACACACATATGCACGCACGCGCACTCACGCACGCACAAGCAATTCCCTGGCATCTATGTAAATATTTAAATGCAAACACATTTTATACAAAGACACACATACATACAACACACACACACATCCACACGCACACAAAAGTGTCTATTCTGTTATGTGTGCGCTCGTGTATGTATATCAATATATATATATATATACGTATGCATTTTCCGGGACAAATTGTTTTGTCAGCGACGCTGAGTCACGTGACTTATTTCTCCTGCCGAAGCCGTGTCTCACGTGATCTCGGCGAAATAACGGCACCTTCTCCTTCCCCTTAACTTCCGCCGACGCCCACGCCGCCCACGTTGACGGCATCTTTTTGCGCGCCACACCTCTACCCTCTTTCTCGCCCGGCCACATCCACTTCCCGCCAAACCTCAGTACGCGTTTGACGATAACGCGTCAACATTTGTTGCAAAGCCTTGTGGGTGCGGATGGAGACGAAATGCTGGGTAGCGAGTAGGATAGGGAACAGAAGGCATTAACAAAGATGGAGGCGTGAGAAATAACACAATGAAACGCCTTCAGACAGAGCACATTGATTGTCTCTACGTCTACATATCGAGGTGTTCCAAAAAATGTGTATACACTTTGGTTAATAGCAGCAATGATTATGATGCCTGATCTTGGAGTTCTTCTTATATGTTTATTTATGAACCTTTAATCGTTATGCATATATATATATATATATATATATATATATATATATATATATATATATATATATATATATATATATATTAGCAAGAATTCATTTGAAGAAGTTTTATTAAGTTCGCCATCTAAAAGTTCTCAAAGTTTGTTTATGAATTCTCGTGCCCTTTCGCTCACCGCATCTCCAATACCAATAATAACATCTGATTTGTCGCACAAGTGCCACATTCCCTCGTAGATTAACTTGTCACTTATCGCAATTTATTAGGCTTATATCAACCATCATATCACAAAGAAAAAAGGAAAAGAACTATACATCACTCAGAATACTCGGCGCTGTTATTATGCAAATAATTGATAATGTTAATATTAGCCTAATCCATGTAAGGAAACGTTCGGCATTCTTTGACTGAGTAGCTGACGTTTGAAATTTATAAACTCTTTTTCTTGAAACATTTTTTCAGGAAAATAGATTTCTCAAGTTCGGTAGCTGTTATTGCTCTTTCCATTATTGATGGGGTTTTCCTTCCTAACCTTTTATCTGAAGTAGTGTGAAATGTTAACTTCTTAATTATATCATTATTTTCTCTTCGAGTTACATGTTCTACCCATTTTAGTTATTGCTGCTGTTGATAGTTCTCAAGTGATAAGATTTCTGTCATTTAGTACAGTTCTTTTTTTGCGAATATGTAGCGCCAATCCAAAGTGTTCGAAAAAGAATGATTTTGCTAAAAGCCATTTTAACTATAGATTAATTAAAGCGGTTGCATACAGCTGAAAGTTTACATATTTCTGAACGGGATTGGCGCCATGCATGACATCCATGTGTTAGTCTCGATCTGACGAGGATATTTAAAATCCTTACTTGAACAGGCATTAAAGAAAATGAATTTCACCTCAGGAGATGTTTTTTTTTCAA
The DNA here is from genome assembly GCA_964036315.1 of Acanthosepion esculentum. Taxonomy (NCBI): domain Eukaryota; kingdom Metazoa; phylum Mollusca; class Cephalopoda; order Sepiida; family Sepiidae; genus Acanthosepion; species Acanthosepion esculentum. The sequence continues at coordinate 71,315,475 of OZ038492.1, read as the reverse complement.
ATATATATCTTAGATATATAAAAAAACATATAAAATATTTAACATACTAGTTTTCTGGAAGTGTCAAGCTCCGTGAAATCGTTGTACTGATGATGTCAAGTGACATAGATCTAAATTTGAAATGTCACGTTCTAAAAAACGCCAGAATGTAGCTAAAACATTCGTCTACGATACTGGCAACATTTAACTGAGATGCTCAGAAGTATTCAAACGAAAACCTAACATTGGACCGTTTATTCACAATTTAGATTCAGGCCTTGTCGGTTTTTGTTTGTTTGTTTTGTTTTACAGCACATCAACCTCAATGAGGTATTTAATGCCAACAAGATTTTTACTGCTGGTATTTTTTTTTCAAAAATATTTTGCTCGTAATAATGTATTGCTGGTAATAATTTTTTACAAAGTATTTCTGGTATTAAAACCTATTTTTACACTTTCATAGTGTTTTCACAGTTTGGGGGTTAACTATTTGCCCATAGCTGGGATCCTAACAGATGCTACCACCCCAGGTCAAGGTGGACCTGGCAACACCAGCAATTAAAAGGCGCTTCCACGCTCCTCAAAACCTCCTGATCAAAAGCCTTGCTGTTGGATATAGTTTATCATCTTACAGGACGTGAATGTAGTTTATCGTCATACCCAGGATGAAGAGCTTGTCGGTTGAATTTAATAAAGGCTGATTTTTATGTGTTGACACGACACCCTGTAATGCATATCCGTAGATACAATCCCATCAAACCACAAAACAGGACTCTGTTCAAATATTTTCCATTGCTAGCGCTGTACAGCCTTTCAGTTGACCCGCGTAATGATGAGTTTATCCATGCGAAGTACTCTTACCAAAGCAGTCAAATGTTGCAGGATTTTCTTTCAGTATAGTTTTTTTTAATCATTTCATCCAAAACAAGGCGATAATGCCACTAAGACGCAAGGGGTTACTCTAAGCGGAAGAGAATGTGAAGAATTTAGTGAGAGAAAGGACAGTAAAAGAACAGAATTCAGTAAGGCAAAAAATTGCGATTGACGTTGCATTTATATTTTTGAAGATTGTAGTTGGCAGAGAAGCAAGACATTGGAAGAGAGTTCAACAGGCGAGACGTGCGAGAAAAGAAAATATTAGAATAGAACTTACGTTTTCATGTAGCTATTTTATATTACTCCCGTTATCGTAGTTAGATTTTTAGTTGGTCATCACATTTGCTGAATCTGTTCAAAAAGAGTCTATTAAAAAAGGTATTTATATTCTTCATCAGTGAAGAAAATCTCAAGAGATGTTCTCTTATGACAACGGCTCAGACATTTCATTATCTAATATCATCGTATTAACAAAAAGTACAATAATCATCAGTTTTTTAATATAATTAATATAAGGTGTGTAGTCCAGAATAATTGAATAATAATTGGATGAGTTTGTAATTGTTAAAATCTGCTTCATTATAGCACCGGCGAGTAACTGCATGATCTCAATTTGGATATATTTTCCTACGGAGAGAATCATTCTTTATTTGCCTTTAATTTTAGGTAAATCTTACTTTCTGACAGGATGAAAAAGGACTCGATGATCCACAATCTTTAAAACACTTTCCATTGTTAGCACTGTGCAACTTTTCATTTGTCCCGCGTCAGGATAAGTTTTGTATACACATTTAATAAAGCAATCAATTGTTGAAGCTTGTCTGCCAGTACAGTTCTTCGTCATCTCACCCCAAGTAAAGTGATAATTCCACTAAGACGCAATGGGTTATTGGGAGTGGAAGAGAATGAAAAGGCTTTAGTGAGGAGAAAGGATAATAAAAGTACAAAATGCAGGAAGACGGAAGATTCCGATTGACATTGTATTTAAATTTTTTAAGATTGTTGCTGGCAGGCAAGTAAGAAATTGGAAGAGTGTTCCATAGGCAAGAAATGCGAGAAAGGAACTATTAGAATAGAACTTACGGTTAGATCTGGCTATTTCAATAGTAAAACGATAAGGCCTAGTTCAAAAAGAGTCTCTATTATAAAGGCATTTATATTCTCCATCAGTGGAGAAAATCTCAAGAAATACTCTCTTATGACAACGGTTCAGACAGTTCATTATCTAATGATATCATGGCATTAACAAAAAGTACAATAATTATAAGTTATTTAATATGATTAATGTCAGGTGAGAAGTCCAGAATAATTGAATAATAATTGGATGAGTTTGTATTTGTCAAAATCTGCTACTTTATAGCACCGGCTAGTAATAAGCACATATTGGATATATTTTCCTACACTCTTTATTTGGCTTTAATTTTAGGCAAATTTTCTTTTCTGTTCGTGTGAAAAAGAACCCGGTATTCTATAAACTTTTAAACCATTTTCATTGTTTGCACTGTACAACTTTTCATTTGTCCAGCCTGATGATGGGTTTTCCATACAAAGCACTCTTACCAACGCAACCAAATGTTCCAAGAGTTTCTACCAAAATAATTCCTCTTGCCTAATTTTCTGTTGATTAATTTTATTTCTTTCCTTTATATAAGTGCAATTAAAGTTCCCACCAGAATTGATAGTTTTCTAAATGATTAGTATTCCTTTAATGTAAAGAATTAATTACTGCAAAGTTTTGTAAATGCTTTTCAAAATGTTTTTGTAGGAATGATGCATCATTTTTCGTATTGATCACCTTACAGCACAGCCAAAACAAAACTCACCTGCTGACAACAAAGTTCAGGCAGTTACACACAGAAAAAACTGCACATTTATCTATATATAAAGTTCTGTGAATTCCGTTAGTTCGTCCATCACATCCTGTAAAATAGCCATAGATTGACCGATCGAAACCAAATTTCGGGAGAGAAGTCCAAACAAGTAAGGGCCACAAAGTACAATTTGTTTTATTAGTGTGCGTAGCTTAGTACAATAAATTTTCATTCATTTTTTTGGAAAAAAATGAATATTTTATTTTTTAACATACAAAATACTTCCACTATTTAAAAAAAAAACGATTTAATGGCTAAAATAACAAATACTTATTTAATAAAAATGCAATTTTTTTTTGCATATCTTTCCTTTAAGTTTATTTTATATAGAGAAGAATCTATTTTCCTGTTCGCCTTGCGTTTGCAAGAACTATAAACTAATCAGATGGCTAAACGCTTCAAAAAAGTTGAAATTTGGTTCCAGAAAGAAATATTTACGCATGGCTAGTTTTATATTGCATGCTCAAGAGTAAGAAATCCTAAGAATGTATTCTTCGCTGTTTAAAAGGAAAAAAATAAATTTTCTTAAAAAATGTTGAAATCCTATAAAATTAAATTAAATTAGAGAAATTATTAAACCATGTAGTAGGGTTTTGTCAAAGTATTTTCTGGGCAAATCATCTTATTCAAATTTCATCGATTGGTTTGAAAAATTAAACGAAACGTAAAGTTTGTAAACCTCGATAAAAATGTTAGCGATAACTTCAACAGTATTAAACATTGTGAGGATTTCAACACGCTAAAAAATTCTAGTTTACTAAAATGCAAGAATGTGACTAACGTTTGAATATAATGATTAAATAAATATTTTCTTGCCTGGAAAGTAAATGATATGACACATGAGAAGAATCATGTTTGTCTCTGTACATACAATTATATTCCATTAGGCTACAAAGGAGAGAATGAGGAATGCTTTGGGAAGACTCTTAACGAGAACAGTAATTCATGATATGTGAGCACCAGAAGGAAAGGCTTTAGAAATTGTTTTGAAGAATATTCAGAAATTCATGTGTAGTCAGAACAGTAGGTTAATACCGAAATGAATAGTGGGCAGACAAACATCAAAAAGAATAATAATAGCAGGAATACAATTTAAGAAATATTTAAACAAAATCTTTAAGAACCTCTTTAAAAATACTTTCACCTAATTTAAACGTTCTTCAGAACAAGTTAATACATTTTGAGAAATAACGAAAGAAATTACGTCCTGTCAATAATCTAGACACGTAGATATTCTAGTTTATAATAGTGGTACATTTTCCGTTGTATATTATCTAATAAGATAACCTTTATTTGATTAATTCACCTCTCCAATAACGCAAATTGGACACAAGGTTGAGTTGAATACGGGATAGAATTACAAGGCGCCCAATGAGGATTTAACTCTCTATCTATGGGTTGCCAAGCTGATTACACAATGCGAATCGCCCTTTACAGTGATATGTTTGATAATAGACATGCGGGTGAAAACATAAATTGGTCTTAGTTTGGGTAACTTGTTTAGTGAAGCATTTGCGTTTAAATGAATCTTTCCCTATAACCTGTTCCTTTTTTTTTTAAAGATATGCTTTATACCTTTTTGCATCTATATAGTTTATTATGATGCAAAATATCTGTAAAGGCAGGGAAACTGCAGACAAATTAATCTTGCAAAGAAAAGATATTGCATGTGCAGGTGGTGTAATGTATAAGGTGTCGTAACATGTTCGAATGCCGGTCCTGATCATTAAATTCATTTTCGAAGAAATAGCCTTGGGAAAAGTATAGATCCATCTTTTCTCCTCACAGATATGGGTTAAATAGCAGGTCTGGCTGGATTCTTTAGCCTTGGTTGACAACGAATAGAGGTGAGTATAGTGAATTGAAAACCGTATATGGCCCTATTGGTGGTACATACTTGAAATTGAAATTAAAAGTTCGATCAGCATCAATGCAGTATAAACCGGGAAAGGTATGAATCCAGCTCTTCTACCCCCAGCTATGGGTTAATTAGTAGTAATGGCATCACTAAACCATACATAATATAAGTCGGCCCTGTGTGTGTTGAACAAGCACAAATGGGCCTGAGGAGACAGGTATTATGGAAACAAACAGCCTTGTTGAAGATAAAAGATCATACTAATGTGCCTTCAATCGAAACAGATCTCATGATGAAAAAAAAAAAAAGTTATAATATAAATTGTCGTATTTAATATTTGTAAATACAAATGTGGTGATATTTTCTTAAAAGCCATGATCGATTATCACTTTTGTTTTCTGACATTTTCGAAAAAAATTATGGTTAAATTATTCTTTAATGTTAGATCGGTAGGTGTATTCAAAACGACACCTGTGGGTTTCCAGTACAGAGGGGCTCCCAAAAACTTTGCTTCCGACTACATTCCGTTGAAACATAAGCTCCCGTAACATCACCCAAGTTAAGCAACGTCGACCTTGTTCAGTACCTAGATGGGTGACCGCTTAAGATTACCCAGTGCTGTAAGCTTGGATGTGCAGGTGGGTTAATGCAGAATTGCTTGGAATTGTTAATCGGAGAGCCGAGTTCCTGTTGAGTTCGTTATATTGACTGACGCATAAATACCCTTAAGAAATGTATGAATCCAGCTCATCTACCCCCAGCTATGGGTTAATTAGTAAGAACTGAATCACTAAACCATTATTATCTCAAAGAAACTCTTAGAATCTAAAAAATATTATCAGATTTTGAATAACCTTCAAAGGGTTGATAAGGTGTAAAAAATAGTACTTTACCCATTTTGATTTCTACTTATTAAATCCCGATTCAAATCTTAACAGGGAAAAACTTTTATGATTGTATTATTCTTTAATGTTTGATCGAGATGGAGATTCAGAAATACTCCTGTGGGTCCCCAATAGAAAGGGTCTCCCAAAAGGTTTCTGAATATTAGTTTACCTACTGAAATTTCTACTAATTATCTCCTAATTCCGCCCTATCGGCTGGGGCTTCAGAATACATTGACTGCACCTCTGCAGAGTTGTTAGACCCCCACCCAAAATGAGGCGTTCTGGGTATGACGATGAACTACATCCCCGTCCTGGGTATCACGATAAAATACATCCGGAAGCAAGGCATCTGATCAGGAGGTTTTGAAGAACGTGAAACCACATCTTAATTGCTGGTGTTCCCAGGTCCGCCGTGACCAGGGATGGTAAACCCCTGTTAGGGCTTCATGTATAGGGAAATAGTTGCCCCATCAAGCTGGGGGTCAAAACACTATGAAAGTGTAAAATATAGGTTTTAATACCAGCAATACATTTTTGGAAAAAAGAATAATACGAGCAATACATTTTTGAAAAAAATATTACCAGCAATAAAAATATTGACGTCAAAAAATAACCCATTGAGATTGATATGTCGTAAAACGAACCAAACAGATAGATAGATAGATAGATAGATAGATAGATAGATAATATAACCAGCAATAGAAATCTTGTCAGCAAAAAATAACCCATTGGGATTGATATGTAGTAAAACAAACCAAACCAATCTCCTGATTCCAATCTTAACAGATATATTTTCACAATGAAGAAATAGCATAGAAGAAACATTTTTCTATCGGATCGTAGGAAAAATATAGATTCGGAATCTTCCAAAGCTTAACACCCGGGGTTATTGCGAAAGAAATATCCTTAGCTCAAGAAAACATTTTAAGAGAAAACGCAAAAGAACTAAACTTTAATGAAGGTCATTGATGTTTGAAAACTTTTGTCCGGTGACTATGAATAATTAAAGAAAGAAAGGTAAAGAAAAATAAATATTCATGTGCACATAAAATACAGACTAACGGGTATTTGTCTGATGCGACTGAACCTTTGTTATTTTATAAGGGAAATTGCAAACTCATTAGGGTTAAGAGTTCTAGCCTTTCTAACTAACTAAATATCAGATGCGTGTATGTGAGGAACTTTGATCTCGTTGTTTTAGCTTTCCTCCACTGTTCAAACATTGTTTCGTTTGAGACCGTACAAAAAAAAGACTTTCTCTAGATCAGCAGTGGATTTTATTGTTCGTTAGCAAAACATAAGGAAAAATAAATTCAGTTTGTAATATTTGTTGGATTTTCTTCTGCACCCCTCGGAGGTTTGCACGTTAGGTCGTTACCTAATTTGGCCTTATAGATAGCAAGTACCTGTATATATACGTAGACAAACATAATCATATTTCTGAAAATAAATGATAACAGGATTAATGTAGAATAAAAAGGAAAATAGATAAGAGTGTTTCTATACCAGAGGGTTTGAAACTTTTTTGCCCAATGCACCCTTTTCATCATAAGTCAGAATGTCATTACCCGATTTCCATATTTGTCTAACTCAAAAGGTACATTCCAAATAATATGCATATATTATTGAAAAATCATCATTCTTTTCCATATTAATACATTTACATGGATTATTTTTATAGAGGAGTTTTACAAATTTAATAACAATAGAAAATGTCGGTGAATTAAAAAACTTGAATACATGTACAATAATTTATTTTAATTCATAGCTAATTGTTAAATAAATAAACTGAAGCATACATTAATGAACAGTTCAATAGAATGCCATGGTGTTGTAATTCAATAAACAAAAAGTTCAATAAGATGTATAGATATTTAAATCGATTTTATTCTGATGGAGATGACACTCAATGAGAAACTTGTGATTGTTTTTATCATACCATCTTTTTTTATATTCATGATAGGTTGCAAATTCTGTAAAAAAAAAAAGAAGAAAAATTAAAAGATTTTCCAGAAACTCTAAAAGTCCCTCTAGGTGGGGGGATTAAAAACTGGAATAAATTTTGTAAAAAACTGTAGTTTTCGTACAAACTTAAACGTTTGTAAGAAAAAAATTTATATAGACTACAACAGTTATCTCGCGGAATATATTAATAATAAAGAATTTATTAGATGAGGTGCGATGTTACAGATTATAACTGTTATCTCGCGGAATATATTAATGAGAAAGAAGTAAAGAAAACCTTGATTCCTTTAAGGCCACACCATAAAACACGACTTTTGCGCCATATTTCAATGCTAAAAATTCATTGTTCGTTAGCGAAAGAATAATAAAAAATACATAGACCTCTTTTTATGGATTGTGTGATATTTATTTGAACCCCCGCCTCCACCACCACTATTAAGGTCTGTGCCATAGGCGCCAGCCTTGTTTGACCTTATAGGTAGCGCCGGCTATGCCTCATTTAAAAGTTGCATATCCAAGACAAAAGTGCCATTGTTTAAAGTCTGTGTATTCATAATATAAGTACCCTTATACAAAATGATGACGAATAATATATATTTAATTTTGAAGAACGCGGCACAATAAAAACAACCACTGAATGGTTTCGACAAAAGAGGTAATTTAATATGTATAACATTTAAACGAATGTAATGGTTAACGTTTGCTCTATTTTTTATAATTAACGTCTTGAATTTCATGGGTTCTTATAAAAGCATAAATATTAAGTAATGGTATACCTCATAGTTAAATGTTGTTCGAATTTCTTATATGACGTATTATTGCACTTATCCATTTTGTGACTAATTTATCTATCATCTTATTTTTGTTGCCCTTTTTTCATTTTCCGCGTTCAGGTCGTAATTCTCAAATAATATCCCGAAGCCAAACAGTATCGGTCAAAACAATAAGGACTGAATTTTCCGACGAGAGTTGAATTCCCAACCTCTATCCTTTAGAACGTATATGAATGTCACAGCGGCTTATACATTAGGCAACGAAAGTAAAGTGACATACTTATATTATTATTCATTCTCTTAATTTAATTCTTCACAATCTGATTTACATTCTAATCCATCCTGATCGTTTACAGCGATTATATTTATTATTAGTTGTAGTAGTTCACATTTCTTAAAAGAAACATTGTCGAAATGCAATTTGTCCAAATTTGCTTTTATTCTGTTCTTGTACAGAGGTGTAAATTCTTAATGTAAATTTTTAATGTAAAAGGCTCCAAATGACTGTGCGGATATGCGGGTGTGTTCGAAAAGAAGTAAGCATTTGTAGTTTCTACATTAATCCAAAGATTTACTTAGACCCCCCCCCAAAAAAAAACAACAACAAAAAAACGAAAAGAATACTTTACTTTAAAAAAAAAAAGAATCTAAGATTAATTAAACTTTCCTCCACTAAGATTGTAATGCACCAGAATTCTGAAGAAATATTGACCGCTCCGAAAATTAACGTTCAAATTTTTGGCATTCATCTGGGATCGTAAAGAAAAAAATTCAACTGCCTATATTACCCGGTGAGCAGGTGGTGTAATGAATAGCGGCTCGGAGAGAGAAATTGGAAGACCAGAGTTCGACTTCCAGCTGAGTTTCGTCGCATTCACTCCCGTGCGATTCTCCTTGGGAAAGGTATAAATCCATTGTCCCTCAGCTGTAGATTAAATATTATAGCTGACTGGTCACTGTAGCTATGATTGGAAACCAATTTAGAAGAAGTACCGCGGAATTTATAATGACCGTATAGTCTCGACTGAAGTTGTTTCAACAATTTGTCTTAACAAACGGGTGTCCATTCTTTTTTTCTATAAATATTTATTTTAAAATCGTCGCTCGTCCTACTATGCATCGGTTATTGGCGCAATATAATTTATACTTATTTCTCAATTGTATTTGACGTCATATAACAATGAGAAAGGCTTACTAAATGTATATATGGTAAATAGGAAAGTTGCTTGCCTGTCTTACTTATATATAGAGAGATATCAACACAAATATCTCATATAACATTTTATTAACCACTTTCTTGAATCGCACAAGGGGCACCGTTTGATTCTTGAGTAATTTATCATTAAATAATATAAACGACAGAGCTGGAAATGCATGTAGCGCGCATGGAGAAAAGTGAATTCTCTCTCCTCTTTGATATATAGAGTATCCAACTAGCAGTGAATAGAGTGCTATTACATAATTTGTTGTACTAGAAAGGGGCATTCCATCTTTTAATTAGTAGAGCTGGTAGACAAGTTTGCATCAGCTAAAATGTTAGTGTTACCTTCCACTCGATGCCTTATTCTTTGTACTTTTAAGGTAATTGGAACGTTTAGGGCAACAATTTATAGCATAGCACCATCTCTAATTACAAATGACACAGAACCATTGACAAGGAGTAGAAAACTTATGACATGAAAAACTGTCTTGGCTACTTAGCAGTATGCTAACAGTTATTTAATATTTAGACAGCAATTTAGTATTTAGACAGTTATTAGTATTATTTAATTTCTCTCCGTATGTTTATCATAGGCTACGACACAAGCTAGTATAATTTCTTCATCACCGATCAAACCCAGGTTTTTTTCTACAATCTTGAAGAAACATATTTAACATAAGGAAGAGACATTTTAAATTTCTGGGACATATAAAGAGAAAGGAGGGCTTGGGAAATTTGATACTCACAGGGTAGATTAAGGGTAAGATGGACAGAGGGAAACAGCGGATAACACATGAGCTGGGGTAAATGGATGGCGGCGCAGGTTTCAGGAGAAATAAGGAAAAGACAAAATTTATTAAGAGCTACAAATGACAGGAAATTGTGGAGATCCATGGTGGCCTACTCCCTAAGGCGGACACGGTACAAGATGAATGCCAGCTTCCTCAAGAAGGTCCCTTGCTTCGACCGTCCACAGGACTCAAGTTCACTTCAGACCTCAAGTGGAACTCATATATACGACCCATTTCCAAAGATGCTGGAAAATGGTAGGCTCACTGCACTACTCCCCAAAATATCTACCTCCTTTTACCATGGTGCATCCTTCCAAGAAAGATTAGACCAAACAGGGAGTATTACTGCAATATCTGAGCTGGTGCTGCACGCTCCACACTTTTCAGTCTTGATAGAATTTAGAGTCGTTTACGTGACCTTTTGGGGGATGATGCATCGCCTTTCCCACTGATGCTACATGACAAACCTCTCGCTACTTTATGGCTATTTCAATGGTAAATGTTTAGACGAGCTCCATTCTTTAGTTCCACTAATTCAGAACTTTACAGATCTGACCCACCATGTTATACCCACAGAATCGAAACACCCACACTTCCTGCGTATTCCAACTGTAAGGCTGAAGTTCCACCCAAAGAGATTTCTTTTCTAACAACCACTACTTTGTGGAACAGACACCCGTATAGATGCTTCCCCGAATGTTACAATCTAAACCTCTTCAAGTCAAGGGTCAGCTGTTGCTCCTTATCCCCATAATGAACAGTTCCTATATATATATATATATATATATATATATATATATATATATATATATATATATATATATATATATATATATATATAAACTCGCTTAAAAGCCGCCCAACAATAAACTACCGAAGAACTCGAAATTGATCGCTGCATTTAAGTATTGCATTAATATTTAAGCTTATTCAACGAGAATTCTTCACGTATATACAATTATTCTATTTCATGGGTGACTTTCGTTGAATTTCGCAAGTAATTATTTCCAAATTCAATTCCATCGTACAAAAAAATTCTCGGCGAAAAATCGAGTAAAATTCGTAGAAAACAATAGTAGTAGTGAAAAGTAGTGAATCCCAAATTTCAGGATTGCAGGTCCGGATCCGGCCCGAAATATTTTTAATTTGCTCACGGATTCGGGCTGATACCAAATGG
>OZ038492.1:71291597-71301597 GCA_964036315.1 Acanthosepion esculentum | reverse complement strand
GGGGTATCAGCATATATATATATATATATATATATATATATATATATATATATATATATGTGTGTATGTGTGTGTGCCTTTCTGTGCGTTTATGTATGCCTGTTTGTGTGTATGGTCTTCGTTGTGATCTCGTAAGTATATATACGATAACATTTCCATAATTAATCAGCTATACCAATGTTTCTCAACGAAGATGGTAACACACCCTTGGGGACGCTGTGAACTCTCAAAAAATCAGTAAGTGTTCAAGATATGGCTATAATGTTAGCTGGTTTGCAATAATAGATATTTGGTAAGCGAAGCTAATTTCGGCTAAAAGTACTTCCATAATTACTCTGACATAATTTAGAGTATAAAGCTACTGTTTAATTTCCAAACGTTGCAGAATAAGAATGCAGCATATATGCCCATATTTATTGAAGAACCAGGAGTAGATATCATATCACCTGTGCGAATCTTAAAGCTTAATTAGATTCCGAAAAATGCTTGATTTCATATTTGCTTGAAAACCCTTGAAATATGTTTGATTGATTTTTCTTGTACTAAGATATTTCGAGAATAATCTTTATATAGAAGATCCAATTGTTTGTTAGGCTGAAATTTCAAAATACAGAAAAAATGATTAAATTCATTCATTAGTTTTGGGTTGTCCGGAAAGTTCATGCTGATCTTTAGTTATTCCTGTGCCAACACATTAGAACACGTCAAATGTATCGACAGATATATGCTTACATTTCCGATTAAAGCACACTTCAAACTATCTCTTGAAAAAGAAAGTTTAAAATTACTTAATTCGTGTCAAATTTGAATCCCTATGAAAATGGAAGTTTATGAAGTGTATTTTAGACACTTTTTTTGCTTTTTTTGTTTTACCGTCAAGGCAAAAATACCTCGCAAGCAACGCAAAAGTTATGTGCTGTGTACGGTGAATGTGCCTTATCTAACAGAACTGAAGTGGTTCGTTAAGTTTAGAGTTGGTGATTGTAGCCTTATTGATGAAGAACGCTCAGGCTGACCCCCACTAGAGATGACGACCAAATGAAATCATTGATTAAGAATGACCCGCATTACACAATGCGGGAATTGGTAGAAACACTAAATCTAACAAAATCTACCATCCATGAGTACTTAGGGAAACTTGGGTACTCAAATCGCTACGATATATGGGTGCCACATGATCTGAGGCAAAATAATCTTTTGGATTGCATTTTAGTATTGATTTTTTGTATAAACACAGTAAAAATGTAGTTGTGACGGGTGATGATCGTTTACAATAATGTTCAACGAAAAAGATCCTGCGTTAAGCAATATGAGCAAACTTTCGCCACCTGAAAAGCAGGTCTACATCCTAAAAAAAAACATGCTGTGCATCTGGTGGGCTTGGAAAGGAATCTTGTACTACGAGCTTCTGCCAAGTAATCAGTTAATTGATTCTGAGAAGTACTGTTCGCAATTGGGCGAATTAAAGGCAGCAATTCAAGAAAAAACGCCCAGAATTGGTGAACAGGGAAGGTTTTGTTTTCCATCAGGATACTGTCAGACCGCACGTTTCTTTGGCGACCTGGCTTGGTTGACACGTGTAAAGCACCCACCATATTCACCAGACGTTGCTTCTTCGGATTTTCATTTATTTAGGTCCTTGCATAATAATCTGAAGGATAAAAATTTTAAATCTTTTGTTGACGTAAAACAAAAAGAAGCTTAATGAGTTCCTTGTCGAGAAACCACGGAAATTCTTGGAAAAATGAAGAAAGGTTATGCAAAAAATGGTTCATATTTAGTTGAATAAATATTTAATGGCACAATTTTGTTTTTTGTTTTAATTTCCCCTAAATGTCGGCATGAACTTTCCGGATAACCCAATAAAATGACTTTTCTCTACCAAGGTGTCCTTGATCGAATCAATAGCTACACCTACTGCAAGGAAAGTTAGGTCACTGCGTTGTGCCAGAAATTTTTTCCTCGTCAGAATCCATGTGGCACATTTACAAATCTATTCTTCTGTCCATTGAATAGTGTAGCCATATCTGGTCTTGTGCTCCTGTTATACATCTCAAGATTCTTGACAAAATTATACAAGAAAAAAAGATAGATATTTTAAACGGTGACCAGTGTTTATGAGCATCACGTTTAAAGAATTTATGTATCTTTTCTAAGGCTTATAAACCTTAGAGGGATAAAACGCGTAAAATAGTTAACATTTTCCCCTTTTTATCAATTAGCCACTATTAGTCATATATAGCTAGGAAAAAGTTCACATTGTAGCAATTGGGAAGTAATTTAAAGGAAGTTATGCAAACCATTTGATATCATTCAAACATGAAAGATATAGAAAAAAACAACACTATGTATTCAAAATACATATGGGAACTAAAAATGAAAGAGGAAACCTCACGAGTAAGACAGGATTTAATAAAAGGTATAAAGAAAATCAAAGGTAGATATTATTGAAATCTATGTATGGAGAAAATTTATGGCTGAAAATCATAGAAGTGAAGACCGTGAATGGGTTAATAAACAAAAAAAATCAAAATTGTTTCGAAATATCAGAATGAAGCTTACGAAAAACGTGCAAAAGAAACAAACGGCCATTTTAAAAATCGCACAGCGGAAAACAGGCTGTTAATGGTTAAATTATTAAAAAATCTATTTTTTATGTATTACAGATTTAATTTAACAGTATTTAAAATATAGCATATATATTATATAAAATAATAGAATAAAAAAATTATATATATATATATATATGTGTGTTAATAAATACATGTACGTATATATATATGTATATATATATGTATATATATATGTATATATATATATATATATATATATATATGCAAATATATATAAATAAATACATGTATGTATATATATGTATACAAATATACATATATATATATATATATATATATATATATATATATATATATATATATATATGTAATTCTCAAAATGTGTGTGTGTGTATGTGTGTGTGATCGGATTTTGTTTATGCATTTCCACAGTTTTCGTCCTATTTCGATGAAATTTTTTTTGTTCGATAATTCTTCAGTGCCGGTTTTGAATCCAAATTGTTGGCGACAATGGCTCTCCACTACTTCCTGTCCATTATAACGCTTAGCATCGTTTTACTATTTACTATCTGCTCTTGTATATATATCTTTCATAAAACCTTTAATAAAATAATATAGTTTAAATTATTACATTAATATTTTTTGTTATTATACAGTTCCCTTTTCAGAGCCCCCCACCACACATTCAAATTGATTGATTAAACTGCTCCAACTGAACTGCAAAAATTTCCAGTAACCAAAGACCCGGTGAAAGACCGGTTATAGCGCTATATATATAGTAGGCATGAGGTCGTCTCTTGCCTAAATATTTGTGCATTTGTTCAAAAGGTTTACTGCATATCTGATGGCGACAAATGTTCATATCAGGTTCGAATCGTGCTAATTTCCAATATATTTTGGTAGCACCGAAAGAATGTATATACTAAAAAAACAAATAAGAGAAATGAAGAGATAGAAGAATGAGATAGAGAAAGAAAGAAAGATAGATAGAAAGAGAAAGAGAGAGAGAGAGAGAGATGGACAAGGAAAGAAAGAAAGAAAGATATAGAGAGAGACAAAAAGTTACACAGAGAGAAATGAGGAATCAGAACAGAATAGAAACAATGAACGAAAGAAACAAGGAAAAGAAAATCTGAAAGTGATAACGAGGGAGAGAAGGAAACAGAAAAAGTCATGAAAGACACTGAAAAGGACAAAGTCGAGGAGAAAGGGAAAGCAGAAAGAGAGAGAAAGAGGAAAGACAGAAAACTAGAGAAAAGGAATTAGTGAAAGAAAAATAGAAAGGGGTAAAAAAGAGAGAAAACGAGAGAGCAAAACAATCAAAGAGAGAGCGTAGGAAAGAAAGGGAGAATAAATCAGAGGCAAAGAAAGAAAGAAAGACAACGGAGGGAGATAGATAAAGAGAGAGAGAGAGAAATCTGCCTAAAAACCTATTATCTTATCCGGTTCGACACTCCCAGACACACGCTGGTACTTATATTTGTAGAAACAGCTGCATGAAAAAAAGAAAGGAATATATATATATATATATATATATATATATATATATATATATATATATATATATATATATATGTTGTTTATGTAGATGCTTATATACATAGACGCATACAGATAGGCGTGTGTACAGAGTTATACATGGCATGTTGAAATATATTTATGCAAAAATTGTTGATCGCATGAATATATGAACTGGTGTATATTGCCTTTTTCTAAGCTGAAGTAACCTTTAAATTTAGTATACGCCCCATCAAATGTGACCACATACACACGAATACACAAATACAATTATAATACGCACACACATATATACGTATGTTTATATATGTATGTCAGTGTGTATTAGATGGAGTATAATATATATATATATATATATATATATATATATATACATACTCAAATGGATAAAAATACATAAATGTACGCTTAAATGTTCAAATGCAAATACATATGTATATACATATATATATATATATATACATATATATATATATATATATATATATATATATATATATATATATATATATATATATATATGTATATATATATATAATTGTGTGTATGCTTTGGTGTAAGAAAAACCGTGCTCAATGCTAAATAACAAAGCTATTATGTATATATTAATAAATAAACATAGTACCCCACATCGACAGTAAAACTCGGAGTATTTTTCATGAAAATACATATATATATATATATATATATATATATATATATATATATGCAGAAATATAGTCTTAAAGTGTGCTATATTTATGGGATAAAGTGCTCAATATCAGAGATAGAGCGTGTGTAAATATAAAAGTGGACATGGAAGTCAGCACTTAGAGCACTGTTTCATGCTAGTGCAATCGTCAGGCGCCTGACGATTGCACTAGCATGAAACAGACTGTCGCCTCTCTGTGCTGACTTCCATGTCCACTTTTATATATACATATATATATATATATATATATATATATATATACAGAGTGAGAGAGTGTGTATGTATAGTTGTCCACTCGTATTCGAGGATACCCGTCTACTAGGCCGGCTAGCCAATACCTATTGCAGACGCTTGCACAGGCGCATATTTGTTTGTCCAACACCCACAGAGCCCACCTATGGTTTGTACTGCAACTATGCCGTCTCTGTGTAAGAGCGTGTTATCTAGCGTGATCAACATTTTGAACAAGGCCAGCAGGCTCAAGCCCTCGGCCACAATGACTTGTGACCGTGCTAGCACAGCTATCGACGGCCCCAAAAGTGTTCCGTCTACCCAATTTAATTCACAAGGCCTTGGTCAACCCGTGGTATGTTTTTCAGGCACTTTCCAAAGGTGCCAAACGCTGGGATCAACCCCTCCAATCCGATAACATCAGGAAATCTCCTTCCTGATAAATCGACCATGGTGAGATTCGGACCCGCGGTCTCATGGTCAGAATGCGAACGTTCTAACCACTCGGCTAGTGTGAGAGAAAAAGAAGCAGAGTGTAATATGTACTGCACAATAACACTGTTGAATAAAGTTTTCCGTTACAAATCACTATTTTACATTTACAAAAAGTGTTTTGCAGTTGCAAACTTGTTCTACCCAAAATTACTTTTTTACAGTGATTAGCAAGATCTTGTTGAAGAACTCCAGGTAGTGCAGGTACGCTTACCTGTCCAAGGTTGCAAGGGACCGCCGTTCATCTGTTCTGGTACGCCAGGAATAAATGCTCAAATACTGCCGGCAGAAAATGCCAATAAAATGACATATTTTTGGTGAGTGATTCATTCATATCACCAATATTCGCCTCCGACATTGTCGATCAAGTTAATAAAATAGGATGCATTATTTTTTAAATAACTCTCATATATATATATATATATATATATATATATATATATATATATATATATATATATATATATATGTGTGTGTGTGTGTGTGTGTGTGTGTGTGTGTGCATATGTATGAAATAATAATAAATCAAGAAAAAATTAAAGATCCATTTCTTTACAATGTTAAAATTATAATTTATATTTGTGAATATATATTTTAATTTATTTTTATATAATACATATATATATATATTTATATAATTTATATAGTTACAATTTATTTCGTGAATATCGTATTATTCATATCTTCAGATCGAAAGTTAAAAATTTTTGAGAACTTTCTGTCTGAAGAGATGAATATAACAATATTCATGAAATAAATTTTAACCGAAATGGATCTTGAAGGTTTTTTCTTGATTTATTATTATTATTATTATTATTATTATTATTATTATTATTATTATTATTATTATTATTATTATTATTATTATTATTATTATTATTATTATTATTCTCTGTAATTTACATTGAAGTCTCTTTGTCCTTAAGTTTTTTTGTAATACTCTGGTCCTTTTTGTGGGGGGCCTATCCTTTGCTCATGCCGAAGATGTCACTTCGGTACGTGAGGCACTGGGAGATTCAGGCTCCGCCATGATGTTGGCGTAACCACGTCACCGCACACAATTCAAACAATATAAACAAAACGCAAAATTTAGACGATAAAGGCAACAATAAAGACAACAATAGATACAAAAGAGGGTGGCAAACAAAAATGACACTTACTTCACAGAACATCCAACGAAACTTTCAATAAACTGACGTGAAAAATCTCCAATTTGCTAATGATGTAATTGGATAGTACCTATGCATTTAACGTATTTAACAGTTTATCGGTATAGCATAACATACAAACTTACAAATAAACAAAAACATGATCTTGATGGTTCCATAAAGTTCTAGAAGGCTCATGGAAGTTCTAGAAGCCCCTAGAAAGCCATACTGTACTATGCATATATACGATTTTAGAAATTTTGCGCTGGGGCCAACTTTTTAATAAAATAAACTGAATTAAAAAATTCTTCATTATTTTTTAACAAGTTCATCGAGTGATGATACAGGAAAGTATTTTTTAAAATGCATGAGCCTGATATATATATATATATATATATATATATATATATATATATATTTAAGTATAATTAATGTCAATTTGTGACTGTTAGGGATAATTCGAAGGAAGATTTCAATACAAAAGAGAGTGCTGTTAAAACCCTTATTGAAAACAATGTCAGTAGACGGGCGCTTTATAGAAGACCCTCCGAAATTTCCCCAAGGCGGCTGCGGTAATAACTTGGATTAGGAACACAGGCAGAAATCTTACAGTGTGCAATAATCTACACGAAGCAAAAGATGCCTTTCCGTATGGTGAAAATGGGAACTCCGGACCTAAAAAAGCTACAAAAATATTCTGCGGGGAGGGTCCCAGTAATTCTCCATCCTTCATAATATAGGGCCTTAAAACTGACCTATCCCGTGGATGTCGGTGGCATTGTCCTGGATGATTGCATGACGACAAAGATGGGGACAATATACCTGGGACAATCCGTCGGGGTCCTTTCATCCGCAGATTTCCGACCAGTCTGTGAGTAGGGGAATCAACTTGAAAAATAACTCTCAATGTAGCTAGTTTGAATGCGAGGGTCTTGAGGGATCCGTGTAAGGCTGCTCGCCTGCTTCTTTATCTGTTCTTCGGCGTAGATATAGCAGCAATCCAGGAAACGGACTTTTCTTGCAAGTTTGATGCTCGTGTGCTGTCTAGCGACTATGTTGTCTATCCAGCATACGTGGACCAGCCCACCAAAGGTGTTTCTTTGCTGGTTAAACGTACCCTGGATGCGAAGGTAGACCTTGTCCATGTCGATGCAGCGGGGGGGGGGGGCAGATGACCGTGGATGATATTGCCGTGAACAGCAGTTCGTTTCGGGTCGGTTTATGCGTCCAACGATCAGAGGGAGCGTGTCTCGTTTTTTCTGCAGTTGGAGCCGTTCTTGGTTGATTTTTCTTAGTCTTAGTGGGGGACTGGATTGCCATCCTGGACCCCAAGATAGACAGAAGGCGAGGAGCAGGCGGTCATTGGGTGATCGTAGCCTGGTTGATCTGATCGATGAGTTTGGTCTCGTCGAAGATCCCGGGTCGATTACTCTGGGTGGGAGATGTGGACGTGGATTAGTAAGTGGCCGTCTACCCAGGTAGACAGCTAGCTGGATTGAATTTTAGTAAGAAAGGCCGATATACACTTGCTATATTGCCCCACGTTCCACAGGTTAGGCTACTCGGGCCACAGACTTGTCTGTGCCCAGATAGCGTTAGATAGTAGGCCTGGAAGTTCAATCTAACAGCTAATTAGACTACTGCAGCAGGACTAGTGGAGACGGTTATTGAGAGTAGGTGGAGGTTTCCTTCACCACCGAATATAGCCACCGGCTCTCACTATATAAGATCTGTCTGTTTAATTTTTTTATCGGCATTTTCAGTTTGTTGATAATCTGATACATGCGAAGAAATTTAGTCGAGAAATTTGTTTTTTGTTTTTTCGAGTACTTTCGGATCAATTTTTATCAGTATCAGGAATGCTTATACTATTAGTGTCAGAGTGAATAGAGTTCATTAGCTTCATTCTGTCATTTGATGAAAACTACAATTCTAATTGAAATAGATGCGTGTCTTATTCTAGAATGAAATATAGAAAACAACAAAAAATGAAAGAAAGAAAGAGTAAGGAAACATAGAGAATAGAGAGAAAGAGAGTGATAAAGATATAGAGAGAAAACTCGAGTGTAAAAGATAGAGAAAGACGGAAAGAAAAAGAAATGGAGAGAAAACGTTAAAGAAAAAGACACATACACACACACACACACACACACACACACACACATATATATATATATATATATATATATATATATATATATATATATATATATATATATATAAAATTAGGCCGTTAGACATGAAAGTGTCTTGAAAAGTTTTCAACGCGACCCACTTTTGAAAAATCTAAAAAAATTACCGAACATCAGTTTTGGAAAGAGAGGTTTTAGTAGATCTGATAATTTTTCAGTCCTTTCTCCACCTCATACACTCACATTCACACACACATACACATCCACAGACACGCAGACACATACACACATTCACACATATATATGTGCGTGTTTGTGTCTGTGGGTGTCTGTGTGTATATGATTAAAAGTAAAATAACAGAATTGGCCCGAAATTCTTCGCTCTACTGAATAAAACTTCTAGCAAATAACGTATTATATTCTATATTTTTTTAGAATAAGAATCCAATAAAAATGACCCAAAGTACAATGCCCTAAATGGAGAAAATTGTTAAGGAACGTAACCGGAAAAATGTTTAGGAATTAACATACAAATAAAACGGAAACCTGCAATTTTAGCAAATATGAAAATTGCCCCTTAAATGGACAATGTTTGACTGAGAACGTTGTATACCGAACCGAAGTTGTGAATTACTATGAATTATATTGATTCGACTGAAGGCGTGTTTAAAAGGAGATACAGCAACCATGCAACATCGTTCAAACGCTTGAGTGGGTACCGTAAAAGCACTACTCTATCTAAATATATTTGTAAAATGAAAGATGGAACATAGTAAAGAAAATTAAGATCTATATGGTAGGAGAGAAATTTTGCAAATTCTGTCATAAGGAAAAGGTTTCTGAACTCGAGTTCGCTATTGAATAAGTTTGCAAAAAAAAAAAAAATTAATAGCTAATATAGATCCCGGATGATACTCAAATCCGGGCAAAAAATTATGACTTATCCATATTTAACGCGTAACCCACGAGCGATACAAGATAAAGATTGAACCCGGACTGACGACCTTTCATTGTGAGGATGAACCTTTGGTTGCCTTGCTTTTATTTTTTATTCTTCATTTATCTTACGTTATATATATATATATATATATATATATATATATATATATATATATGTATATATATATATATATATATATATATATATATATATAGAGAGAGAGAGAGAGAGAGATAGGCAGACAGATCGATAGATAGAGAGAGAGACACACACAC
>OZ038492.1:71126597-71286597 GCA_964036315.1 Acanthosepion esculentum | reverse complement strand
GGCCGGTATATATGCCTTTTCCTATATTCCTTTATTTTGGTAACTCCACTTCTGCAGTGTCTCTATGTGCTAAACAAAAAAAAAAAATTACTAAATGTAAACCAAACAAAATTACTTCCTGTTATTGCTCCTGACGACTTCCTTTCTAAATCCATTAAAATTCTTACCATTATATAATGGTTCTTGTATCTTCACACCAGAAATAAGTGACGGCTTTCAGGAGAGATCAAGTGACAGCAAGTCGCCTCGATTCGCCTGGGATCTCGCTCAATATACGAGCTGATTTTTGTAATACTGTCGTCTCGTTTAAGGCTTTTTTTCTACGGACTTCTAGTTCTTCCAACGTCATCGCATCTTCGAAAATCTTCCAAGCGTTCTAATAATGACATCCACAACTATCACCTGTGTATTTAATATGTTAGTTAATCTGTTTTCTGGCAAATTCTAAATATTTCTCATTTTTTTTCTGGAGAAGTTCAGATATTGTGTTTTGCTGGTAAAGTCTCTCTTTCTCTCTCTCTTTCTCTCTCTCTCTCTCTCTATATATATATATATATATATATATATATATAATTAGTTTTCTGGTGACGTCGAGGTATTTTTCATTTTTCTGGCTACATCTAGGACCTTTCGTCTCCTTTCTGGTAATATCTAGAACAGGCTTAATGTTATGGTGGAACACATCTAGTCTATAGAAAATAGACTCTCCCACCTAATATAAGTAGGAGTCAGTGAGGGTCGACGGGAGTCGAATACAAAGGTAGTCAGCTACCGCAACTAGATTACTCTGCGTAATACTTATTATAACAAGTTCCTAACGTTTTTGTACGTTGAACCTATTTAGGACCGAATTTAGTCCAAATACAGTTTCCACTGCGGAAAGTAACTCTACAACACTTACACAATTAAAAACTTGTCAAGTGTTATATAAATCACAGAAAATTAACCGTGGACTGCAAGAGTAAATTTTTAGAATAAAATACTGAGTATAAGTCAGATAGAAAAAGATTTTTACAGAGAAGATGGTGAGAAAATAATTTCGTTTTCTTTTTCTAGGGAGAGTTAAAAGAATTAAAAGATATAAAAACAGAGGAATATTGGTTGAATAATAATATCGTGCTTCCACAAAACTGAAATTTATGTACGACGAATTTATTCTGACCAACACAAAAAATTAATATTTTGCAAAAAAAAAAAGAGGCTACAACGGGGGCCACATGCTGTCCCTCGGGCTGTATTTTGTGCAGGCTTGGTCTAGACAGTTATTTTCATTTTCCTGGCAAAGTCTAAATCTTTTTCATTTTTCTGGTGCAAAGTTTAGATATTTTCATCACTTTTCTGGTAAAGTCTAGATATTTATTTCAGTCATTTTGGTAAATTCGAGATATCTTTCTAACTTTTCGCTCTCTTTCAAGTAGTGGATTTCGCAATTCCAGATGACCACGGAGAAAGAATTAAGAAACCCTTTCAATGCTCAACATATATACTGTGTGTTGAATGTTGCGGAAGAAAGATTTTATGCTAAAATTTCGAACATCAGTGCTTAATGGTAAACTGTTTCTTTCTTATCGGCTATACTAGTTTGTTTATGCATTAATTTGGCGTTAAAATACAACCGTGATTATTGTTTCGTTTATAGTGAACCTATCTTCAGAAGAAGGCAACTAATATTTCTGGGACGTGTAAAGAGGAAACATGATCAGGTGAATTTAGCATCCAAAACAGAAGCAAGAGGAAATAGCGAGTCCTCTACTTGATGTGTTTGTGCAAATGTATTTCAGAACAACAGAGAGGGATGGTAAATAGAGGTAATTTTGAGCAAGAAAAATAGGAAATAATCGTCTACGTTCTGGTAGGGTAAATGAATAAGAATAGGAATAGAAGGCTAGAAGAATTTAACGCTCACATGGCTATAAGAAGGGGACGGCAACGGGTAAACTACGCAACGAATTTATGTGAATGAAAGCCAGAACAAGGACGAAGAGAGATGATAAAATGAAAAAAAGTTTCTTTGAGCAAGAAAAAAAAATCAGGGAATTCTGGGAAGCCATGATCACCCACATTGTTAAAGAACATAGAATATAAAAGAATATAAGAAGACTGCTAGGATTTGCTGTCTCCTTTTATATATAAAAGGATTAGAGTGAATGGATGAAAATGAAAAGCGCAACACAGAATCAGAAAAAAAGATCACATTCTCACCAATTTAAGGTCGATAATAGCCGCATCGTAGGCAACATTAACTGCAGAAATTCGAAGCTATTGAACCTTTTATAATGATAACATTAAAAATATTATGATCGTCTGTCGTCCGTTTCACACTCCTCCTCGGTATTTTGAACAGGAGTAGAGGTTTATCCTTTGATTTTTATTCAGGATTGGGTTTCCGTTTCATTATAAAATCTACTTAATTCCTATGCTTCTAACCTCCGCCTAAACTATTTATTTTAATTTCAATAGGAGTAGATGCATTCGCCTTTCGTCCGGTTCACACTCCTCCACGGTCTTTTGAACAGGTGTAGAGGTTTGTCTCTTGTTTCCTGTTTAGCACTGGGCTTCCGGTTCCTTCTAACGTCTTCTTCATTCTCTTTCACTCTAGTAGCCTATTGTGTTTAGTGGCATTAACGCCTTGCTTGGAGTGAATTGATTAAAAAACATATTTTTAGTCTCTCTCACTATATATGTGTGCATATGCATGCATGTATGCGTATGTTTGTGCGTCTGTTTGTATATATATATATATATATATATATATATATATATATATATATATATATATATATATATATATATAGTTATAAGACAGATACATCAAACGGCTAGATATAATCAAGGGTATACGCGCGTGCTGGTGTGCATGCGCGGACAAGCAAATAAATACTCGTCAAATTTATACATGAGGTGTAAACATAATAGTGCTCGATGTGGTTATACAGAGCAAAGATATATGTTAATTAGTACATATACGTGTACCTACGTTTTGGAATATATATATATATATATATATATATATATATATATATATATATATATATATATATATATGCGTTGGCTCTAGTTCTTTACGTTATGTTTGACAGACAACATTCAACTAAATGTTGGATCTTATCTCAGTCGAAAATATAAGAGAATTCAGAGAAGTAAAAAGTACAAGCGTGGAAATGGTGTATTCCGATCCTAGACTTACGATACATTTTCTGAATCGTAATTGTCAGTTTGAGATTATTAACTTTTGTTTTATTTTAATACAGAATGCATTAAAATAAATTAAGTGACAAAGGAAAATCTGGTTAGTGGAGGGAAAAATGTTTTGGAACGGAAACGACAGAAAAGAAGGGGTTTGGAGAGGAGCAGCATTGTGATGAATTCCACTCTTGAATTTGTTTTAAAGATGCAGCTGTGTACGTACATTTGTAAACAATTCTACGTCCTATGCTGTCTCTTCCGACTTTCGTGCATATGCAGATTTTTTGTATTTTCTCGGTCTCCCCACGAGTTCCTCGTGTTTACTGCTTTATTTTCAGATTTACGCCTTATTTAGTTTCGCACCAGTGAATCGTCTGGGAGTGCTTCCTCTATTAAAGCAAGATTTTAACATTTATCAATTCATTGCGGAGCCATATTTAGGAAAGTTGAGTGGGGGAGAAACTAAAGAGAGAGAGAGAGAGAGAGAAAGGAAGAGAGAGAGAGAAAGTAAACAATAGCTAAGATTACATCCCTTGATCATTATTACAAGAAAATACCAAGTGTGCCACCGTCTCATAACAAATAAAAAAACAAACAAAAACCAAACCCCACCCCCCCAAAAAAAAACAAAAACAAACGATGAATTAAGAAATAAGCTGAAGGTAAAAAGAAAATGAACGTTGATCACAGAACTGAAAAGAAGGCTAATAAAATTCGCAAGGGCTTTATTAGACTGTCAATGACCGATAGTATAAAGAAAGAAATAAAGTTGTCATGGAGTATGGTTAGATTGTCAATGACCGATAATATAAAAAATAATAAAGTTCTCACGGAGCTTAATAAGAGTGTCAATGACCGGTATTATAAAGAAAAGAATAAAATTCACACATATCCTGGTTAGATTGTCAATGACCTATATTATAAAATTAACGCCTTTGCCTTTTACTAGTTCGCGTATTAGTTTCAGATACATTTTATTCAGGGAACACTTTGCGTGAGTTGGTTTGTGGAGGATATTCAGGATGATAGGGTAATGCTTCTTAGTTTAAAAAATGTAATGATCCGATATGATCTAACGACAGGAGGAAATACAGTTTTTTTGCCTGTTAGTTGAAATCCGTTGAAAACTATGAACGGAAATACGCGATAAACAGAAAGACAGTTCTTTGCGTTCTTTAATATGATTCCAATTCTGCGTCTTTTCGTGTTTCACTGTTAAGAAAGATACTTTATTATATCGTTAGTATTGTAGTGAACTCAGGCCTAACTGATTGCAACACACCTGCAGCCTTGTGCTATGCAAACGTTCGTAAATATGTTTAGGGTGACTAAAATATTGATAGCAGACACAGAAAAGAAACTGCAGTAAATCCTACAGAATGTAGCAAAGTAAAGCGAGAAGAAAAGACTAAACATCAATACAAAGGAGGCGGAACGTATAGTTGTCAGCAAAAATAAGAGTTCAACATGCAATTATGCTTAGTATTCTCAGACCTAGAGCCAAACTCGAGAATCACTTTTAAGAGGCAACATCAAGTTATAGGAAACCAAATGGAGTAACAATGATCCGTATCTTGAGATAACGTTTTTCAAAATAATTGAAATCAATATCTGTCTATATTTCTGAGATGAGGTATTATGTACACGATTTACATTATTCGGACTATTTTCCTCATCTTTTTCACCATATTTATTACAACGTATCGACAGTTGTACGCTCCGGCCTTCTTCAGGTGGTTGGAATGTCGAACTGAACCCTTTATTTCACTCACTGGGGTAGACTGTTCTAGTTCCACGTGCTATGTCTAATGGATGTCATTTATCAGTTATCTCCTGCTTAATTCTCCACCGCTTTAACCAGGTCCTCAAGGACACATGGCACAGTGGATAAAGGCGTTAGTTAGATCCAGTGACATGACCCAAAGTGTGTGAGTTCAATAGCTGGTTAAGGTGGTGGAGAACTTGAAGAGGGAATTAAGCAGGAGATAAATGATAAATGACATCCATTATACATGGCACGTGGAACTAGAACAGTCTACTACAATGAGCGAAATAAAGGTTTCAGTTCGACATTCCAACCACCTGATGAAGGCCGGAGCGTACAACGGCCGAAACGTTGTGATAAATATGGCGACAAAGATGAGGAGAACTGAAATCAAATCATCCGATTAAATTGCGATTTAGAGATACCAAAATAAAACAAGTGCAGAAAATTAAATATCTAGGAAAGGTTTTAACAGACGATGGAAAATACGCTACCGAAATACCAAGCAAAGTATTAAAAAACAACGGCATTTCACTGGAAACAAAGAACAGGGTACTGAACAGTAATGTAATATCGGTATTCCAATATAGCAGTGAATGCTGGACACTCTCGTTACGTTACTTGAGACAACAGAAATGTGGTTCTACATGAGAATCTTGACAATGCCACAGAGAGAGCATGGAAACAACTAGGAAGTTTTAAGGATAATAGAAACAAAAATGACTTTTATGAATAGAATCAGAAAGAGAAACTTGAAATTTCTGGGACACATGATGAGGACAAAGAATTTGACAAATGGTTTATTGAATGTAAGAAGGGGCAGGAGGAAGCACCGAGAAAACTACTTAAAGAGCTTTTGCCTACGTACGGCAGAACAGCGACTTGGAGGCATAGTAAGAATACAAACATTGCTTAGAGTTTAGAAGAGTGCGAAGTTGTGGAGAGCCGTGGTCGTCCACGTTCTGAAGGGACATATCAAATTAATGAAGAAAATGGAAATGCGTTTATTGTTGGACAGTTGCACTGGTTACGTTCTGCATTGTAATTCAGTCTCATTTTTTTATTGGTCTATGACAAGGCTGATTATGGAGATAACAGATTTTTACTGCTACAGCAAGGTTATTATGGGAAAGTGTTCTTCCGAATTTCTCACTCATCCGTTAATCAAGGCAGCATGCTAGTAACGAGTTATTTAGTTATAATATCCGGTGGCAGGACGGTGTGCGTAAAACTCGAACTCAGTTCGCTGAATTTAATGTAATTAATGGGCCAATGACAAACTTGATACTGAAAAAAAAATACTGGAACTGTTTTGAAAAAAAAAAGAAAAAGAAAAATGAAATTAAAAATTAGTTGCAATAACTTACCTGAAACTTTCAGTCAGAAACAATTTTTATACCAAAATCAACCCAGTATGAGGCTCAAGATCCACCCAATATAGAGGATGACTTGAAATTGTTATGATGAATGAGGTGCGTGATATGAATTAACGAAGAAATGGTAAAGTGAATTTTATGGGGAAAAGAAATATAGGTAACGACTGACCCTTGCCTTGATATGGATAAGATTGAAATCTAGTGAGTCTGTGTCAAAAAAAGTATTAGTTCTTGGGTGAAAATAAGGTATGACACAGTGTTGATAGCAGACGCATAAAGAAAGCTACAAAAGGTAGTGAAGGAAAGCGAAAAGAAAGGATTATACATCAACTGCAAGTAGATAGAATTCATGGCTGTTAGCAAAAGTATGTGCCCAAAAAGCAAATTGCAAATCGGAGATAGTAAAATCAAACAAGTGTGGTAATTTAAATATCTGGGAAATGTTTTAACAGAGGACGGGAAGTGTGAAACTGAAATCCGAAGACGTACTGGGATAGCCAAGAAAGCATTCCAAAAGCTAAGCAGAGTACAAAGAGATAGGAAAATTTCGCTAAAACCAAGGAATGGAAAAATAAACAGTTACGTGAAATCTGTCCTCCTGTGTGGCAGTGAGTGCTGGACAATCTCCTCAAAGATGAAAAAGCGAAACAACAGAAATGTGGTTCTACAAAAGGATACTGAGGATATCATGGGCCGAATATGTGAAACGACGTAGTTTTAGAAATAATTGAAACAAAACGATACCAGGAAGATACAGTTGAGGTTCCTGGAGCACATAAGAGGGCAGGAGAAATCTGATACTCACGGGACAGATAGAGGGCAAGGAGGGCAAAGGAAAACAACGCATAACATACTTAGTGACCTTGAGTGAATAGATGGCGGAACAGGGTTTAGGAGGGATAACAAAAAGACAAAGTTTATTATGAGTTGCAAGGGACAGGAAGTTGTGGAGAGTTATGATCGACTACGCCCTGAAGGAACACAGCACATAAAGAAAAAAAGAAACTGCGTATAATCTAAAAAAAGGAAAAACTAGTGACCCTGAAAGATAGTGTCTTTTGATAAGACTTACTCGCTTCCACCCTAACCAATCAAAATATATATTTCAGTCTTCTTGATATTCGGTAGGCCGAATGAAAATAAGTGGAAAATAAGTCGCTCTTTTAATTGGATGATTTGATTTCAGTTATTTTTAAAAACGTTATCTCAAGATACGGATCATTGTTACTCCAATTGGTGTCCTATAACTTGATGTTTCCTCTTAAAAGCGATTGCGTGCAAAATACGTTTTCTCTCGAGTCTGGCTCTGGGTCTAAGAATACTAAGTATAATTGCAATTATTTGATGTTATTTTAATGAAAACGAACTCCCAACCCAACAGATGTCTATTGGTGTATGTTTGAAGTATGTGAAAAAATCAGAACTAGAAAAAAATCTATTGTTTATATTAATTTAAATATGGCGACAGGACTATTTATTTTTAAAGTTAGATGAGTAGTCTATAAAAATGTATAAAATTTCGATGTAGCTGAACTTTACGGCATGTATAATGAGAAAAGAGTGCTTGGAGAATTTGACATTCACGGGATATACTGAAGGCAAATGATTAGATGCTGTTTTAGAGAAAGAAAAAACACAACCCAACAAATAATTATTGAGGTATTGATGGGGAGCATGTTAGAAACACGAGTCAAAAGAATATGTAGTCAGTTTCTTCTCGTTTGTAATAAAGTTTCATAATTCGTTTCCTTCAACCAACAGAGTAACGTGATTGAAACCCAACCCAACAATACGTGACTCCTGTTCGCTTCCGCAGTCGCACTTCTCGCTGTTGCCTGTTTCAGCATTTTTTATAGATTGAGTGACAGTTCAAATTTGCATATATGTGAAAGAGATCTATCTTTTTTTTACTTTTTTTAAAAAATATACGACTCATAAAGCCGCTATTTTCTTTCTGGAGATATTTTACATGCGAGACACGTCCGAATCCGTTTTCATCCGGGAGGTGACCATTTTTCTAGTATTACAGAACTAAATAAAAAAAAAATTCAATTCTATAGACTGATTTACGTAGCGCACCATGTGTTTTTCTAAAGTAGAAAAATAAGGTATATAGTTGAAAATTCTGGGACACATGACGAGAAAAGAGGGTTTGGAGAATTTGACACTCATAGGACATAATGAAGGCTAAATAGACATTTGAGTTACCTACCTAACGTTGAAACATGAGTACTTAAGCAACTTTGAGCCTGGTTAGTAACTAGATGGGTGATCGCTTGGGAATA
The DNA here is from genome assembly GCA_964036315.1 of Acanthosepion esculentum. Classification (NCBI taxonomy): domain Eukaryota; kingdom Metazoa; phylum Mollusca; class Cephalopoda; order Sepiida; family Sepiidae; genus Acanthosepion; species Acanthosepion esculentum. Next base: position 71,277,985 of record OZ038492.1, on the reverse strand, counting down.
CTAGTTGCTGTAAGCTTGGCTATGCAAGTGGTGTAATGATTAACGGCACGGAATGAGAAATCTGAGTTCGAATTCTAGTTATTCCAGTATTTATTTGCTCGCAAGTACCCTGTGAAATTATATTTTTTCTGTGGTGCACAGGGATTTTTTTTGAATGCATGTTTATAGTTGAAGTAGATATGTCTTGGAGAAAGCCAGTTTGGTTGCTATTGCTATAAGTCTGATGTAACTAGCGACGAAGAAAATTAAAAAAAGAATTGAACCATTTAGCACAAATATCAATCTATTTCAAGGAATTGTAAATATTCAACAATGTACTGTAATGTATCTTTGGCTATTCAAAAATGGAAATTTAACAGCGAATAGTCTCCGATAGGGGCAGTTTCGCTCTGCGTCGCAAGTTGCTACAAAATGAAAACATTAAGCAAGTCATGTTCATAAATAGACTTGTCTGATTGAGACTTGCATGTGAATGTCAAGCATGACATCAAACTCTCTATATATAGTAACTTGCTAAGTGTAGCATAGATGTAGCACAAGGTCGAAAGTATGGAGCACCCAGTGAGAATCAAACTCACTATTCAGTCATAATTGATCTAGTGAGACAAGCTTGTTAAACATTGTATCACGTCAAAGTGTATCTCGTTAAAATATATATATATATATATATATATATATATATATATATATATATATATATATATATATATATATATATATATATATATATATATATATATATATATATATATATATATATATATATATATATATATATATATATATATATGTATTGTTTATACTTTATTGTCCTCTGACAGGAATATATATTATATACAAACACACATACAAATTTAAGTCCTACAATTATTTAAATATATTTTCTATTTTTACGTTATTTTTATAGATACAAATATTTAAGTAAAGGCTCTGCTTATAATAAACAGTATTAACTACACTTATAGGCCTGGATGTCCGAGAAATTTCATCGAAAACATGTGTCCTCCGAATGGAATCGAACCTGTATCTTACGCAGAACCCTGATATAGCTTGACATTTAGCTATAGAGGAAGCGGCTGGCTAGCAAAGTCGAATTACTTCTTTTAAACTACAAATTTCCCATGATTTCCCTCGAACGCACATATCTGCTCGAAACGCATCTTAACGTAAACAAATGACGTCATATATTATGAAAGTCTGATAATAATTTTATTATATTTATTGTTTATACGTTATCTTTATAGATACAACTATTTAAGTAAATGCTTTGTTTATAGGAAACAGCATTAACAACATTTACCGGCCTGATGTCCGAGAATGTTAATACGGTTTATTATAAACAGAGCATTTACTGAATATATATATATTTATATATATATATATATATATATATATATATATATCTGTGTGTGTATGTGTGTGTGTAATAAGAAAGTTAATGGTCAGAGTTGAATTAGACCAGGAAACAGTAGTATTAAAGAGATGCTCGATACACATATAAAAAATAAAAATGTAGAGCTTTTATGTATAGAAAATGTGGAGATCAATCTAATTATATATATATATATATATATATATATATATATATATATATATATATATATATATATATAATGAAATGGATTAAGTCCGACAATTATTAATATATTTTCTGTTTACACGTTATTTTAATAAATACAATTTCTTTAAGTAAATGATCCGTTTTGTTTTAAAATTAAACAGTATTAATTACATTTTCCGTCCTGAATGTTCGAGAAATTTCGTAGAAAATATGCGTTTTTTAAATATATATTTATATATATTTATATATAATAAACAATCAATAATAAATTTTAAAAAAGTTAAGGAACTGCACTATAAATAGGCAAAAAACTGCAATCGAAATATTCCCAGTCAATAGCCCCTAGAATAATTCGAAACACAACCGGTACAGCACACCGCAATAACCATTAGAACAATACTACCCACAATGCAATACAATAGACTACCCACAATGAATCACTGATCAGTATATATAAATAGCCGAACAAAAACACAACACACATAACGTGACGATTGCGTTTAGCAGGAAACATACTGTCGCCTCTGCCTGTTATTGTGCATACTTTAAAACTATATTTTGTCATATATATATATATATATATATATATATATATATATATATATATATATATATATATATATATATGTGTGTGTGTGTGTGTGTGTGTGTATGTGTTAGTTTTAATCTTTTCAACTCTACGAATTAATTTCTTGGTGGCTGTAGAAAAATAACTAGCGTCTTACAAAAGGCCAGTATCGTATGGATTTCGTTAATCGGACTGACTTCCTCATCTTGGTTGCTTTCCTCACAACGTTTCGGCCGTCTGATCCTCCGGCCTTCTTCAGGTGCATCTCGAACTCGGGAACCGTCGGTCTGGAATTTCGAACCCAACCCTTTATTGTTACGGGGGTACCATGTTCTCGTTCCATTAAGGCCATCGCTGCTGCTACTACTGCTTGACGCCATCGTTGCTGCTGCTGTTGCTTCTATTATCGTTGTCACCGCTCTTGTTTGTCGCTGCCACTGCCTTTGGTTTAAATATACCAAAAAATTCATACACGATCGTCCCAGTGGCCGAGGCGACTAGGACGTTGGAACAGTGATTGCAAGTTCTCCCGATGTTCTGAGTTCAATCCCGAGCAAAGGCAGTGGCAGCGACAAACAAGAGCGGTGACAACGATAATAGAAGCAACCGCAGCAGCAACGATGGCGTCAAGCAGTAGTAGCAGCAGCGATGGCCTTAATGGAACGAGAACATGGTACCCCCGTAACAATAAAGGGTTGGGTTCGAAATTCCAGACCGACGGTTCCCGAGTTCGAGATGCACCTGAAGAAGGCCGGAGGATCAGACGGCCGAAACGTTGTGAGGAAAGCAACCAAGATGAGGAAGTCAGTCCGATTAACGAAATCCAAAAATATAGACAATTGCCAGTATCGTATATCAATTCAAATGTCCTTTGGGAGATTGCATTTCTGATAAAAATGTTTATACGTACGCCGGTTTTACAACAATGAAATGATGAGAAGGTTTGCGTTTCACTTGAACGATCACAGTTCAATCTCAGAACTTTTAAAAGAACACTCATGTCCACATTCCCAGTTTAGACAGATATTATATAGATATATATAAACTGCCAGCTACATAGAACCAATTTCTCCGATAATTGTTCAAATTACTTCGAGTGAATGAATCATGAATTTCTTAGCTAGGACCTCGTGGACTGACGCTACAGAATCACAAAGAAAGAAATGTGCCAAATGAGAGAAACCAGCTCACTTGAGGGGAGTAGCAACAGTTAAAATGCATATCACAAGCGAAGCGAAAATAATGACGTAATCAAACTGTTTACATTCCTCATAACTTCAAACAAAAGGTTAGGAAGGAAACCCCATCAATACTGAAAAAAGAGATGTGAACTTGACAAACGTATCCCCGCCACCAAAAAAACAAAAAATGTTTTAATACAAACAGTTTATAAAAATTGACCAACTGTAGCAGTGGCTGCTCGGTCAATGAATGCAAAATGTTTCTTTGCAAGGAAACTGCTAATAGTACCATTATTATCACTAATTCTGCCTTCACATTAACCCTGTGAGAGATGAAACACAGTATTGGACTCATCATGATGCTCAAAATAATGCTCTCAAAATTCATGAGCCACTAGAGGAAAAGTAGAATTAACCGCTTTTCTTAAAATTGATTAAACCAACCAGTTGATCTAACCAATGTTTTTAAACCAATTTTTGTATATTCATTAATTCTTTCGCCGTCTTTAACTAAGACTCCACGCCTGTCCAGATTGACTCATTGTCGTTAACTGCCATCTTAACGCCATATGAAAATCGCCACGAACCCAGTAATTCATCTCCTAAAATACCACCCTGGTTCATCGAGGGTAGCACCGTATACTTCAGTGAAAAGAATAGTTGAAAAACCGGATTTTATGTATTTTGTTGCTTCTTACATTCGGTTTTCTTTATAGATCTATTTTAAAGGCGTACTCGTGATTGGTCTAACATAATTTGCCACTTGATTTGAGACCAGGCGTCATGTGCTTTTTGAAACCTCATTGCTGCAAAGAACGCCTACAAATCTCATAGTTTAACAAGGGCGGACTTTTGATAATTTCTAATTTTGGTGCGGGGCACAGATCAGCGAGATAAATTCCCCCACTTGTTTTTATCAGACTTGCATCTGAGTCAACTTAAGAATTTCATCACAGTTTGGTGTTACTTACCATCATTTTTGTAATTTTCAACGTTGCTTAACTTTTGAAAGTACTCAAGTTATTAAACATTAGACTTTATCTGTCAAATAATCCTTAAAACATTGCTTGCAGACAAATGCTTGCAGACTGCAAAATAATTCACGAATTTTCATACAAATGACAGACGTTTACTTACAGCTGCGTTGTAGGAACCAAATTTCAACATAACTGTGCACATGGATGCTGGCATCATTCAGCAAATAAAGATTTTGGATTTCATTAAGTGTGTATATATATATATATATATATATATATATATATATATATATATATATATATATATATATATATATTCGGCCAGTTTAAGATACATTCAGATGACAAACACAATGGTTAAAAGGTTTAACATAGGAAAAAATCACTCCTTTGAATAATATGTTGAACTAACAATTCTTTACCTGAAGAAGGTCACAAGACCCGAAACACATGTAGCGAAATATACAGAATAAAGTATTTAAAAAAATCCACATTATAATGAAAAAACTTTTTCTTCTCTTTAAAATATACTCTTTTCTTGCGTTGAAACAACAATAATCTCTCTTTAATATATATATATATATATATATATATATATATATATATATATATATATATATATATATATATAGTACCTTATCTATACTGTGGTTCCTCCTGCATAATATGGACGCAAGTTCGAAGAAAAGGGAAGATTTTCGAAAACTCAGGCCCAAATCTTTGAATATTGTTTTCCACTTTCCATAGTTAACACTTCTCGTTTTCACTCTCGCGTGGTTATGTCTGATATCATGAACTGCGGTGCGATTTTCGCTTCTTGCGTGTGCACCAGTTTGTCGTTGCTTGGAAATCTCCCATGCAAACAAAAACAGACTATCATTATTGCTATGTCCGTGTATTGTTCAATAAATTATAATGTAATTGTCAACTTTGATGATGTAAGCCGAAAGCTTAGATAGGATTAAAAAACATGTATCAATATGGCCAAATTTCTTTAATTTTTCAATGATAACGTTATTAAACTTATCAGACGATACGAAAGGAATTTGCTTAAAATAGACAAAACTTTTCTATATTATTTAATGGAACATGCATCAATATATATATATATATATATATATATATATATATATATATATATATATATATATATAATTATTATAAAAATTATAACATAAATATGTTATAAAATCACTACAAAAATAGCCATTTTGTTTCAACACCTCCGGTGTCTTATCAAGTGATGACGTTGAATGTAGAATACATGGTTTTAAAAGTTTCAAATTAATTAACGATCATTCGCTAGGGGTAAACGCTGTTACATAAGCTAGAATGACAAATCAAAATACAAGTATATGAGAATTCGAAAAAACGATGCAAGGTTATCATAGATATTAAAAGCTTTAAAGTTGGGGTTCTAGTAAAATAGAATATGTCCTAACTAATAAGTATTAAATTATATTATAAAATTTGAAATTAAAATTAAAAGTAAAAAATTACCCATTTAGAAATCTAAATCTAATCTCTATTAAGTTTAAAATTATAGAATTACCGAGGAGAAAATAAAAAATACATATATTATTTAATTTATTCTTTCATTGAAATTACGTTAAAAAGGATGTTGATAGCTCTAGACAAAAATGTATACATTTTAATTCAACGAGTGTAACTATGATGATCACCTCTCACGTAAAACAATCCAAACACACTCAGGTTATAATACATAAGCGCCCAGATATATTTAGATATATATACACAAAAAAAAAAAAAACGGTGACGAGACACGACCCTTGATAAAAATATATATATATATTTCCTTTCGCTGTAGATCATGCTTCTTTTGGATTGATATCTGTAGAGGCGAGAAGCCATTTTATTAGTTTGGTTTGTTTGATAAGATGGGAATAGTTATTTTTAAAAGAATACCATAATGTTAATATTAGTCGTTTTGTTATGAGGAAACATTCTACATTCATTGAGCGAACAGCCAGTCTTACGGTCGGTTGAAGTTTATAAAACCATTCTATCAAAACAATTTTTCAGGAAAAATAGGTTTCTCACACTTACTAAGGGTTATCGCTCATTCTAGTATTGAAAGGGTTTTCCATCCTAACTCTGTGTTTGAAGTTTTGGGGAATGTCAACGTCTTTATTGTATCATTAGTATTACTTCATTTTAGTTGTTGCTGCTGTTGAATGATTTCAAGAGATGAGAGGGGAGAGAGAGAGGGGGAGAGAGAGAAAGAGAGAGAGAGAGAGATTAGGATATTGCTTTTAACTCTATTATTCTTAAGCTTCTTGGTTGAAAGCTTTACCCATAAAAATGTTTACTAAGAACTTTTAAAAAATCTACATTCATCTTAGCACCATTCTCAAGATGACCTATAATTTTACTGCCTCTGATAGAAGCAAAATCGGTCTGGTGTTGTCTTCTAAGTAGTGTGGCTGAGCAGTTTCCATGAAATATCTAACCTCTAACTCAGCCACTAGGTCGATTTAATGTCATTCAATATTCATCCCTATAATTAATGTAGAGAAATGCGTTTTTGTTTATGTGCAACTTACAATCTTCTCATTGTAATGTTTACTTAATGATCGTAGTTTGGGTGTTTCTTTCATGCCTTCGGTTAGTGTTCTTAATATCGTTTATTTTTCTCTCTGTTTAAATTCGAAACCTCCAGCTTCTCCAAATAATTTATTCCTGGTCAATCTATTTTTCTTGTTTATACACATTTAATTTCTCTCAAGAGTTCGTTTTCTGACATTAAATCCATTTTTATTGTTTTTATTTTGCCAATCTCTTCAATTTTAGGATTGCTTTTTGATCTTTTCTATATAATTATTTTGTGTTATTTAACATTAAATCAGTTTTAACAGTAATAATGACAATAATAAAACTAAACTTACATATACTTCATTATTTCTATTATTTATCATATGTTATCTATTTTTATTTTATTAGATACCTATTAATTTGTATTAATAATTTGAGAATAATAATTATTATAATTGTTATATCTGAGAATAATCCGTTTACACCGATGTCCAGTACCATATATATATATATATATATATATATATATATATATATATATATATATATATATATATATATATATATATATATATATATATATATATATATATATATATATATTTATATATATATATATAAATATATATATATATATATAGTGCTGTTCGACAAAAGTGACTCACCTGATATTTTTTTAATTAAAAATGTTTTCGTCTATTGTTTTTGGGGTCAAACTAATTTTTAATCTTACTAATATAAAGACCCCTTCCCGACCACCTAGTGAAAAAGTTTACCCACCCTAAGGTATTCTATTGATAATTATAATTTTGGATATAAATGAGATTTAGGGAAAAACTCTGTGCCAAAAAAGTGACTCACTTATTTCCTGCAACTAGTAATCAATAGAAACATAACTGAACAGCTTTAAATAAAGAATAATAGAGGTATAATTTATTTATAATAATAGGTAATATAGTTCGAAATATTTAATAATCTATGGGTCTTCCTTTATTTTGAATAACCTTTTCAACCCTTTTTGGCATTGACTTGATTAGGTTCTGGCAAATCTCATCCCCAAGCATTGTATTCCATTCGGATATGAAATTCACAATCAAATCCTATTTGTTGCTCAACTGCTTTCTCGAGAGCCTGTGCTTTATAATGCTCCATAAATTTTCTATGGGGTTGAGGTCAGGAGATTGGGGTGGCCATGTCATAACACTCACCTGCTTCTCATCAAAGTATTCCTTCATCAATTTTGATTTGTGACAGGGAGCATTATCCTGCCTAAAAATGAGCTTGGCGGGGTCGATTTGTATCCTTTCAGCAGAAGGGAGCAGACAAGACTCTAAAATTCTCTCGTACTGCTCGCTCCTGAGGGTCTTTTCAATAAGTTTTAAGAAACCAGTTCCATGAAAAGAAAAGCATCCATAGAACATTATACTGAACGGATGCTTGACAGTACTTACTGCTAAATTCAATGAGCTTTCAAAGCTTCTTCTTCGGATTTTAGATCGCTTATCCTTTGAATTTAGCTCAACATTCGTTTCATCGAGGAAGAGAACATTATTAAAAAAAAATCAGGTGAGTCACTTTTATCGAACAGCATTGTGTATATATATATATATATATATATATATATATATATATATATATATATATATATATATATAAACTGCCAGGTACATAGAACCAATTTCTCCGATAATTGTTAAAATTACTTCGAGTGAATGAAGCGTGAATTTCTTAGCTAGGACCATATACATACACAGGTAATTTGATTTAATATCCCAAAATAAATGAATATATATATATATATATATATATATATATATATATATATATATATATATATATATATATATATATGTATGCGATAACAATATATATTTTTATATATCAAGAACAGTATTGGGGAAATTTTATGACAAAGTGGAAAAAGCTTATTCGTGGCACGTTTCGTCCTTCAGGAGAAAATAATTCACTACGATGTAAATGTCTCGAGATTGCCTTAATCGCAAGGTCATTTTCAGTAAATTTGCGCTCTTGCTCTTACAAGATTTCTTCTAATATCTCAGTGTGGAATACCTACTTACAAATGATGGAAAGAAAACACTTTCAATGAATTCCCACATATACCTCACAGAAATACCTCGTATATCATGATAAAACATTAGTTGCAATGGTGTCGTCATATAGCCTATGTTTTACCATTATGTGGTAGGTATTGTTGAGAGTTTAAAAAAATGTATTAAGAATTATTGGTACAAGCATCGATATTTAAAACTATCTACTGTATACATTTTAAAACATTTGTGTAGTATTCCTAATTAATTTTATTAAGGTTTGGTTTCAATTTTTTAATATAGATAGCTTCAAGAATTTTTATTTTATGTTTAAAAAAATTTCGATACTTCTTAACTTAGTTACCTCCCCTCAAGCGTTATAACCTAATTGCACTAAACCCAGCGTTCTTCACTCCACTTTTTGTCTTTGAAAATGATGAACACTACAATAACCGTCTCGAAATAAAGGATGGCATTGTGCTAATGTCGAAAGTACTCGGAATAAAATAATATGTATCAACACGGTGATTTTCCCTCTTCCTATAATAATGATACCCAAAAGCTGTCCGTGAATATGAAAGGATGCAGTTGAAAATAAGTAGACAAAATTGTCTAATTTATTCAATGAACTATCTCTCAATATATATATATATATATATATATATATATATATATATATATATATATATATATGTGTGTGTGTTTGTGTGTGTGTGTGTGTGTGTGAGTGTGCGTGTGTGTCAGGTCTGTATACGAATGCTGATGGTACGATATACCCTAGTACTATATGCCGCACGGTCGAGTCTTCGGCGATGAACAGGTTCTCGCACTAGGCTTTTCTTGTAAGGAAGATGACTACACACCTGTCAATTGGCGAATGAACCTTGTCTTACATCTAGCATAGTGGTCAACTGGGACCCGCAACTATGTATGCAGTCAGGGTAGCGATGACACGGCATCAATGGGCGGAAAGCTTCCTCGACTGGAGCAAACGGCCAAGACGTTGGACTCCTTCGATGAAATCAACAGTCACGTGTCCGTGATCAAGACCGGCTTTCAAGTTGAAAGACATCTGCTGTGGTTTGACCCAGTATACATAGCACGGCGAGTACTAGAGATGAAGGTCTGAACTGGTGGAAAAATTGAATGTAGATCGTCTGAACATTTGCTACAAGAACAGTGATAGAGTAGCGAGAGGCTAGCAAGCTTTCGTCTGAGGCTGTAAGGTGAAAAATAATTCATCGCACACAAAGCTGTGCAAACACTTTTCAGATCAATACTAGCAAGTGGATATTGAGCAACTCAAGTCCAGATATGGTATCAGCATTCAATTTTGCTGATCCGATCCTTGTATAGACAGGAAGAATCGGGTAATTCCTTGAATGGTACAAGGAACGGCCATTCTTTTTCCAGCATCTTTAGCAATGGTTCGTATATATGAGATACACTTGGGGTACAGAATCCTAATAGACGTTCAAGACAAGGAGCTTCGTTAAGAATCCAACCCTTCATCAGAACTGGAGAAAATGTTGTCTCTACTCGGTGATGATGAATCAATGATAGCTTGATTTTGGAAGCATTGAGTGATACAAGCCAGTCTTTCGTGTGGGGAAGGCCAGAGAATAGACCAGTTGCTAAGTTCCGGCTATCTAGACTTACTGTTGCTAAATCTATCTATAAAATATCATTCAAATGTCAAACGTGTGTTACTGGATACAATGAAAGAAAAATGAACGTGAATTTTGGCAGTATATGCAAATCATTACGTGTGTGTTCTACTCTGGAGTATTTATTGAGGACTTGTTTGTTGTCATGACAGGTGCATCTCGTCTCGCTGTATTTAGAGGCCATGCTTGAAATTCGAAGACTTTTAGTCTTGAATAGACGCAGCGGCAGGCTTGCATACGTATTTAGCCATATATATTCATTTATATTTCTTATTAATTATTTGTTCTTTTCGATAATTATTTGTTTTTTTTTATCTTTTCTTGCTTCATTTTACCTTTCTTTCTCTTCTTTTTCTTGGTTTTTCTCTTGAGGGTTTTCCTTTCTTTCTCTTCAAAATTTCCTTTTCTTTGTTTTACACTTGATTTTCTTTCTTTCTTTCATTGATAGTTTTTTCATTGTTTCATTCTTGACCGTTCTTTTTCAAAAACTCACTTCATCTCATGCTTGTTTTATCTTTCTTTTGTTCTTTCTTGTTTATGTCTTCAAAACCCGATTTTCTTTCACGCTTGCTTCTTTGTTTGTTTGTTTCTTTCTTTCTGTCTTTCTTTCTTTATGTCTTCAAAACCCCACTTTCTTTCACGCTTCTTTCTTCCTTTCTTTCTTTCTTTCTTCAAAACCCCACTTTCTTTCACACTTGCTTCTTTCTTTCTTTCTTTATGGCTTCAAAATCTCACTTTGTTTCACTTTTACCTATTCTTTCTTTATGCCTTCAAAACCTCACATTTCCTTCACGCTTGCTTTTTACTTTGTTTATGGCTTTAAATCCTTTTCACTTTTCTTACTTTCTTTCTATATTTCCGTCTTTCTTAAATGGCTTCAATAGCTTCTTTTTAATTTTTCTTATTCTTTATTTCTTTCTTTCTTTCTTTCTTTATTCAAAACCATACTTCGTTTCACATTTACATATTCTTTTTTCTTTCTTTCTTCAAAATCTCACTTCGTTTCACCCCTGATTTTATTTCTTCTTTTCATGATACTTTTTCGTTCATTTCGTTCTCTATTTATATTTCTTTTTATTCATTTTCTTTTCGTTTTGTTATAAGCTTTCTTTCTGTCTTTCTTTCTTTCGTTCTGTCTTTCTCTCTTTTTTTGTTAATTAATTTCCTTTTTCTTTTTTTTCACTCTTTCTTGTTATGTGTCTTTTTAATAACATTTATTCTTTATTCTTCTTAAATTTCTCCTGTTTTCTTCGTTGTTATTTGGTTATTATTTCTTTTTCTCGATGTTTCTTTATGCATTGTTTTAGGTTTTAATTTTTTTTCTTCCTTTAATCCCGTTCTGACACTTGGAATTAGGCTGCCCAGTTCAAGATGGATTCCTAGATTCCTTCGCCTTTTCCACTGCCATCCACTCTTAAAGAAGGTAAATCGTATTGCAAAATAGCAGAGACTGTAAAAATTGCACTCTAGAAAAAATAATGAAACTTGAAATTAAGAACATTTGTTATTAAAGAAGAAGAGAATATTTACCTCATAGGCAAAATTTCTAAAAGAGTAAGCAAATGAATAAAAATAGTTAAAGTAAATAAAAGATCGGCTTTTTACAAATATAGGAAGCGGAAAGCATTGAGTGCGAATTAATAAAGGAAACGAAGAAACACGAGGAATAACAGCGAAGTCGAAAATGTTTCTGACGAGAAGAGGAAAGAAAAAGACGAGAGTTAAAAAATGATTCAGACTGAATGCCTCCCTGGATGACTTTCTTTCTGTTTTTTTTTTCTTTTCGAAGTCCGAGGGTGAGCTGAAAAGTTCATAGGCTGACTATAAAAGAGTGATGCTAGAGCTGTGAAAATTGCATGCACCAATTTAAACTGTTCTTATTAATAACTGCATTGTTTCTTTCCAGTTAAACCGAGGTCGTTTCAAACAGCTATCAATAGCAAGCACCCAGGAAAACTGATGAAAGGCATATTGTTTCATCAGAACAATGCCCCAGCATACAAATCCTGATATGATTATCATGATTATCACTTGGCCGGGAATCAGTATCGCAGTAATGACGACGTCATATCTGCTGTTGATGACTTTTTTTGACCAACAGGATGAACAATCTTCTTTGATCAATCAGATGTCAGTTTACCTGGAAAGAAAACATAGAGTTATAAGTAAGAAGATTTGAAATGAATGCATGCAAGATTTCACAGGTCTCGCATACCTCCTTAACACCTTGAACTTTTCAGCCTATCCTCGTACAGATTTTTACCATTACTGGAACGGCGTCTATTGACGTCATCGTAACAGAACGGTCAAAACTGATTTGTTACTTCAGCATAAAGCATCACCCGATTGCGATTTCTGCTGCTCCTGATTGAAAATCCTGAAAACAAACCTCAATCTATATTGATTAAAAGGAGAACGAGCAACGTTGGAGAAAATTTTCCCCGGTAAAAATAACTGATGTAGTTGTGCGCATCAAAAACAAAACAAAAAAAAAACGTACCAAAAGTTATCATTTTTATTGCATATACCAACACCACATTTTTACAAAAAGGCTAAAATGTTTTAAAATATTTGGGATTTTTATATGAAAAGTTCCGTTATAAAGTCGGCTCATGCTTACTAGGTCCCACGTCATTGGGTAATGGTTAGAGAGGTGACTCTGGTTAAACATTGCTACTAAGTAGTAATGCTCAATACGAGCGGCCTTGTGTCAAAATTAAGCTTAGCTTACTGAATAGATACTACTAGTGAGATTCATCCTAGGGTACCCAAATGTGACACACGTTGATATTAAATAACAAACCAACCAACCAAATACCATAGACTATCACGGCTTGTACTTGACAAAACTAAGCTAGGCTTATTAAATACATACTTGTGGCAGTGAGTTCGATCCTTACTTGGTGCTCAACTGTAATATATTTCGACGTTAAATAATCCATCAAGGATTGACAGGAAATATACCAACATTATCTTATGTTCTCAAGTCCAGATCTATTTCTCATATATATATATATATATATATATATATATATATATATATATATATATATATATATATATATATATATGGTGCAGTTCAATTTATATTACAATGGATTATTCATATAAAAAGTAGATTAGTAAGGTTAATGATATAAAATGGCGAAATCCTTCGCTAACGAAATTTTAAAGGTGCATTATCCTACAAATCATTCGATGAATATTATGATACTTGTTTTTTAAAATTATAAGCTGTATAAGGTCTTTCTTTAATACTTTCTATTGTACATTCAGTCATCTTCAGGCATTGAAATTATTTTGTTTGAGGTAAAATTCAGGTAGTATCCGAGACGAAAAAACATAATACAAATCGAAATATGTTTTTATATCATTAGCTTTACTAATTTACATTTGCATATACACATAAATATATATACATACAAACATACATATATATATACACACATACATATATATATATACACACACACATATATATATATACACATACATATATATACGCACACATATATATATGCATATACACACACATACATATATATATACACACATACACATATATAATATATATATATATACACATACATATATATATACATACATATATATATATATATATATACATATACACACATATATATACGAGGGTCATTCAATAAATAAGGTGAATTTTTCGGTATAAGGACTTCTAATAAACTTACTCTTTTTTTGTTGTTTTACTTCTTTTTCACATGGATTTAATTTCTTTTGCAGACTAAAAAAAACTTTGAGAGTTTTGGCGATTAACAAACATGGCCGAACAAGAAGCATGCTCCCGGATTGAACAGCGGCCAGTTATCAAGTTTTTGGTTGCTGAAGGGTGCAAACCAGTTGAAATTTATAAGAGAATTTCAACTGTGTATGGTGCCACATGTTTCAGCCAAAAAAATGTCTACAAGTGTGCTAAATTGTTTAAAGAAGGATGGAGCAGTGTTGAAGATGAAGACAGGCCTGAGAGGCCTACAGAAGTGAGGTCTCATGAGGTGATCGAATCAGTCAATGACCTCATTCAGTCTGACAGAAGTGTGAGAGTAGATGACATTGCAAGAACTTTGAGCTTATCTGTTGGGACAGCACACAAGATTGTCCATGATGACCTTGGCTACTCGAAGGTCAGCTGCCGGTGGGTGCCAAAGATGCTTACTGCAGAACACAAACAGAGGCGGGTCGAGTTGTCCCAGCAGTGTCTCTCCCGCTATGAGAAGGATGGTGATGTGTTTCTGAAGAAGGTGGTCACATGTGAGGAGACATGGGTTTGGCACTATGAGCCTGAGTTCAAACGGCAGTCCATGGAGTGGAAGCACGTAGGCTCGCCAGTGAAGAAGAAGTTCAAGTCCCAGCGGTCCACGAGGAAGGTGGTGCTCACTGTTTTTTAGAATATGCAAGGCCCAATCACCATTTCATTCCTTGAGAAAGGAAGCACTGTGAACAGTGCCAACTACTGTGAACTGCTGAGGCAGGTCAGGAAAGACATAAAGAACCAACTCAGGGGTCATCAGTCAGAAGGAGTTATCTTGCATCATGACAACGCAAGGCCTCACACAGCAGCCGAAACGGTGTAGACCATCAACGAGCTGGGCTGGGAACTGCTCCCTCATCCCCCTTACAGCCCAGATCTTGCCCCTTCAGACTTTCACCTGTTTGGTCCCTTGAAAGCGTTCACGAGAGGCACGAAGTTTAAAAGTGACAATGAAGTCAAAAGAGTTGTGAGCGACTGGCTGAGACATCAGTCCAAAAATTTTTACGCTGACGGAATATGGAAGCTTGTGCACAGATGGGAAAAGTGTGTGACAGTGCTGGGAGACTACGTTGAAAAAAAAGAAAGTAAGCTTCTATCTGTACTAGAATCCTTATACCGAAAAATTCACCTTATGTATTGAATGATCCTCGTATGTATACACACAAACACACACATATTTATCTATGTATCTCTCTATATATATAATATATATAATTCTGTTCATATATATCTATATCTCATTCATTCTGTTCATCTAACTGTTTGTTTAATGACATATCAACTTATGGCTAATTTAATGCCATAATTTAATTTTCTTGGGAGCTTTGATGTAAGAAAATATATCTTTTATTCTGCTTTCACAATTGAATACATGGTAGATGAAACTCAGCTTTTGAGCATATACATGTTTATGTGGACATAATTACTAGAGGCAGTGATATGTGTTTTTTATGTTGTAGTTTTGTTGAAGTTGTATTTTCGAATACAGTTTGATTTCTTTCAGAATTTGTAGGATAATATATCGATTAATATCATGAAAGAGGTCTCTCATGTTGGTTATTTGGTTGATTTTGATTTGTTAATTTAATGGCATATCAACTCTTTATGGGTCATTTAAGGCCGAATTATTTGGGGGGGGGATAATACTGAAAATCCCTGCTCTTGAGATAAGTCCAGGTAAGTAAATTATTTTTGGCAGTAAAAGCTGTAAACTCATCTGTGGAGTATAGGGCCACAGCCTCACCACGCTAGGTGCCGCTACGGCGATTTCTGTTGCGCAAAGATTTCTACTGGGTGTAGATGACAGTCCCACGCTCAACCGGTTTAGGATTCAGGGTTGTCCTCCTGGTTGCTAACAATCACCCGAGAGCTCAGTTTACCCTAACTGGGAGAAAAAGGGGAGAAGGATTAATATCTTTCCAAGGAGATTTGGGAAAAGCTAACACAACGACCTCGAATGAAGTGCTGATTTATTGGTTTGTTTGTTTAACGGCATATCAACTAATTATGGGTCATTTAATGTCGCAATTTAATTTTCTTGGGACCTTTGAATTAATAAAAATATGATGTGTTATTCTGCTTTCACAATTGATTACATGGTAGATGATACTCAGCTTTTGTGCATATATATATGTTTGCATGGATATAATTATTAGAGGCAGTGATACGTATGTTTTATGTTGTAGTTTTCTTGAAGTTATATTTTTGAATACAGTTCGATTTCTTTAAGAAATTGTAGGATATTATATGGATTAATATAATGAAAGATGAATTAATAAGAGAAATCTGTTAAAATGATAAAATGTTATATTCCCTATAATGTCGTTTTTTGACGTTCAACTTCATGTGAGAAAACGACATTATTTTTGCACCAACCTAATAGATCAATTAGTGCATATTGTTAGAGATTCACTTGTTCAAAAATTAAATATATATTTTAATGAGAGGATACAAAATAGCATGAATACGAATGATTAAAACCTACAGAAACTCGCAATAAGTCTAAAAAAATAAAACAGAAAATATTAGCTGTTTTCTTTTAAATAATCAATGGGCAGCGAAAGATGACTTGGGACAGCTTATGAAATTGCCATAAAATAACATTAAAAAGATGAAAAAGGAAACGTATGAGTTAACTTTTTGTATACAAGGAACGACAACGTAAAAATAATTTCACTAAAAAAAAAAAGAAGAAAAGCAAACGTTTTTGTGGTGCGTTTTTGTTTTAACTAATTTATTTTATTTATTTACTTTATTTTATTTATTTATATTTTTAATGTATGCTTTCGTGTATTTTCATACTCCTGGGAGAAGTCTGAATCTGTTAGGTCATCCGATGATGACTGGGACGCTTACTACCGGACGCTGAAAATGTGACACCACGATGTTCTTGGCGTACGCAAAATTCCTTTAGGAGTGAGTTTTGTGTGGGAGACTTGTGATTAAGAAAGGTATCTGTGATTTTGATGATGATGATGATGATGATGATGATGATGAAGAAGAAGAAGAAGAAGAAGAAGAAGAAGAAGAAGAAGAAGAAGAAGAAGAAGAAGAAGAAGAAGAAGATAGGAGAAAAGAAATAAAATATTAACAGTTAAGGTCGCTTGCAATAGTAGTCAAACTGTCAGAAGTTATAGTGTAAGTCTATTTATGAGCTCTTTAAGAGAATATTGCACCTTAATCCGAGGCATGGAAATAAATAAAATCATACACGGACGTGCCAAAAGTCATATGATATGTGTATATTGTAAAACTATTGGTATACTGTAAAATCCCATCAAACGCGGCAACGTGCAGCAACACGTCGTGATATGAATTCCACAGGTTGCCGAAAGATCTTTGGCGAAATACTGAATCAATGCTCGTCTCGACAGCTGTCCACAGCTCCCAGATATTTGCACTTGAGGGATGTTACATACGAATCGAACTCTTTACTATGTCAATTAAATGCACGATTGGCATCGTGTTAGGCGAAAATGGTGTCGGAAATCACTGGTATATTCCTCGGGTCCTTTCAGCGAAACGTAGGCAGGATGATAAAGCGCATTATTCCGTCGGAAGAACCCATAGTTGTTGGATACAGCGAGTTCATGAATGGGTGAAAATTGTTAATACAACGTACAGGTCAAACGGTCAATGACGTGTTCAGACGGACTAGTGGGCTCGAACTAAGTCGCGGAAAGACACCAGCCAGCAACGAACCTTTTTAGTAACTGGAATCCATGGCCTCAAAGCGTCTGCACCACACTAAAACCCTGCTATCAACACGAAACTATTAGAACCGTGACGTATTGTTACAAACTACACTTCTACAATCTGCTTCCATATCGCAGAGAAGCTATTGAGCCAAGAACTGTCCTGCTTGGTATGCGAACTGGTGCTTCCTCTATTGGATCTGGATGGGGTTTGAGCCAATATTTCTGAACAGATAATTCTTGCCAGGTGCATGGTTTTACGATCATTAAGCCGAGCTGATCTGGATAAGCGGTAATGCTACCCATAAGGTATTGCCGGTACGATGGACATCTTAAATTGCAAATCGATGGTTTTCAAATGTCCCTTCAATTCCATAAATGGAATTTTCTATCCGCCTAGCACGCATAGCCATGCTAAAATCATTGTCACTTTTAGCACCTGGAATATATTCCCTATATCTGTGTCATTCAACGTGTTCTTTCACGTGAAATGTATTAGACAGATCTTTATAATTCAGATTGTTACTTGTTCGACGACATGTGAGATATTCCCCGGCTTAATATAATTCAGAGTGTCTCTGGTACTGTCATTTGTACTACCACATTGGACATATTCTCCAAGTCTGTATAATTTAGACAGTAGCTTGTTCGGCCATTTACATGTACTTCTACATGAGACATATTTCCCAGGTCTGACTCACCCAGACAGTCACTTGTTCAAACGCATGTTCTTTTGCTCATAGAAAAAAGGTTTTAAGTCATTCAAATCTGCTAATTTTTTAAAATTTGGCAAATCTTAAAATAAGCATGTACTTGAAAAATGATGAAAACTGAAACTTCAATATATATGTACATATGCATGAGGAGATTTTAAAAACTTCTTGGCCCGACCCACATCAGAATCTGACCCAAACTTAAAATTTAACTAAACATTTGGAATCGCTTTTTTCCGCATATATATATATATATATATATATATATATATATATATATATATATATATATATATATATATGTGTGTGTGTGTGTGTGCGTTTGTTTATTGTAAAGTGTGTTGTATTTATTTATATGTATGCATATCTGTTGGTGAGTATATGTATGTATCTGTTAGTGTGTGTGTGTGTGTGTGTGTGTGTGTGTGTGTGTGTGTGTGTGTGTGAGTGTAGCGACACCCAGTATCATCGCAACTTATTAAGGGCTTACAATACTTGAAGATGTAATATGACTTGTCCAAGATCGAAATTACCGAAGGGACTTATTCAGAATAACGAAAGGCGTGAGGTGGGGTGGAATACTTGCAGCAGATGTGCAGTATGTTTACAAACCCCCACCCACCCCGTCGTCAGTGTTTAGCGTTAAGTACCATGTAAACATATCAGTTTCTCTTGCGTGGGATTTTAATGTTGCATTTTGAGAAACCAAATCATAAATAAATAAATAATATGCATAAACAACAAAAGAAAAGAAAAGTAAAGAAGAAATAAAACAATTTCCGGTTTTAAAGCGAAAGAGTATTGGCATGCGAGTCGCGAGGAAAGCGACGAAGCGAAACTGGCAAGAATTCAACGACCAACAGATTTCTAACGGATATTCTACTGTTTGACATTCTTTGCATTTCTTCTTTATGCGCTTGTGTTACTTCATTGGGGGGGATCATGGATTGCCACAACTTCCGGTCCCTTTCAGATCATTTCTAAACTCTTTACCATTTGTCTTTGCCTCCGCTCCCTCCGCCATTTATTTACACAAACTCGTTAGGTAAATTACTTACTGTTTTTTTTTCCTCTGCTTCGGTTGCCTTCAGTATGTCCTGTGAGCGTCAAATTCTCTAAACCCACTTCCCTCATAAAATATCCCAGAAAAATCTAACTGTCCTTTCTACATTTTAAGTATAAGTTTACTTCTGGTTCCCGCCTTTTTTTAAAGCTTCTTTATTGTTCATACATTTAGTCCATGGTACTGTCAGCATCAGATCGTCTCTAGTACTTTATCTCTGAGTCTCTTCCAAATCTGTCCAGCATCCATTATTACAAAGGATGATAGTTTTTAAATAGATTTTCAGCACTCTTTTCTTTTTTTTCTGGCGACATTTTCTTTGCTTAGTTTCTGGAAGGCATCTTTTGGTATGACGAGTCGACTTTGGATTTGTGTGCCACATCTTTCGTCGTCTCTTGCTGCATTAGAAAGAAAAGAAGACAAAAAAAGTTTTGGCCTTTTATTTAGAAATATTTTTTTTAGAAATTATTATTTAGAATCTATTATTTAGAATTTATTTAGAAACATCTTTTAGAAGAGTTTGGGTCATTTGTTTAGAAATATAAAGGGTGTGAGTTAAGCATATTTAGAATCTATATTTTCTGAATTTGAAAAACTAGTATGTAATATTTTTCATTTTAATTCGTCTTATATACTATTGTATTACAGTAAAAAATTTATTATTAACCCTGCCAGCTGCAATTTTGTTTACAATTATAAAGAAACTTTTACACAAAGTGTTAAATAAAAAAAATACTAGGCTGAGCAGCTATTTACTTTGTTTATGGCTTGCGTCCATATCACTTTGAAACATCGCTTCTGGTACGATCACAGAAGTTAAGTAACGTCGAGCCTGGCCAGTACCTAGATGGGTGACCGCTTGGGAATACCAGGTGCTCTACCTTGGATGTGCGCGTGGTGTAATGGATAACGGATTGGAAATCGGAGAGACGAGTTCGAATTCTAGCCGGGTTTCTTGTATTCACTTAGGCGTAACTACCCTTGGGAAAGGGTGTGAATTCACTTCTTCTCCATCGATTTATGGGTTAATTAGTAGAACTTCTATTAGTAAATCGTTATTATCGCCGAAATTTTCTTACAATCTAAAAATAATTTCTGGCTTTAATGCAATGGTTTGATAAGCTGTAAAAAATCAATTAATCTTTTGCTTATATAAACTTTTCATGACGTTTTCAGTATTCGATACACTTTTTACAGATATTTGATTATACTGTTAGTTTATTCTCAGTTAATACACAGGCAAAAAGTCTTTTTCACGCTAAATGATTATTGAGCCAAAATCTTACTCGTTAGGAAGACGGGTAGGATTGATATTCGTTGACTAAAGACTTGAATTGAAGAAGCCCAGATTATAGCTGCCATGTTCCAGAAAAAAAACAAACACTTCTGGGAAAGAAGATTGGTGGAACCATAAAAAAAAACATGATTAGTTGGTTGATTTTTGTTTCGCGGCATATCAACAACTCTATGAGTTATTTAATGCCAAAATCTAAATATTTCGAACAGATATTCTATTTTATTTTGTCGAAATTCATGATTGAATCATTGGCGAAGAAAGAAGCAGTATAGATCTTTCGCCCTTTAAAGGAAAATCTACAAGTGCTACTAGTGCCATAGACGCTTCATTGGCGATTAAAGTCGCTCCCTCACAGGCTTTTCAAATGAGGAAGGAGGTTAAACACCCAACAGAATTAATAACAAGATTTCTAAAATAGCGAACCCTCTTGTAGGGTTAATGATCCTCTAGTATAATTGGGTAGACTGGGCTTCATAGCGATGGATGGCGTCAATGCGGTGATGACAAGGTATCGTTAGGCGGAGGGCCTCTTTAGCGTGCCTGTGACGAAGGAGAGTTGGGGGATATCTGTGATGGCTTGACTTAGATAGACATTAACTCCGCCAGGTCCATTTGCTCAAAACATGTTAATCATGAATAAATGCCTCTCTGGTTTCCAACCCAGATATGTGAAGGGAACTGGACAGGGGCTCAGCTGCACAGCAAGCCGACAACAAGATACAGTCATTGGACAGATGATGATAAAGATGACGAAGATGAAGCTTCGTAGTTTGAGTTTGGAGACCCTGATAACGATCGTGTAGGTAATAGCAATCGCTCGACTCGGCGTCGTGCTCGATGCTGTTTTTAAAGATTCGGCAGATTTTCTTAAAGATTTCTTCTGACTGTCGAAGATGAACTTCGAAGGCAAAAACAGCCGAAAACTGTTTGGAAACCTACTTGACGCTTTTAAGACTAGGTGGTAACCCGTCAAGAATTCCAGTTGGAAGTCGATTGTGAAATATCGATTACAGTGTAGGTTGTAAAAAGATATGACTCTGAGAATGACAAAGGCTCCCTTATGGTATTTCTAAGAGTGTGTGAATCAACCTCATCAACGTGTAACAAATGAAGAATTTCTGGAAAAGCCAGACCACTGTAGACCATTATTTATTTCACCTTTTTTCCGTCATTTGTTGGCGCTCTGCTAACACCCATGCTCACAGATGCACCCCCATATACATACATACATACATACATACATACATACATATATATATATATATATATATATATATATATATATATATATATATATATATATATATATATCTCCAGTAATTTTATTTTAGTTTGGTATTCGGGTATGTGATACTTGATAGCAAGAGTGTGTAGCCACAAAATTCCAGGTGGGAGAAATCTGATTTCCAGATTATACTGAACTATCTCAACTCCCAAAGACATCTATTTTAACAGATATATTTATAAAAATTACATTAGAATATCTTGAAGAACTAAAGAATTAATTTATTCCATAAAATCGCCATTGGCTTCAACCGCGGCCTCCAGACGACTTCAGAATCTCCAGCAACTCTTCTGAACGGTCTTCTTGTTTAAATTGGTGAATGCCGCCATAATGCTTACCTTCAGTTCAAGTTTGGTGTTACAGGGACTTTTGTTGGTCTCTCTCACAACTGCACCGCACACATAATTATCAAGAAGGTTGCAGTCTGGGGAAATAAGTGGCCAGATGTAAGGAGTGATGTAGTCGCAGAAATTGTCTGACAGCCATAACTGGGTACACCTGCTTGTGCGGCATGGTGCAGAATCCTGTTGCTAGACATATGGTCTTCTAGCAGCCACGTTTTTGATTCCGAGCAAAACTACCTTCTCAAGGCACTTGATGTGGGCCTCCATGATGTCTCTGAGGTCCTCAACAACAATGTCGGGAGTTCTTTTCTTATTAGAACGATCTGTGTGAGTTTTCCTAGCCGCCTTACCTTCGTAATCACAATCGTGTGCAGTCGACAAAATAAAAAATAAACAATGCGCATGCGTAAAAATTTAAAAATGGCGACAATTTACCCATCGCACCCTGTATAGAGAGTCGAGCCACTATCGAATACACATGGCCTGCAGATTGCGTTCACTTCGGAGGCTACTTTTATATTTACAGACTCTCTATCCTTGATATTGAGGCCCTCTACCTATAAATATTATAACATAACGTAAACTATATTTTTATCACTCACTCTCTCTCTCTCTCTCTCTCTCTCTCTCTCTCTCACACACACACACACACACACATATATAAGCGTTTACATGCGCGGTTGATATTTTGCGAGCTTTTAGCATAACGAAATTAATGAAATTATTTAATTTTTACGAGATTTTATTTTAATGAAATTACTTTATTAAATTATTTTATGAGATTATTCATTTATTTAAAGGAAACTTATCAGGAGACATTCTTGATATATATATATATATATATATATATATATATATATATATATATATATATATATATATATATATATATATATATATATATATATATATATATAATGTTCATACAACCAACAGACTCCTAAAAGACATAAAAAAAAGAAAAACCTTAAACAAGAAAAAAGTAAAACGATGACAGAGAAATGGCGCACAGTATGCTACGAAGTCTCCAAACATCTCTTCTGGTTTGAATTCGGTTTTCCTTATTTCTAAAAAGAGATGACAACCAAGTCAAGAGTGTCCAGTCAAGTCCATTCCTAGTATTTAACACCTAGCTGAAAGAAGATGTGTTCATGCCTTTTCCAAGTGTCGACATGAACTTGAACTAATTCCATTTCTAGCGCCGATAACCGTTATACTCCGCTCACATCGACATACTAATCGCACTAAGGCGCGTGTGCGTGCGCGCACGCACACACACATTATATATATATATATATATATATATATATATATATATATATATATATATATATATATATATATATATATATATATATATATATATATGTATATATAAATAAAAAGGAAAGAACAAACATATTCTAACCTAAACAGTCCCTCAAAATCTTTAAATATACAAATAGAAATAATACCATAAGAATTTTTGCCGTTAGAAATAAACCCAGATGACATGAATTTAGCGGATGTCAGAATTTGTTAAAAGATACATCCCTACCCATCCCTAAACATAACCCCGCTTTCAAATGTAACTATTAACTGAGACAACGAAAATTAAAAATTGAACCCTCTACCACCCCTTGTCTAGATGAATGGATTTATCGGTAACCTTGGAAACCCTCAAACTATGAATCTTTCCTGTGCCGTTAACAACCGTAAATTTTAAAAAGTAAGTTACTCCAAAATTCGCTTGATGAGGAAATGGAACTAATGTCTTTGGTTTAATAACAAAATTAAATTCAGGGGCTTTAGCTTCCATTTCTGAAACATGGTCATCACTGTGTAGCGGTAAAACCATATTTTAAATCTATTAATTTATATATATATATATATATATATATATATATATATTACGAAAAGCGGATATGTTTAAATAGCATAATAGCATATCACTATAAGACGTAGGCAATCATGGCTTTCCACGGGTTCCATTTTCTTCATTATCTGTTAATTACTATTGAGGAAAAATAGTAGAGTGGTTTTCCACGGCTATCTCCATGGTATTTTGAAATCTGACCTGTCAAGTTCCGCGAGCGCAGACTGTCCCGTGTATGTGAGGCGTATGTAAGAGTGGGGGGGGGTTTGCTTTATTGCGAAGTGAAAGTAACAGGCAAGAAGGGAACTTCAACTTCGCTAGACGCTTCCATTTTCCGCGTCGATAACCATTCCGCTACCCACACATCCTTATATACATTCTAATAGGTTGATAATAAGTTATGTACATATGTCATAAATAAATATCTTGTGTGTGTGAGAGTATGTGCCTGTGTGTATGTGTGTATGCGTTTGTAACTTGCACGTGTTTATGTGCTGTTTTTTTATGGGATGTACAGGAAAAAATAAGAGATGATGAAAAATGTGTGCCAGACAACGTGTGTGGGCAATCAGTTGTCTTTATAGGACTTCCTGTTTCTTTTACATTTCATCATCCAAAATTGCCTCTAGGGATATGCACAGAAATGCCAGGATACAGCTGAACTAGGCGTGCGTGCCTGGTCATTCGTTAGTCCTCGAAGGGCTGAATTATATATATATATATATATATATATATATATATATATATATATATATATATATATATATATATATATATATATATATATTGTGTCAGTATGTGCGTGCACTGATATATACCCATTTGTGTAAGTAGTTTGAAAATGTATATCTACTCATATCTAAGAAAAATTACAAAAATTGTCAGAATCACATATAATAAGCACGTGCATATGTGCGTCTGTCTCTCTGTGTGTGTGTATACGTGCATGCGTGTACTTGTCTTTGTGCCAGTCATTAAGTTCATAGCCTAATGAAAGAAATAGCATTTATTTTATACGTGTGTGGGCTGCAAAGTTTATAGGCCGACTATGAAGGAGCGATGGTAAAGCGGTGAAATCTTGCCTACATTAATTTCAAGTCTTCTAATTGTTTCTTTCCAGGTAAACTGCATTGTTTCTTTCCAGGTAAACTGAATTCTGACTGTTCAAAGAAGACGTCAAATGCAATTAGTAGCGACTTCTCTCGAAAAGGAACAAAAATTTGGCAAACCTGCAAAAAATAAGTTTAGTCCCCAAGGTGATTCATGCTGACATGCTTGCTACATTAGGAGATAACGCTAAAGATTTATGAACACTACAAAATTTAGGAGGGGGAAGTGTCTTGAAGATGACTCTAGGTCTGGACGTCCAGCAATTTCCACCACCGAGGAAAACATTGATTGTATTCATCATATTGTGATGAGTGACAAGCGAATTACTATAAATCAATCAACTAATGCTATCAACAAATCCCTCGAGAGAGAGAGAGAGAGAGAGAGAGAGAGAGAGAGAGAGTTTAGAACAACGAACTTGTCACGACGAAGATATTTGTTCGGTGGGTGCCACGTCTTCTGAAACCTGATCAAAAGCGCACCAAGATGATCGCATCACTAGAAAATCTGAAATTGTTTGATGCAGATTCCTTGAACATTTTATAACACAAGTTGAATGTTCTTATTAATAACTACGGTGACAAAGAGACGATCCATCTTCAAAGAAGGCCAACGTCGTTTCATCTGCAGGGAAGCTGATGCGTTCAGGATTTTGGGATTCAAAAGACATTGTGTTTATTGCCTATCTTCAAAAGGATCCGAGGGTCTTCGGCTAATCTATTAGACATTACCAAGGCTGTTGGTTGTTTAACTCAATACATAGATTTTTGTGGGGGACATCTATGTTCGCTAAAAAATACTTCCACGAATACAAGAAAAAATTAATAAAAGTTTTAATCGTAGGACTTAACAATCGTCTTCAATAAAACTTGTATAAAACAGGGATTGCTACATAAATACACAATTATATATACAAGTTTTAACCCTTGAAAATTTCACGGTTTTCCTATTTGAAATTTCTGATGAATCTTAATTCTTCAGTTAATGATTGAAGAAGCTCATATGAAGTCCTAGGACAATAAAATATCCGTAGAAATTCCGCTATTGCATCGATAAATATTCTGCGCTTAACACCTTTAATAAAATATTGCTTCACTGAAACAGACGTTAAAGACTTCTCTTCTTTCATTTTTCTCATTGAAACCAAGTAGCGCCTTTGATGTCTTTTGTCTTCTCACGCAATCGAAATGGAATAGTTTATTATTTATGTGTTACGAGAAGGAGACGTAAATCATTTCTTTCTTTCTTTTTTTCACTGAAACAAAGTAGCGTCTCCGATTTATCTTGTCTTTCCAAGTGATCCAAACTGAATAGTCCATTATTTATGAGGTATTGGCAGGACGTAACGGTCGTGCGAACTAACGAAGGGTGGGACAAGCACCAATTATTACATGATATATATATATGTATGTGTATGTGTGAGGGAGATAGATAGATAGAGAGAAACGTTCACTTACGTATATATATATATATATATATATATATATATATATATTGCAACTACTGTTTTGGAAACAAAAAGGGCACATATACTTATAATCAGAAAGAGACAGTTGAAATTTTTAGGGTACATAGTGAGGAAAGAGGGTTTATAAAATGTGACACACACAGGACATATTGAAGGCAAGAGGGACTGAGGAAAGCTGTGCATACCTAGTTAAAGAGCTTGTGTAAATATTTTGTAGAACAGGAATTAGGAGAGATAGCAAAAAGACAAAAAGTGCTACAAAGAACAAGAAATCATGGAGGGTCATCATCGCCCACGCCCCGAAAGACCACGACATATAGAAGACGAAAGTTTAATGATGCTATTGCAGCATTATTTCCTAGTTCTATTGGTATTATGAACTGATTTGCCATTCGTGTTGCTATTAGAAGTACATCAATTCACTTAGACCATTTTTCTCGAATTTATTATTCTTGCTCATAACGTTTCATTCGCTCTATCCACTAACTTTCCTCATGGGCCACTTGTATTTGTTAATCATCCGGTAATGTTTGAAGGGCTGCATTATCTTATCAACCGGATGTTAGTTTCATTCCTATAACTATTACGTCTCGTGTCCTTTCGAGGAATATTAGAAACTCATCCCAATAGACTTTGAAAATAAGAAACAGACTGAAATAGATATTATCGAATCATTACTTAAGCAATATTTATTTATTATATAGAGATTCACTTATTATACATTATCTAGTTATTATTTAGGTATTATCAAACCTTTACTTAGACATAATCTAGTTTTTACACAGTCTTTAATTAAGTCGTGGTTCAGTGGTCTGGGGCACTCAGTAAAGATTTAATTTCCTACAGAAAAAAAGAACGAAATTGTTGATATTTAACAGTATACAAGGTCAAAGTAGCAGTAGTAACAACAACAACAACAACAACAACAATAATAATAATAATAGCGGATAGTAACGTAGTGCTGTGAAATGCTTGCAAGTATACAATATTTACTAGTATGGATAAGGTACATTCAAATAGCTGATTTTTATCAATCAACCACTGAAATTAGTTAGAAATATTTAGTTTTTGTAACAAGGTCCTTCCTGTCGGAAGAGTCTGTCTTGTTTTTGAAAATCGGGCTCGAACTCTGACTCTTGCTGTTTGCTTGAAAGTGTGCTATATTTATGGGATAAAGTGCTCAATATCAGAGATAGAGCGTGTGTAAATATAAAAGTGAACATAGAAGTCAACACTTAGAGGCGACAGGTATTGCTAGATGCAATCGTCAGGCCACGAGTGCTGTTATTTTTCTCGGACCCGTAAATATATATATATATATATGAAACAAAAATTGTTTTGACCACCCGCTACCACCAAAAGAATTATCGACTGGTGTATGAATGAAGTGTAATCTTTGTAAATAAAATGTAAAATGTGCATTATTAAGAAATTTGAAATATTAAGAGAGTAAATTAAACAGATTATCTCCTCCACATCCAGTTTCGCAGAAATTCTTACGCTGTTCAGGAGCAACATATATATATATATCTGAGGAATCGAGACTTTTCTCATGCAATTTCACTTACAATGGACTGATCATGTCTTGAGAATGTCTGATGACAGGATACACAAGATCCTAATGTGTAACCAGTTAGATACATGAATGTAGGACGCCCATGGCTAAGATACAAAGACAAGCTGAAGAGCAACTTGTCAGCTGTCAATATACCACATAACACACTTGAGCGCTTAGCCTTAGAGCGCGTAGAATGAAGTTCAACGTGTTTTAGTGGACTCCGCAGTTTTCAATCAGCTTGTGTGAATCATCTTCAAGAAGCGAGAGCAAGATCTAAAAGGTCAACCAATCTAACAGTGATCTCATCCCACAATCGTCACTCTTGCACTTTTTGAAGAGATGAATACAGAGACCTGGCGCACTGAGTGCCACAAGGTCCCCAAACGACCCTCCGCAGGTTTTGAATTAAGAGTTGTCCTTCTCCTAGACCAGTTGCCATCCAAGGCTATAGAACCCAGTCTGTCCTGCTATTTACCCATAGTTGGAGGGAGAAGAAGAGGATTCACACCTTTCCCAAGGGTATTAGCATGTTGATTTAGGAACTTCGGCGTGATGTAATAGTTAGCAAGCTTGTCTCGCTAGATCAATTATAACACACACACACACACAACACACACACATACACACACGTATATATATATATATATATATATATCTTAAAGGAAAGATTTAATACATCATTACAAATTTCGGTAATAATTTATTTCAGACAGACAACTGGCTCATCAGATCGGGGTTATACAAAATATAATTCCAGCCTGATGAGGCAGTTGTCTATCTGAAATAAATTATTACCGAAGTCTTTAATGATGTATTGAGTTTTTCCTTTGATATATATAATATTGCTCTGTATTTTGATACATTGGGCTCTCTTTATAGATCTATGTTTTTAATAATTTATATTAAAAAGACCTAGTTGCATTATCCTTAACACTTACGGATTATATATATATATATATATATATATATATATATATATATATACACTGTGTATACATGTTGCATATAAGTGTTTCTCCATGTCAGCACATGCATAAATGCATGTTGGGTTGAACATACGCGACTGAGGATTGCTTCAAGGTTTAATGTGCATTGAGTATTATCGTTTGGGTAACATGCGTGTGTATGCGTGTATTCATGAGTCTGTGTGTGTATGCGTGTGCGCCTGTGTAGGCGCGTTAGATAATCGTTCCTATTAAAATTCCTCTGTAACCCATCCGTAAATAAGAAAAAACATCGTATGACCCAAATGCTTCCTCCAAGATTTTGTCAAGATAAAATATTCACACCTTTCCTTCCCATCCATTTTCTTGCTATTTTTTTGTTTTGTTAGTCTTTTGCTCGTTTGTTCTTTCTTTCTTTTTCCTATTCTTTCTTTCTTTCGTTCTTTCTTTCTTTCTTTCTTTCTTTCTCCTGTTTCACTTTTTGTTCGCGGAGTCTTTTTCATGTTTTCTTTTTCTTTGTTTCTTTCTTTACTGTTTCAATTTCGGTAGCTTTTTCTATTATTTTATTCTCTCTTTCTCTCTTTCGTTATTTCTTTTTTCTATTCTTTCTTTCTTTCTTTCTTTCCCATCTACACTTTTTGTTCGCGGAGTCTTTGTTACTTTCTTTACTGTTTGTTTCAATTTCGGTAGCTTTTTTCTATTATTTTATTCTATCTTTCTTTTTTTCGTTATTTCTTTTTTCTATTCTTTCTTTCTTTCCTTCGTTCTTTCTTTCTCTCTTTTTCTCTCTTTTTCTTTTTTCTTATTTTCTTCTTTCAGTGGAATTTTCTTTAAGAATTTCGTATCTTTTTTGTTTGTTTATTATGCTTTAATTTGGGAAGATGTAATACTCATTTTGTCTTTCCAAATTTTTTATTCTTTCTTTCTTTCTTTCTTTCTTTCCTTCGTTCTTTCTTTCTCTCTTTTTCTCTCTTTTTCTTTTTTCTTATTTTCTTCTTTCAGTGGAATTTTCTTTAAGAATTTCGTATCTTTTTTGTTTGTTTATTATGCTTTAATTTGGGAAGATGTAATACTCATTTTGTCTTTCCAAATTTTTTATTCTTTCTTTCTTTCTTTCTTTCTTTCCTTCGTTCTTTCTTTCTCTCTTTTTCTCTCTTTTTCTTTTTTCTTATTTTCTTCTTTCAGTGGAATTTTCTTTAAGAATTTCGTATCTTTTTTGTTTGTTTATTATGCTTTAATTTGGGAAGATGTAATACTCATTTTGTCTTTCCAAATTTTTTATTCTTTCTTTCTTTCTTTCTTTCTTTCCTTCGTTCTTTCTTTCTCTCTTTTTCTCTCTTTTTCTTTTTTCTTATTTTCTTCTTTCAGTGGAATTTTCTTTAAGAATTTCGTATCTTTTTTGTTTGTTTATTATGCTTTAATTTGGGAAGATGTAATACTCATTTTGTCTTTCCAAATTTTTTATTCTTTCTTTCTTTCTTTCTTTCTTTCTTTCTTTCTTTCTTTCTTTCTTTCTTTCTTAAATTCATTCCCCTAACACTTTCTTGGTAATATTTCTTCCCGGTTTTTCTCTTGTCTTAAATTCTTAATACTTTCCGCTCTTTCTGTTTTTAGTCTTTCACATTTTTTTGTCTTTCTTTAAATATCTTCGTGCATTTTTGACCCTCCTTTCAAGCCTTTCTCACTCTTTCTTACTCTTTAGTAAACCTTTGCCTTTTAGTCCATAACTTCCGTTTTGCCGCTGCACCCATCTTTATTGCAGCATATCATGTCATCATTTTCTGCTTAACATGCATTCTTACAATGACTACAACAGATGCAAAGGCGCCTGTATTTTAGAATAAAAGTACATATATGACACTGTTAAACATTTGCGCCTCTCAGTCATATCTATCTAGCTATGATATGACATAACGATATAGTCTTACTCTATAACGCTCTATCTTTGGCCTTGTACAGGGTAAATGTCATTGTAAAAATGGTGACTATAGAACTGTTGTTAGCAGACAATCATTATCAGTGGAGACGCTTGCAATATTTGTGAATCTGCTATTCTCTTTTTTCTCTATTGTCACATCATATATGAAAATGGTTGATTGGGGACTTCGAGGCGGTGTAATGTTTAGCAAGCTTGTCTCGCTAGAACAATTACTACTTAGTAGTGAGTTTGATCCTCATTGGGTGCCCCCTACTTTCGCCTTTGTGCCACATATATGCTACGCTTGGAAAATCACTATTTAGGGCACCTCAAGGTGGTGTAATCGTTAGCAAGCTTGTCTCGCTAGAACAATTACGACTTAGTAGTGAGTTCGACCGTCACTGGGTGTCCCCTACTTACGGCCTTGTCCCACATCTAAGCTACGTTTGGAAAATCACTATATGAAAATGGTCGTGTTTTTTTGGCAATAGGTCCCGGTGAATATTGCGTAAAGAATGGATAATTTTATGGCATATTTTCATCCTACAATATACCTGATTTGGGGCTCAAATCCGACAAAATTTTCAAAAAGAACTGAAAGCAGAACAAATCCAGTTTTAATCCAAACTCTGTTAATAGTTCTCCAGTAGTTTCAAAATGAGGTGTATGTCGATTTTTTAATGTCCAAATAAAATTGCTTTTCTTTCTTTCTTTCTTTCTTTCTTTCTTTCTTTCTTTCTTTCTTTCTTTCTTTCTTTCTTATTCAATTCGCATTTGCTTGAATAAATCACCGAAAAGAAAATTAAGGAAGAAAAAAAATGAAAAATATACCAAAAGTATTAAAAATAATATGTTCTTATTTGTTCCTTTTTGTCCATTTTCATCAAGGGCAAAATAAAATTAATTGATTGATTCATTTTCTATTGTTAAAAACTTCGAGCCATTGTCGATTACAGTACCTGCAAATCCAAATTTACAGCACCTGGTATTGCCAAGCGGTCGCCCATTTAGATATTGACAAGGCTCGACGTTACTTCATTTCGGTGATCGTAAGGAAACCAGTTTTTGAACGCGATGTGGCCGTAAGCCTGAAAAGTAAAATAAACATAAGGACGGAAATGTAATGATATAGATGGAAACAGTGAAAACTAAGAATTGATAAAAATAACGAAAAAAAAAGTATAAAAAAAGAATAAAAGAATATAAAATGTAAATAAAAAAGAAAGAATGAACGAAAATTACCTGGAATGAAAAAAGTGAAATTAATGAATGAATTGAAAATAACGAGAAACGAAGAAAAAAATGCAGAAAATCCGGAAAAAAAATGACGAAGAAAGAAAAGTGAATATTATATTAAAGCCCTTTGTCTGTCCAGGGCATTTTCATCTGGACAATCCAAACGTCCATGCTTGTTTTTAGATATATAACTATTGCAAGGCAACTTAGCTTATTTAGCAAATAGAATGTTCCGATATAGTGTTTCATATAATAAAAAAAAACGTACAAATCATAAGTTATTTATACTATAATATCACATGTGATGCACAGTTTTTTATTATGTGAAACACTACATATCAGTGCGTTCTATTTGCCAAATAATTTGAGATGCTTTGCAGTAGTTACATCTGAAAACAAGCAAGCGTCCTGTGGTCATATATGATGCACAAAATATTAGATTAGGCCTTTCCTCAGACGTCCTGCTCAATAGTAGACTCTTTTCTTAAGCGTCCTTAGTTTTACGACTCTTTCAAAATCATGGCTTGTGTGCACCACATATGA
The DNA here is from genome assembly GCA_964036315.1 of Acanthosepion esculentum. Classification (NCBI taxonomy): domain Eukaryota; kingdom Metazoa; phylum Mollusca; class Cephalopoda; order Sepiida; family Sepiidae; genus Acanthosepion; species Acanthosepion esculentum. The sequence goes on along the minus strand of OZ038492.1, from coordinate 71,244,620 downwards.
TGCACAGACGTGGAAATCACATGTCCTGAGCATCACATATGATGCGCAGGACAGGCAAGGGGTTAAGTAAATAAATGAATGAGTTAAAATTGCAGGCAAGAAGAAATTAAAAATTATTTCGGCACTCCCCGTATCAGTTTGCAACCATATCTGTTTTTCTTTCCTTCTTTTTCGCATTTACAATTTCCCTTTTCAATATTAATTTTTCCACTTGAATTCCGATTTTTTAAAATTCTTTTTCGGTTGTGTGAGGGGGGGGGGGGGGGCTTTTTTTTTTTAGCTTTATTTTATATTTTTAATTTCCCATTCTATATTTTCACCATTTTTTTTTATTTAACCAAAACTCATCTGCCCACTTTTATATTCCTACATTCCAAGCTTTTTATATGACATTTTGTTTTTGTTTCTTCTCTTCAATTTCCTCCTTCTCATCTAGTTTTCTTTTTCTTTCTTTCTTTCTTTCTTTCTTTCTTTCTTTCTTTCTTTCTTTCTTTCTTTCTTAACACACATTCTCTTCTTTCTTTTCTCTTTTCCCAACACCTCTCTCCATCTTATTTATAAGATGCTCCTTGTTCCAACACATTCTTACCATACTCCTCTTATTTTCATATTTCTTCATCCGTCTCCCCCCTCCTTTCGCCCTCTTTCTCTCTCTTTCTCTATTTTTGCCTTCCCTATCCACCCAAAATTTCTGGAAGTGAAATTGAATCTTGATGTTGAAGACGAAAGTCGCCCAGTCAACGTCAATTGCTTTACAACGCTCGCCATTCAGAAACAGATGTGCAGTTGTTTGTAAGATTGTGGCGTGCTGAAGAGGAAGAGGAGGAGGCATATAGAAGAAAGAGATGGAATGGAGAAAGGAAAGGGGTAGGAGAAAGAAAGTGGGTATAGGGAATAGAAAAGTGGAATGTTGGCGCGTGAGGAAGTGTAAGCAGAAATAAAAAGAGCGGGAAGAGGATAAAAGGAGAGGCTGGCGAATGGAAAAGGGAGTAGAAGTATAATTTGAATTACAAGAAGGAAAACAGGAGGAAAATAGAGGAGAAAAACAATTAAGCTACTCTGAAGTGTAAATGAAAAAAACAGTCAAGTGAAGAAGAAGAAGAAGAAAAAGAAGTCGAGAATGGCAAATAAAAAAAGAGAAGAAGAAAACAAAGAGAATAGAGAGAAGAAAAGCTAATAGGAAAAAGAGAGACATCAAAATTTATAAAAATGGCGTAATTAAAAGTAGGAGTGGGAAGGCTGGAAGGAAGGAAAGAAGAAAGAAAAGTGATAAGCACAAATGAAAAATTAAAGAGAAAGACGATGATGATAAGGAAATAAGGTCAAATTATAAGAAAACAAATTAGGGGACAATAATACAATGAAGAGAGATAATCCAGGATTAATAATAATAATAATAATAATAATAATAATAATAATAATAATAATAATAATAATAGGAAGAAAAAAGAAGATGAAGATGAAGAAGAAGAATTAGCAGAAGAAACCAGACAATAATTAAAACAAAAACAAACATAAAAAGCTAGACGATAATATTAATAATATAGAAAGAAGAAGAAGAAGAAGAAGAAGAAGAAGAAGAAGAAGAAGAAGAAGAAGAAGAAGAAGAAGAAGAAGAAGAAGAAGAAGAAGAAGAAGAAAGAACGAAAAAATAATGCAAAGAAAAGACGAGAACTTGGGAAAGAAATTAAGAAACATTAAGAGACTAAAACTGCTGAAGGAACGGTAAAGAATTTAAATGAAAAAACAACCACGAAGAAAATGTTTTTCGTAAAGTAAACAAGAGAAAATCAAGGGGCAATGTCAAACGGGAAACAATATTTAAAAATGACATTAAGAGCTTGAAGCATAAATAAAAAAAGCGAATAGTATATGTAATGCCTGAGAATGGAAAAAAGATAAAGACAGAATATACTGAAGGGTAGAGATAGTTTCTCAAAAGTATCCCTGATCTTAAATTGGCCTCTTTCTTAGATATTTAGCTTTTAGCAACAACATCCTCTATTGATATGGGAACATGGCATCTTGCGAATGGGTTGATAATAATATTATCGAAGGGATAATAATGGCATAATCAAGATGTTGTCATTCCACACTACTTCAAATAAAAGATTTGGCAGGATACCTCAACCAATACTGAGAAGAGCGATAACAGCTACTGGATATGAAAAAAACCGTAGTTTCCTTAAAAATTATTTTAAGAGAAAGATTTTATAAATTTCATCCGAAAACGGTACTGGCTGTCGATCAATGAATGTCAGATGTTTCCTTATAGGGAAGCGACTAATTTTACCATTACCATTATCTATAACTATCATCAGGTTCGTCTGATTCCGAAAGAAGTGCAACTGAGCTTCAAAATGTTATTCTCGCATTTCTCTTTCACCCAGTTATTTGTTTACCTAAAAATATGCCTGTCTATATCTCTGAGATGAGGCATTATGATCATTTACATTATTTGGACACCAACGACACATAGCTCAGTGGATAAATAAGTTTGGTTAGATCCAGTGACTAGACCCAAAGAGTTGTGAGTTCAATACTAGGCAACAGCAGTGGTGAACCAGAAAAAAAAAACTTGGAAAGTTGAGTTAAAGAGAAATAACTGAGACATCCGGAAGAGGCATGGCACGTAGAACAAGAACAATCTAAATCTACAATCTAAAGGGTTCGGTTCAAAATGTCAATCACCTGAAGAAGGTCGGAGCGTACAACGGCCGAAAATTTGTGTATAAGTCAATGAGGATAATGTAAATAACTATAAATATGCGATTTCCCATTTTTTTTTTGAAGAGACACAATGGTCGTTCAAAAAAATAATACCAGTTGTTCTTTATTTCCCACAGTTTGAATATTTGAAGCGTACAAAGCATATAAAGATGAACGCAGGAGTTTCGTAATTCCAAATCTAATCCAAAAGATTGTCTCCTTGTTTCTCAATCGTCGTATTCCGACTGTGAATGAGGATTTTGAATACTCATATGGAAAAAATCTTCATGGATGATTTCTTAGTCATTTGTCAGGTTTCTATTTCGCCTCATATTCATTGTAGAAACCCTATCCACCAATTTTTGTCAAAGGTACTGTCCTTATTGTGCGGGTTCAGAAGTTCTTGGGCAGCAAGTCTGTCAGGCTTCTGGTAGCATACTTTGCATAGGTCTTTGAATAACCAGTAGATTGCACTAAACTGCAAGCATTATCAAGAAGACTTTCAAAGCTTTGCAATCGTGTTTCTTCTCACAGCTGTAATGAGAACATCAACCTGTTTGGCGTTATCCACATTCACAACAGCAGCAGGTCTGTTACGGTGGGACCTTTCACTAAGATCTGTTCCTTCTTTCTATCTAAGATTGACATTCTCTTTACCGACATGTCTTAACTATGTCTTAACTCAATTATGTTGGTTAAAAAGCAATACCTGTTCTTCGGTTACCACATGTTTAATAGTAGGAGTATCCACCATGTGTCCTCAAGGCGTTAGTTAGATCCAGTGAAAGGACCGAAAGAGTGTGAGTTCAGTACCTGGTTAAGGCGGTGGAGAATTTGGAGAGGGAATTAAGCAGGAGATAACTGATAACTGACATGCATTAGACATAGCACGTGGAACTAGAACAGTCTACCCCAATGAGCGAAATAAAGGGTTTATTTCGACATTCCAACCATCTGAAGAAGGCCGGAGCGTACAATGGCTGGAACGTTGTAATAAATATGGCGACAAAGATGAGGACAATATTCCGAATAATGTAAATAGTGTACATAATACCCCATCTCAGAAATCTAGAGAGAAACGATAAAGAATTTGCAATGTTCTTGGTTTTGATCTGGCATCTCAGCTTCAGTCACTTTCTCATCGCCACAACATAGCTTCCCTGTGCTTTTTCTATAAATACTTTCATGGTAATTATTCTCATGAGTATTCCTCTATGACACCGAGACTTTATGAATTTAAGCGTAGTGCCAGATTAGCGTCAATTTTGAGTTGAAATGGCTACATGTAACCGTAAGTTCTATGCTAATAGTTTCCTCTCTCGCACTTCTCGCTTGTGAATCTCTCACCCAGCTTCTTGCTTCCCAGTCAACATTGATCTTCAAAACTTTAAATGCAATGTCAGTCGTTATCTACTGCCTTCTTAATTTCTGTTCTTTTATTGTGCTCTTTACTTAATAATGTTTTTGACTCATATTCCTTCACACTCAGTAATCCCTTTTGTCTTAGTGGCTTTTTTAGTGCTTGAAATGATTAAAAAAGACCAAGTTACACAATCTTCGCATTACAATATCCTCTATGTCTTCGCGTCACACTAAACGAAGCTTAACAAATGTTTGTAGGGCAAGCGATAATGTGTCATGAATCTTCGTGAATTATTTTGTCTTTAAAAAGAAATTCCTCTGAAAAGAGAAATTAATCTTACATTTAACAGTTTACCATTACAATTCCATTGCAAAGTGGCAATAAAAATGCGCAATGCTTAATACAACAGGACTTATCTTACAAACTAAAAATTACATTTTTTATCTCTAATATTTGAAGAGTTCTATTTCTCTTTTGTCATGAAGATATGTGGACACATATATTCACAATACACAGGCTGACACACACACACACACACACACACACACACACACACGCACGCACACACACACACACACACACGAACAAGCGAAAAATGCAAAGAACAGAAGAAATATACAAAGAACAACAACAAACGGGAAAATAATGCAAAGAAAAAAAATCTTGGGAAAGAATTTAAGAAACATTAAATATGAACGTATGCATATTTCGGATGTTCTTGTAGTGTAACAGTTACCGGCGCGTAAAGGTCATAGATGCACTTGTGTTAAATGGTAAAGAAAACAAAGATCGCTTGCTTTTGGTAAGAAACTCATCTAGGAGAAGGAAATTCAAGCATGAGAAAGGTTGTTTACAGACAGTGTTTGTAACAGGGTGCATTATTATTCCGTTATCAGTTTTCCCCCAAAAAAATCTTCACCGCTATAATCAAAATCATATGTTTGGGTAGTTTGACCTTCATCAGTCGAAATCGTATGCATATATATATATATATATATATATATATATATATATATATATATATATATATTTAGTTGGATCAATGTGAGTTTGTGACATTGGGTTTCACGCTATTTGTGATCGGCAGACAAACTCCTGTCAAAAAAAAAAATTCAATCCAACTAAATATGTTAGCTATATCACTGATATTGAGCGCTTTTATTCAGACACACACACACACACACACACACACACACACACACATATATATATATATATATATATATATATATATATATATATATATATATATATATATATATATACCGGGTGTAACAGCAAAATAATCCAAATCTTGTGACAGAAAAATTGTCCAGTTGTTACATATTTGATCCGTTGTACCTCAGAAATGATTAAAGATATCTTACTGGAAATCTCCGAAGTTTTTATAACACTATTGGACTCTACTTTGAGCAATAAGAATGTATTTAGCTCTAAGTTGAAATGATGATCCCTCTTGCTGTTGTGACTTTTGTAACCTAGAAAAGATTAAGGAGGAATAACCAAAACGGAGGTTGGAAATGAAATGGTAATCTTTATAACATCAACAAAATACAATATTCGCCAGCGGCCTGAAATAGGTAAACCACTGCTAGTGCTGGACTACTTAGTATATTACCCCCACTTACAATATTGTCCAATGTATTTATGAGAATTAGGACATACCCATTAGTGTTCATAATTACGGTATATAACATAAACTAAATGTTCAAAAGCGACTCTGAGTCTTTGTGGGTGATGAATTATTTTCCACCATACAGACCCTTGCTCACAGACGAAACGTCGCAAATCTTTCGATGGTCTATCGCTATTTCCATGGAAAGTGTCCAGACAAATTACATTCTTTAGTTTCACCAGTTCAAACCATCCCGACTAAGACCCACCATGCTACGCACATTGTAACGAACCACCCTCATTCCATTCATATTCCATTGGTGAGATGCAAGTTCCAGTCGAGCAGCTTCTTCCCACAAACCGCTGCCTTGTGGAATCGACTCCCAAGAGGATGCTTCCCTGATTACTATAATCTTAACCTGCTCATATGTTCCCCATATATCCACATAAACTTATTACTCTGTAGCCTCTACCTCGAGTGACTCTTGGGTCTTGTACAGAATGAACATCATTGTATCAAAATTACGCAAAATTCTTCATCTATGTTATTTTATATTAATAGATTAATATAGGTCACTGACTTTTGTGTTTTTGTAGCATGCTTTTTGCTTCTTCAAACAATAGGGCGGTTTCATTTGTTAGAAAGTAGATCTGAATTAGAATTTCGTAATTTCATTCTTTACAGAAGTAGGGCATATTCTATTATCTGAGACCATTGTTCATCTACGAGTTTCGCTCTTAGGCATTTGTAAGCTGGAGAAGCCGAGAGCAAAGACATGTGTAATAACAAAACGAGAGTCTTTGTCTGTTTCAACGGGCGCAATGGTGACAAGAGCGGGAAATAATCCCCAGTGACAAAGGCAGACAAAAATGGCGGACATTTTGTAAAAGATGGAGAAAGAGAAAAATGAGAAAAGGGTCAGAGGCAAAGTACTTTGGACTATTGTGACAGAGAGGAATGAAAATTAGAGAGGAGAAAGAGAATGCAAAATGCAACAGGAAAAAGTGGGGGGCTATTTCATTGCTATCGTTGCTTGTCACAAAGGAAAAAAGACATACCAAAACTCGCTGATATACATATATATATATATATATATATATATATATATATATATATATATATATATGTGTGTGTGTGTGTGTGTGTGTTTGTGTGTGCGTGTGTGTGTGTGTGTGCAGTAAAACAAGACTCAATGTGTCTAGTTAAGAAATCAACATATCTCGTTGTGACATTTCAAAGTCTATATTTATTATATCTTTATATTTTTGCTTTGCTATATTAGCTTCTCCTAGCTTAGTGGTAAAACACACCTGTATGTATGTATGTATATATATATATATATATATATATATATATATATATATGTGAGTGTGTTCGCGTGTGTGTGTGCGTGTGTGTGTGTGTAATTGTTTATTTGTGCAGCAATCTCTATTTTATACAACTTACATTGATGACGACTCACAAGTCCTGCGTTTAGATGTTTTATTAATTTTTCTTGTATTCGTAAATGTGATGTCTTTTCTGTATATAGAGTCTGTAAAAACTGTCCAAATTGTCTGTGGGGATACGATCGATTTCGGCTAATCTTTTAGCAATTTTTCTCTTAAATTTGCTATATATATATATATATATATATATATATATATATATATATATATATATATAGTGATTGGACTACTTAAGTCCCGCTCACGTTGAGTTCATAATTGATATTGTTTAGAGTTGAGTTTTTGTATTGAGAAAATGTTAAAAATAATGCGAGCGTTAACAATGAAAATGAAGAATCCAATCCTCAACAATAACAATTATGAACACGGCCACAATATGCTGATCGCGTTCGGAATTTAAAATATTCCTATTGTTCTCTCTCTCCCTCTCTTTCTCTCTGTCTGTCTCTATCTCTCTCTCTCTCTCTCTCTCTCTCTCTCTATATATATATATATATATATATATATATATATATATATATATATATAACTTATTAATTGGTTATATATTGATAACTCATTCTAAATTGTGAAGTAATTTATTAGCTCAAATGATTGCGTCTTCGATAAGCGGCTGGTTGGGCCAGGAAACTAGAGGCAATATAAATGAGGTTCTACTGTGAATACCATGGAGAGAGCGTGTAAGAAAATGGTAACAAAAAGAACAAAAAGAGACGGCAGACATTTCTTGGACATATAATGCGGAAGTGGGGTGGGGGAGAAATTATTTCTTACAGAACGTATCGTGGGAAAGATAGATAGTTTAAGGCAGCGACCTGACAACTTGTGTGAATGGATGGCAGAACAGGAGGCGGGAGTTGGGCAAAGCGAGAAACGCTGCTAAAGGTCATGAGGGGTAGGAAGATAGGAGCCATGATCGCCCGTAAAAGAGGAAGAATACGAAGTTCATTGTGTAGATCAAGGGTGCTGCACAATACGTAACTTATGCAGGTGATAACAAGGACGCTTCTTACAGTGTCTCCTTGTAACAAAGATGCTAGTAGATCGAAGTCACTATCTCTATCAAGGCAACGGATTTTAGGTTTCGTTTTCTTATAAAGTAGCAAGAGCGCAGACATTGTTCCTTGCGTTAGGAGGATCTGCCGCTTCTTCTCCCTATGGATAGATTCGTGGGCCTTTCATAAATTCTCTAATTGCTGGGAGGCTCCTCAACTTCTGGCTCTTACGCATTCTATAATCATCCATATTGCCAGTCTGTCTTTACACTATAGTTGATCCATACTGGATCTTTCATGTATCTTTCCATTTCAGGTTGAATTCTATGAAGAAGTATTGAAAACGTTCACACAATAAGGCGTAGTGTCAAAAGGACAGTTTTTCCTATGACACCGCTTTTTTACAGATCGCAACAGTTATCAGGGAGATGTGATGAAATGTACTATAATATTTAAAGAAAATATTCAGTATTATTATTGTTTAGGCAATAAGCATTATAACATAGCACAAATAGCTATCTTGACGACAAAGGAATTTTCGACAATATACGCATTTTTTACGTATTTATGGTTATTTTTAAAAACTTTTATCAAAAACGTCATTCTTGTACATTTACATATTACACATAAATTACTATTTTTTCTAATTAATAACTATTTGTACTCGGTTGTTGACATTAATAGCTATCGGCTGATATGTAAAAATTTTGGAATAATGCAATAATAAAAATTCAACTCTCATCACTCTGATAGATATCGCGATCTGTTAACAACCGTCAATTTTGGCGATATTTATTCATTGTTTTAAAAAGCGATGATTATAATTGTAATAAAACCTAAACGTTTTTGCCAAATAAATCTAGATTTTCAGTTTTTTATTGCTCCTCTGAAAAATGCAACATTACCTTTTTGGCAGTCGAATGGATATGTATATATATATGAGTTGAAAATATGGATGAAATTTGACAGAATGTTTGAATAAGGAACAAGTAAGAAACCTTTATAAACTTGAAATGTTTCGCTATTTATTTAACTTCATTAGAAAATTTTCGGAGTTGAATGATAAAATGAGAAACAAGTAGGAAATTTTATAAATTTTTCATATTTTGCTGTTAGTAATTTTATCATTATTACTCCTCTCAACAGAAATTGTAAACATCGGAAAGCTTAAGACTTTATAGTGAAATTGTGGTATTATAGTATCCGGCGTGGGAGTGAGACAAGGATGGATCTTCTCCCTAGAGAAGAATATATATATATATATATATATATATATATATATTGGACTTTCGTGTCATTTTTCGGCGTATGAGGGTCAAGTAACTCAGTTCCAGACACCTGCACATTTGATTTGATTATAGTAATGAAGGCTTCGTGCAGAACCAACCCAACTTTTTAGAAGAGCCGAATACAGAGACCTGCTATTCGGTATGCCACAAGATCTATCTATCTATCTATCTATCTATCTATCTATCTATCTATATATATATATATATATATTGTGTACATTTCTTTTGATGTAGAATATATAGTTTTTATTACCAATTTATCTTCGGAATACATGATTATAGTTAGTATAACAATATCAGCAAGGAGGAAATATACTGAGTTTGGGTGTGCGCACAGTGTAGCAGCTAGCGGCTCTAAAAGAGAAATAGACGAGCCGAGTTCGAATTCCAGCCGGGTTCGTTATATTCACTTTAGCACGGATAGCCCTGGGAAAGGTATGGAGCAATTTCTTCTTCACCCAGACATGTGTTAAATAACAGCACAGTCTGGAATCTCTAGGCACTGACTAGAGCTAAAAAGACACGTCTGCATGGATTTGCTAGTCTTGCATTATAGCAGAGAGTCAACAAAGCCTGGTGATATAGCGAGATATTGCTAGGGTAACGAGTCACTGGTAATGATATTTAATTTCCGAACCATGGCTGACCACAGGTACATCATCCATCTGATGACGCCTTTTTTGTGGGGTGGGGTACTATTACTTTTTTGGCAACAGTAAATTTATTACATAACTTTATTATTCATACTGTTCAGAATGTGCTTGTTTTTATGCAAACAATTACATTTTGATTAACCCATTCAGCTGTATACTATCGATTTCTAAGACAGATGTAGGAGGAAAATACAAGTCAATTTTTCATGTCGTGGGCGATCATTGCTTCCACTATCTATGATTGCCACAAAAAATTAGATATTCAAGTAGTTTTCCATTTCCTTCATTCAGTATTTTCCTTTTCTTGTATTGTTTGCCGTTCAAGGCTAGTGAACCCAGACTATGCTTCTATTTAACATGGTCTTTGTGGTAATGTTCATTTATAATTAAAAAACGGCATTTTTTAACCACCTTAGATCTAAACTGCCAGCTCTCTACAACCGCTTTCTAAGATCAGTGGTCATGAATGGCTTTGAGCGAATGACACCTGTGGGTCTTGGCGAAGACCATCTTTCTTCGAAGATTGTGAAGTGGCACCACAGAATCATAAACAAAGAACTATACCAAATGACGGAAATCACATCACTTGAATACTATCAACAGCAGTAACAGCTAAAATGGATAGCACATGTAACCCGAAGTGAAAATAATGATATTATGAAGATGTTGGCGTTCCACACTACTTCGAACAAAAGGTTAGGAAGGAAACCCCCACCAATAGTGGAAAGAGCGATAAGAGATACTGGATTTGAGAAACCTACTTTCTTTAAGAATTGGTTTAAGATAAAATAAATTGATAAATTGTTGGCGGAGTAGGTAATGGATGCTCCAGTTAATGCTACGCAGTAACTATTTATTTAAGACGTTGCATGCTGGGAAAGACAATTTTCAGAAAATGCTATAGAACTTTCAATGTCATGATCTTGGATCCAGAATGCCTAGCTAACAAAGCCATGGAATTTTACTTTGAAAAGACTGACTACAGAGGTCATCCAAAAACCATCATAGTCACAACGCTGAACCGAGACCTTCAAAGAACAAGGCAGAAAGAGCCAACTTTTCCTTTGGAGAAGTTTACAATCAAGGAAGGTCTGCAACGAATCCGCAAACTCGCAGAGGACAGAAAATGCTGGCAAAATATTGTCGAATCAATATACAATGTCAGTAAAGATGGGAGAAGATGAGGGACAAGATGAGAGAACATGTCAATTTATGACCTCAAATCGAAACGGTTTTGATGATGATGATGAAATTCCAACCGACAGCAGTACTGGCTGTTCGGTCAATAAATGCTGATTGTTTCCTTGTAGGGAAACGGCTATATAACAGTTACGATAACCATATGCATCTAAGTATGGGCTTGATAGAAAAGAAACAAAGAGGCAATGCGCAGGAACGAGAGTTTCAGACAGTGTGTGTATTAATTTTGCATATGTACATTTGGAAATGACACTTTAAAGTCATTTAAACAAAATACAGTGGGTAAACGCTAGGAGCTTGGCGACAACTTCTTCAATTACCAGTTATATTTAATTTCTGATTTCTCTTAACCCGTCACTCACTAGACAAGGAATTAGGCGCTATTTCTCGTTCTATCTGTCACTTATTTCATCCCTTCTCCCCCTTCTTCTTTTTTAGATCACACACTCTCTCCACCTTCCACTTTTCCTCTTCTTACCAGCTCTTCTCGCCTATAGTTTTCTACACCGACATCAGCTCCATCTTGTCTCCAGTTGATGCCACCATCTTTTGCGTAACAGGAAGTGGACTGACTGACTCCAAGAGGGGAATACTTTTTTGGATTCTATCATCACTCATTGTGTTTACCCATTTGCCTCTGTTCATTCATTGTCCCCATACTATTTCTTCTTGTTTTGTTGTACCCCTTCTTCCTTTCTGTTTTATTCTCTGGCTTTCATTAGGGTGAGTTTTACGGTCATTGTCTTTCTTTAGTGAAAATGTAGATTCTTTTTGCCTTTCTTTATTCATTTTCCCTCATGTTGCCTCCTCGATTAATTTTGTAGTTCACTTACTTCTTATTTTATTTGTTTAGTATTTTGTTTTCTACTTTTATTCAGAATCTCTTAGAAATCATAATTTTAACTCAATTTCTCCTCTTGTTGCCTTTCTTTCTTTCTTTTCACCATATATTAATTATAAGTGTTTTTCTTTCTTTTTTCTTTCTTTCTTTCGGCCTTATATAATTTATAACCCTTTCTTCCTCTTGTTCCCCATGCTTCTTTAACACCAGTTTCTCCCCACATATAACTCTTTCTGTTTACTTTCCTTCTTTCTTTCCTTCTTTCTTTCCTTCTTTCTTTCCTTCTTTCTTTCCTTCTTTCTTTTCCCGTTATATTAATATATATATATTATATTCTTTTTTTTTAGCTTTATTTCATTTTTCTTTCTTTCTTTTGGCCTTATATAATTTATAACACTTTCTATTTCCTTTTTCCCACCCTTCTTTAACACCACTTTCTCCCCACATAAAACTCTTTCTTTCTTTCTTTCTTTCTTTCTTTCTTTCTTTCTTTCTTTCTTTCTTTCTTTCTTTTCCCCGTTGAATTAATTATAAGATTCTTTTTTTAATCTATCTTTCTTTTTATTTCATATCATTTATAACACTCCCTCCCGTTTCTCATGCTATGTAAACATCATTTTCTCGCTACTCTTTCTTTCTTACATATATTAATTATAAGTTTCTTTCTTTTTATCTTTCTTTCTTTTTGACTTATACAATTTTTGACTCTTTTTTTTCCTCCTGTTTCTCATGTTTTCTTTATATCAGTTTCTCCCGACATATAACTCTTTCTTTCTTTCTTTCTTTTTCCATATATTAATTAAAAGTTTCTTTCTTAAACATTTCTTTCTTTGCTTCTTCAATCTTCCTCAGTTCGTTCATTCAGCAACAAACAGCCACACACATTTACACACACTGACACACACGCGCATTGCCATTAAAACAGGAGTATTTAAGTGCATTCATTTCGATTCGGGCCAATGCTTCTAAAAGCACAGAAACTTGTGTCCAACTATAAAAAGATTTATGCATCTTATCATGAATATATTTAAAAAAAATAAAAACACGATAAATCATCTTGTACGCATTCGTTTGTACTGAACGTAGTTTAGTTTGGAGCAAGGCCACCATATTTGGGCACTCGTGAAATTTACTCTCCATGATTGGCTTGCTATCCATGTTGCAATGTTAAGTGCTCATGGGTATTTATATATTTCAGCTTTGTTTGCCCCAACGCCTCTACTGTGATATACCAAATAAGGATTGAACACATTAACTAGAACGAATGGTCTGCTCGTCTCTAGCGCTAATTGTTCTCAATGGCACGATTACCAGTCAAAGAGATTACGTCCAATGTAGATCTCAACACTGTGCATCTCAACATTGTGCATCTGTATAAGCTGGGATTCTGCTTGATTTCCCAATGTATTCTTCATCGGGTGTTTTATTGTACGAAATACAAATACTGTCTGAAATAAACTTGCCAGTGGAAATATTTCAACATATAAAATAGGCACGCCAATTCAAACACGTGCAGATAGTTTTGACAGTCATTCGGTTCACACTCCTCACCTATCTTTTGAACAGGAGTAGAGGTTTATCCCTTGTTTCCTGTTTAGGATTGGGTTCCCGATTCCTTCTAAAGTCTCCTCATTCCTTTTCACCTTTTGCAGCTTAGTGGCATTATATTACTTTGCTGGGGTGAATTGATTAAAAATCGTTCCCTCGGTAAATTTCATATAAGCTGAAACAAAATAACCGTGCCTTGGAGAAAATTATTTGAAAAACAGTAAGCGTGTTATACCAAATTGGTACCGTGGCGAGTTGTGATGGGGAATATAAAGTGATAATTTTAACATACTGTTGTGGTAGGATCCACCTAATTTGCATAGCGGAGTACCGACGATATAAATATGGTTGGTACCGGAAGACATGGAGGCGAATCAAGAGATCCAACTAGAGACTCTGCCCGACTGCGACTTAGTCAACACATTCTCCATGAACGGTCTTCCCAGGAATATACAAAAGACTATATGTAAATATTGTGTACACTTTCTTGTTTCAATACATTTTATTCTAACTACATTTTGTGTTTGCATTATTATTCCATGCATTAGTCAAGTTTCAACACATACCGGAACTTATATTTTGTTTACTAGAGTCATCACAGAAATACGTGTCCCATTAAGATGTTGACGATCATGGCTCTCCACAATTTCCTCTCCTTTGTAGCTCTCAATAAATTTTCTCTTTTTACCATCTCTCCTATAACCTGATCTACCCTAGGTCCCTAGGTATGTTATGTTTTCCTTTCCGCTGTCTCAATGACCTTCAATCTGTCCCTGTGAATATCAAATTTTCCAAACACTCTTTCCTCATTATGTACCCCAGAAATTTCAACGGTTTCTTCCTGATATTAAGTATAATTGTCCCTTTTGTTGTCATTGTATCTAAAATTTCGTCGTTGCCATTACAAAATAACGTTACTTGTAGTGATTATAACTAAACTAAGACTAATCTTTACTCGTACTAAATGTTTGAAATCGTGCAAAAACATGTTAAAACGTGTTTGGCTAAGGTACATGTAAGCAAATGATGTCAACTCTATTTACATTGGTGAGGAAACCAAATAGGCAGCAAAATGCAAGCTACATTCCCCCAACTGCTAAAATCAATAATGTGAAATCAAATACAAAACGATGAGTATTCTGTTACCTGTAGCCACACACTTATTTTTCAGGAATATCATAGGAAATGGCTTCATAAAAGGAGAATCGGTAATGAGCATCCGACTTGCTTCATCCACAAATCGGAACCAAATGAATCCTTAAAGTTGATGTCTCCTTGCACACTGTCCACAATGTCAATAGATTACAGACATGACCGACAACATCCAGAAGACACCGGGAAGCGGCAGACACTAAACAGAGCCGAATGAAAGCGTAACTAGAACCCTTTAGATCAAAACTGCAAAGTACGAATCAACCTCCATGAATAAGAGCTGATGGGATAAAGGTAGACTCCGACATAGTCAAAACCTAAATGACCAACGATTTAAAGCTTACACCAAGATGCCAAAACATCTCCTCATAAAAGTATGTTTTCGAAAAGTTCTAGAAAGTGTTGAGATACTTCAAGAATACAGACTGTCAAACAAATTCTCTGATGAGAAAATTAAACTATCGAAACTACCGGAAACCCAAGGAGTCAAAAGTTGACGTCAAGGGTACCTTCAGAACCAGACAACAAGCTCAGATCATGGGTGACACACTACCATTCTTTCACAAGGTTGATAAAAGTCTAGGTGCTGAGACTTACTATAGAGTGTTCGAATATATTATATTTGGCCGTGAATCACAACGACCTACCCAGAGGGCAACTATGTAGGGACTCAAAACGGCGCATCCAAACACAAAGCCTAAAATGGTTGATTTCTAGCCAGCGGACGTCTCTTCCTCCTCCAGCATGAACCTGGTGGAGTGTTCTAGAACAGGCCGCTAACAAGATCTCCAACCATTGTATACCCTGCAATCGGAGTGGCCTGAAATGCCCATGGTCGTTGGGGATAAGAGTGGAGCTGCTTCTCGAGATTGTAATAAGTCTATAAAATAATAATGGTAGCCAAGTTGAAGAAATTATTCGTTTTCATATTATATATAAATTTTTATTAATAGGTCTATTAATTCATAATAAGTGAGTTTTGAAGGTCGCGGCAATTTTGCAAGATATTTTTTCTTCTCCCACCAACTATAATCGGCGTGATCCTCATTGTCATATAAAATGTAGAATCATTTCTCGGGGAATAAGAATCAAAACTGGAAAGCTTGAGGCGGATGGGGAGGAACCGTTGCTGGATGTTTCATCAAAAAATTTGATTCGTCACACAAACAAACTATGTCATCGTGGCACAGACTAACGAAAAGAGACAATCAGCGAACGACACATGCGCATTGCTAAATATCGGCTACAATTTACTGCAGAAATTGCCGTGTGCAAACGGAAACACAGGGTCACTTATATATTTAATTATAAATGTTAATGTCTGAATAACAGGGTGAGTATTTTGATATCTTCAAATTGTGGGAAGTTCTTGCCAGGCAAGAAGTGTTGCATGGCAGAAAACAAATAATAGTTTTGAAGCCGATAGATTTGGAAATGATAAATAAGGTAAAACGACTTCATATGCCAATAGAATTTCTGTTACGAGATGACGCATATTTTCTATGAAAATGTCTCGGATATTGAGGCCGGTAAATGTCGTTAATAGTGCTTATTATAACCAGTGTATTAACTTAAATATTTGTAGCTATAAAAAGAACGTATAAACATAAAATAAATGTCTTAAAATAATTGTCATTATATATAACAGGCCTTATACCATATATAAAGTACACAAATATCGAAATATAACGCATTTTGTCCTCTAGAAAGTCTTCAATGTCTAAAGAAATATTTTAATTGAAAAAAATATATATGTGAAGGATTATATGCGGATTTGTCTCGGATTCATTTCAGGAAAAGGCCGATAATGAGAAGAGGGTCATCCCGCAGTTTGATAGAAAAAACTGTAATAATATATTTTCCCAGGATTTTGTGACTCGAGGGCAGAAGATTCATTTGGCTTCTTCTGAAATCATTCCGAGGCAAATCCTCATATAATCCTTCAGAAACGCCATCTTAGGCAAAGTACTAAGATTCATTATTTAAGCATGCACACAAGTAGACAGAAACACATTTCATTCTTTCGTTTTCAGATTTGATGAAGCCTTGAATGGCGAATTGCATTATCAAATCTATTTTCAAGCAAATGTATTTCCTGAAACATTTCCATTTGTCAATACATACATACATACATACATACATACATATATATATATATATATATATATATATATATATATATATATATATATATGTGTGTGTGTGTGTGTGTGTGTGTGTGTAGTACGTTCATCCTGTCTCTGTACAAGGCCCGGGGACACTCGAGGTAGAGAGTTACGTTAAGGGATTGTTTATATGGATAGTTGGGGAAGATAACGGTTGAATCGTTGAATCTAGACTTGAACTGATTAAGATTGTAGTGACGGTGGAAAGCATCCTCTTGGGAGTCTGTTCCACAGGAAAGTGGTTCGCGGGAAGAAGCTGTTTAAGTGGGGTACGACGGGAATGTCGGTGGTTTGTTACTAAGTAAGTGGCATGGTGGGTCCTAGCTGCGAAGATTAGACCTGGCGGAACCAAGAAATGTAGTTCGTCCGAGCAATTCCCCTGATAGTAATGATAGAACGGTGAGAGATTCGCCATATCCCACCTGTGAGAAAGATGTTGGAATGTTGAAGATAATTCTTCTCCAGCAAGGATCAGAGGCGCTTTTGAACTCTATCAAGCCTGGAATGTGAGGTATGGGCAGCTTCATTCCAAATATGGTGACGGTACCCCATTTTCGGTCTGATCTGACTCTTATAAATGCAGAGGGTAGCATGAAGAGTCAGGTACTTACTGACGAGGCACAGGAAGTCAATCATTTTACCTGCGACGAGATCGTATATAGGAGTTCCAAGTGAGAACGGGTGTAAGTTTGAGGCATAATATCCTCTCAAAGTACCGAACTTCCTCCAGGGGACATCTGTTCATCGTGACTGGTGATAATTCTGGGTCTGATCGGCGGTGATTGAATGTAACCAGTTCCGTTTTAGAGGCATTGAATGTAACCAGTCAGTTTTTTTCTCCACTGGGAAGTTAGTATGACATTGGAAGAGAGGTCAGTTGCCAATGTTTGATTGTCAAGAGTTTTAGATGTACGCCCGTGTATCGTCGTATCCTTGTCATAGATATTTACAAATGATTGGAGAATATTCTTATGCAGAACATTTATGTAAACCAGAAAGAGGGTTTGTCCGAGAAGTGAGCTCTGGGGGATGACTGCGGTGACCGCCAGGGCCTCAGAGGACTGGCCGTTAATAACTACATTTCGGGGTCTACCTGTTAGGAAGGATTTTATAATAGAGAAAACCCTTCCAGTGATCCCATAGCTGGGGAGCTTGTGTAGCAAATCATCGTGCCACACCTTTTCGGAGGTCTCGGAGATATCTAATGCTATAGCCCTTGCGGTGTGTGTGTCGTCAAGAGCCTCACGTGTGTGATGGTAGTTAGGACGTTAGCAGTGTATCGGGCCGATCAAAACCCATACTGCAACCTATACTACAAAAACCTGTTCCTATCTAGGTGCTCGACGACCTTCTTGTTGACTAAGGCTTTAAAAAGATTACTGAGGAGACTAATAGGTCTATATTGAGAGGTGGGCATCGGTCGCCCGTGTTTTTGAGGATCGGGCATACGCCTGTCACCTTCCACAGGCTTAGTAAAGATTTCTCCTTCAAGCAGTGGTTAAATAACTTTGTTATGATAGGGGATAATTCTGGGTTGATATTCTTAAGAACGACCATTGGAATTTTGCTTGGGCCAGTGACTTTTTGGGGGTCGACGCTTTTGATAAGCCTCGAGATTTCTCTTACTGAACTGGTTATATTACTCAGATTGTGAGACGTGGGAAGTTGAGGAAAGGATGGCCTTTGTCATCTAACGTTGAATTTGAGGCAAAGATCGAGGTGAAGATCTTTGTCATGTCTGTGTGAAAAAATTATAATAAATAATTATTGCTCTACTATCGGTATTGAGCCCTCTTTTGAATTAATGCTGTGAATTAGAATTAGAATTTATATATTATTTTCGTTCTCATTACATTCGGATCTCTCTCTCCCTCTCTCTCTCTCTCTCTCTCTCTCTATATATATATATATATATATAGAGAGAGAGAGAGTGTGTGTAAAACATGGATACAGTGATGTGTGGAAGTGTGTGTCTTCGTGTGTGTGTGTGTTGTGTGTGCGTGCGTGCGTGATATACATTTTTTTTTATATAAACAGATCATATCGACGTAAGTTGTTTAGAATGTCCTCTGAAAAATATCGACGTCCACTTACGGTCAAATCGGCCTGATCTGAACTAGTTCTTTTTTAGTCGGAGACATTTAAATATATATTTGTTTTTGTTTAATAATGTTTGTCATCAGGCAGTCTGGCAGACTAAAAATATCTACATTGCAAAATGTTGTTTGAAATGTCAGCTTTAAAATGTGTGTCGAGATCGGCGACGAAATTACGAAGCTAGTGAGGAAGAGGCAGTGATCTTCAGGCAAGTAAATCTGCCCAGAACTGATTAAAGAAAACCACAAAACACGTCAGACATGTTTTTAGAAATGCCTTTAAATGCCAACAATAATTTTCTGTAATACGTTGAAGAAAGAAGAATAACTGAGAAAAATGATGAGTTAAAAAGATAAGGAAATCGAGTTTAGCATGTTGATATGTACGTAGGAATAAAAGGCAACTTCAATTACACTTATAGAGATAAGTGCTTCGTCAAGCATATGCCCTGTCGGCGCTGCTCAGAATGCGTTGTCTGCATCTCCTGCAGAGAGGCAAGACCTTCTGAAAGGGGCCACTTTCCGTTTCGATACTTACAGAAAAGTGTATAAAACCAACTGACGTTTACCGATAAGACTTTAGTGCAAATCCTACCTACATTTACCTTGACTTTAGCAAAATTCGAACCCGTGTAACCTTTTCGTATCTAATTTAAACTGAACCTATATCTGCATTTTTTTTGTCTCGTGTTCTAACCGGACCTATGTCAAATTATTTTAGTCCTATGCACAGCCGATCTAAACTTATCTTTTTCTCTCTAGCCCAAACGGACATGTCTACCTTAGTTGTCTGGTGTAAGCCTGGCCTATGTCTATCTTTTTGTTTCCCTTGTAAAACTGGGATTATGTCTACCCTTTTGTCTCCAGTATAAAACCGGACTTATGTCTACCTTTTTGTCTCTCGTATAAAATGAACCCATGTCTACCTTTTTGACTCTAGTTTAAAGCAAGCTCATGTCTACCTTTTTGTCTCTAGTGCAAACCGGACCGATGTCTAACTTTTGAACTGTTGCATAAATTGGACCCACGTCTACCTTTTTAGCTCTAGTGTAAACCAAGTCTACGTCTACCTTTTTGCTTCTAGCGTAAACTGGACCTATGTGTACCTTTTTGGTTCTAGTTTAAACAGAACTTTTCTCTGTCCTTTTTGTCTTTAGTGTAAAATAGTCCTATGTCTAGCTTTGTATCTCTAATGTAAACCGAAGCTATGACTATCTTTTCGTCTCTAGTGCAAACTCGTCCTAGGTCTACGTTCTTGCAGATTATTTTTGTCCAGTGAGATTTATAATCGATATTGAATAATCCAGCAACCACTTAAACGTTGTCAAACCACTAACCTAACCTTGTTTAAAGCTGGACATTATTATGTTGATGTAAAAGTTCCTAGCGGTATTTTTTGCGGAATGATAGAGAAATCTTTGAAATATCTTTTAATTTTATTCTGTTCCTTATTGTTTATATAATTATTCAACTAGTACGTCAATTGCAAGTACTGAGTAAAATACTAAATCTAGAAGGGGACAAACATGAACTATCAGAAACAAACTTCGGTCAACATTTAAGCGCTTGGCTTTCTTCTTTTTGCCAAACAAGACAATATCATCCGTGATGACCGAAAAATGGATTTAATAGTATCCCAAGCAGAGAAAGTGTCTCTATTTTCTGAATCATATGAATGTTGGTGAATTTGCTTGGCTTATTTTATAAGGAATTTTATGAAATTAGGTTTTATAAGGACGGAATTATATAAGCAACAAAAATCAACCATTTTATCGACTTCTGAATATCTAAATATTGTCACTTAAATTTAACAGACTTTAGCATAGGCAGTATTTAAAATTTGGAGTGCTTAGCGCTTATTTTCTACAGCATAAATGTGATATCACGTAATACTACAATAGATTTATCACAATCACTGTCCACGATGAGCCATTTTACGCAAAACCGTGGAGTCAAATAAGAGATAAAAAGCTTGAAGGTTTAGTGACTAATCATTGTGTGTCATTAAAGACGATAGACAAGGTACCGCGATTAAGCATTTTATTTAATTTTTCTTGTGTTCGAACAAGTGTTTCGTTTTTGGACACAGAGTGTCTAGAAACTGTTCAAATGTTCCGTAATTCCGAGCGCTTTCGGCTATACTTTTAGGCATTATCAAGGATGATTTTATTTTTGCGTTTTGGGTGTATGGGTTGTGTGAATGTTTCTAAAGTTATAGGGATTTTTATTTTCCGAACACAGTCAGCACATTGTGGCCGTGTTCGAAGTTAATATTATTGAGTGCTGGCTTTTTCTTTTTTATTATTAATGCTTCCATTATTTTTAATCTTTATTTTTACATGTGGATGAAGTTATTATGCTTGTATTTTCTACTAGTATGTTTCGGATGGAGTTTGATGAGTTTGTTTGTGTTTAAATGCTTCTAAAATAACAACACACCAACAAAATCAAAATTACAACAAAAGGACATTATTTATGGCTTCAAATTCCACTTAAGGAACTTATTCCTGAACAAACTGAATTCAAAAAAAATTATATGGGTCACCTTACGTTGCACCTATCCGACCACAGCTCTATAAGAACTCGTCTTTAATGAAACATGTATAAATGAAACATTGCTGCCTAAATTTACTATATATATATATATATATATATATATATATATATATATATATATATATATATATATGATTGTTACTTACCCATTCTGAGCATATCTGTCTACTAGAGCGGCTGACCAATTGCTCATCGCAGACACCTGCTTAAGTACATTTGTGTTTATTCAATACTCACAGAGCACACACACACACATGCGCGCGCACACACACATGCATATATATATATATACATATATATATATATATATATATATATATATATATATATATATATATATATATATATATATATATATGTATATATCATGATAACGGAAGTTTTTTTTTAAGTCAGGCTGTAATTAACTTTTACCACACTGCATTATTCACTACTTTCCTTTCCACTGCATTGTTTTTCAAGGATCCCCTATTGCACTACTTAATTTCAGTCATGATCATTTTCTGTTGCCGTAGTAGGATATGACAACATTGCTTGAAAATTCAAATACACTAGCATTCATTCATCTGAGTCACTTGCAGTGGTAGGATTTAATTTTTGTTTTGCAAACAAAATCCCCTCCAGAATGTTAAAATTTAAGAAAAGTACATGCTTTTTTTTAGATATAAAAATGTATTTTATTCAATAGGTTTTGTTGAGGACGCTTTATTTTTAGGCAGAGGATAAGAACGGAATGAAAAATGGTGTGCTTCCAGCCACCACAATTAATTGACTCCTTTTAAACTGTAAGCGACTTTAGACAAATATTGTTCTGAACTCGTATATTTTAAGTGGATGATACTCCAATATTCAACTATCATCAGGAGAAAGTTTTCAGCTCATTTCGTATAGCTAACTACTCGGTACTGCAGATAATCTCTGTTCAGATTCATAAGCCGGGCATCGGCCATGCGCTTGTTTATTTCCTTTTTGTTTATATTTTAAATCGGAACATATGTTTGGGAATTTTTGACACTGTTTTTGGAAGACTAAATATAAAAATCGTGTCCTTGAGAATAGGTCACGCTTAGAAGTTATATACTGAATTTGTAGTTTTAAATAAACATATGTAAGAAATATGTGAAAAATCTACCTTGGCTTTGAAATGGCGTTCGTCGATGTTTCTCAAATCTAATAGATAAAAAGTGAACATTAAACGCAGCAGATCGATTACCTTAAAATATTATATTTCCTATTGATATTACTGTAGGCGGTGACAAGTGAAAAGTGATAATTTCCAGAATACATAGTGTTCCAGAAATCACCTTGGGATTTTAAAAAAATGCAGTAATGTCAACTTTTTTCCATTATTATTCAAAAATACTTTTATACGGAATGAAATTTAAAAAAAAAATGAAAATACATTCCCATTTCATTGTGAAATATACTATGTAAATATACACCATTTTCGACTTCACTCGATGCGTTCTTTCGACAGCATTCTCTAGAGGCAATCCTCTAATTTCTGCACAGACTTTCCTTGACAAGCTGAATCCCCTGCGGTTTATTGATGTGTACTGATGCTCTTTAAAATATAGTAAAATAAATCGGGGGTGACGGATCAAAACGTGGTGGCCATGACATTTCGGAATTTCGTGAAATTATCTGTCGACTAAAAAGTTTGCCTTAGATGTTCCGCCGTTGCCTCGGTCATGTATACATTGACTCCATCTTGTTGAAATCACACCTCAGGTTTGTTGTGCACTTCTGGACACAAAAGGTCTCGATCATGACTCGATACGGTTCACTCGTGATTTTCATTCCAGTGCCATTTTCATTTTTTTTTCAATTCCACGATTTTGGTTCTTTGTTCAGATGTGGATTTTTCCATGAGAAATTTCCTTATAAATTCTGAAAAAGAAATAAAAAGTATGAAAAATCTAACATATTATGTCACTGTTAAATACCTAACTGACGTTTAGTACACTCTGCATTTTGGTATAAGAAATTCGTTTGCATTATAAAGCCAAACTAAAAGAAATGTTTTAATGTTTTAATGTTATCACATTAACATTATTGAACAAGATATAGGCAGTAACGTTTCTTTTTGTTTGTTTTTTTTTCTGGAAAGGACCTTTGTAACTTTTCTGAAAGGACGTGATTTTTCTGTCATTTGATTACTGTAAAAATTGGATTAGATGGTAATAACAAAGTGGAGGATTTGGTGAATGAATTAAAACATCCTGGACAATTTGTTGCGAATTTTTCTGTCTACAGAGAGAGAAACGAGAACGAAATATTAACTGTAAGAAAACAGCTAAAAGTGTGAGCTACATACAGGTAACGTCAAAATCAAGCAGTTACAGAAATACACAGAAAGAACATTTTTACAACATAATAGTGGAAAGACAGGACTGACTGTTAATGACAAGAAACCAGAATGCATGAACAGAGACAGAAGATGACCATTAACGTTGCATTTAATTTTTTTAAGATCGTAGTTAACAGAAAAGCAAGAAGCCGGAAGAAAGTTACTGAAGCCGAGATACCAGATCAGGACCGATAAAAATGCAGATCCTTCTAAAAAATTTTTTTTTTTGCAAAATACGTCAATTTTGCTAAGTTAAAATAAGCACGCTGGTTATGAAAGCTGTCAAAATGCAATAAAAACGATCATTTTTAATTACGGCCAAGAAGAAACCATTTTAACCGATCTAATAGCGCACTCAAAGGAAATGTAGCATTGAATAACGGAAGCGAAGTTTCGCTATCAATTAAAGAAAATGAAATAAACAGGAACTTCTCTTAAATATAAATCTAATCGTCATTAATATAAAACTTTCCTCTTTATGTAAAAAGAAACAATCAAACTTTACATCCGGGGGAAACAATGACAAAACTCTTCGGTTGCTATGAACATTTTTTTAAATAAAAAAAATATTTCTAAGACAATACATAAGAATCAAAACCCCTTTAGACATCATAATTTTTTTATTTGAAAAAAATATTTTTATTCCCCACAAAAATTGTGAAATAAAGGGTGTTCATTAAGACGGATCGAAGTCAGCAGTAAATAAATCAGTGTTACTTGTAAAGATTTATTTATTTCTCTATTGAATCATGTTATTTAAGTCATGGCAATTATGTGTCAAAAATAATATCGCCCAAATGTTCGCCAGGGCTTCGGCGGCACACCTCCACTCGATGGTCAAAATTCTTGATGACGTCTCTGCATAGTTGTTCCTCGATCTCACCAATATGTCTTATTATCTCATCCTTCAACTGTTGAATTCTTGTTGGCATATTGGCATAGACCTTACTTTTGAGATGACCCCAAAGGAAGAAATCTAAAGGCGTCAAGTTACACGATTGTGGTGGCCAACTGACTTCGCTGTTTCGAGAAATGATGCTATCTGGGAACTGCATAGTTTGTTCCTCGATCTCACCAATATGCCTTATTATCTCATCCTTCAGCTGTTGAATTGTTGTTGGCTTATTGGCATAGACCTTACTTTTGAGATGACCCCAAAGGAAGAAATCTAAAGGCGTCAAGTTACACGATTGTGGTGGCCAATTGACTTCGCTGTTTCGAGAAATGATGCTATGTGGGAACTTCTCATTGCATTTCTGTTTGAACGTCCATTTTCGTAATAGGCTTCGATAACTTTAACACGTTGTTTGATTGTTACTCTTTCCATGGTTGAAATTGCCAAAGTTGTTAAATCTGAAAGAAAAAGAAAAAAATCGTTAGGTGCTTAAACTTAATTCACATTTCAAATCGGTTCAAGTTATTAGAGCACCCTTATATGTCTCCATTTTTGCACAGGATTATACTTGTAGAGCACCTTGTGAGACCGAACTTACTATAAATCGCAAGTGAAATTTTCTCGTAAGCTATTGCATCGTAGAAATTCTGCCAGGGAATTGAGTGATAGCTTTTCAATACACTCCCGGGTAAAACTTCAAAGTCGCTATCTACATCGTGAGCAGAATGTGAATACCACACGCAAAATGGCGTCGTACACAGGCAACAGAATATACGCACAGAGAAAAAAAAACATTTATACAAGTAAATAAATAGAAACTTTTAAAATGTCATTTATCAAAAAACGGGAGAAAAGGTAACGGTTCCTTCCAAATGTTTCTTTCCCTTTTTTCTTTTTATTCCTCTTTCTTCATTTCTACTCTTTCCTTTTTCTAATGTAGTTTTCTTTCTTTCGTTCCTTGCTTTTTTCTTTATTTCTCACTTATTCTGTTTTCCTTGTTGGCTTCAATTTTTCCTCTTTTTTTCTTTCGTTCCAATTTTTTTCCGTTTTTTACATTCTAGCCCATTTTGTTTATTATCAAGTTTCTCATCTGTTCTTTTTCTTCAATTCAGTTTTATTTGTTAAGTTTATCTTTTCGTTATACTTCATTCCTTTAAAACTTTTTCTCTTTCACTACGTTTCATATTTTTTTAATTCTTTTTATGAATTTTTCCGTTAACTTCTTTTTATATTTTCTTCTTTTCGCTTTTTTTACTCTCATTTTTCCCTTATATTTATTTTTTCTTTCTATATATCTCTCTTTATTTCTTTTCTTCACTATGTTTTTAATCTTTTGTGTTCATTTGTTCTTTCTTTATTTATGATTTTCATCTTTCTTTTTCTTTCTTTTTCCCCCGATTACCTTTTATTTCCTTCTTTCTTTATGATTTTCATTATTTCGTTTGCTTCTTCTTTGTATTTTTATGACTTCCTTTTCTTTCTTTATGATTTTGATGTTCCTTTTTTATTTTCTCTGACTACCTTTTCTTTCCTTCTTTCTTTCTTTATGATTTTCATATTCCTTTTGGTTTCTTCTTTGAATTTTTACCCCCTTTCTTTCTTTCTTTCTTTCTTTTTGATTTCCATCGTTCTTGTTTCCTTTCTTTTTTTCTGACTACCTTTTCTTACCGTCTTTCTTCCTTTTCCTTTTTGTTTCTTCTTTGTCTTTTTTATGACTTCATTTTCTTTCTTTCTTTCTTTCTTTCTTTTTGATTTCCATCTTTCTTTTTCCTTAATTTTTTCTGACTACTTTTTGTTTCCTTTTTTCTTTATGATTTTCATCTTTGTCTTTTTTCTGACTTTCTTTTATTTCTTTCTGATTTCCGTCTTTCTTTTTTCTTTCTTTTTTCAGACTACTTTTTCATAACTACTTTCTTTCTTTATAATTTTCATCTTCCTTTTTGTTTCTTTGTCTTTTTTATTCCCTTTCTTTCTTTCTTTCTTTCCCCCTTTATGATTTTCATCTTCTTTTTTGTTTGTTCTTTGTCTTTCTTACTTTCTTTTCTTTCTTTGATTTTCATCTTTCTTTTTCTTCTTTGACTTTTTCTTACTTTCTTTTTTTCTTTCTTTCTTTCTTTATGATTTTCATCTTTCTTTTTTTCTGACTACTTTTTCTTTCTTTCCTCCTTCTTTTCCTTCTTTCCTGTGGAATATTTCTTTTTTGTTTGTTTATAATTTTATTTTTCTTTCTTTAAATAACTCTTTCTCTCTTATTCCTTTTTATTTAATTCTGATATAAATCTTTTCCGTTTCTTTCTTTTTTCCCTTCTTTTCAGTTTTCTTTCTTAAATTTTTTCTTTTCTCTCCTATTTCATCATCCATTTTGCTCTCACTTTTTCTTTTCCTTTTTTTCTATTTTCTTTCATTCTTGTATGATGCTTTTCCGTCTTCGCTCAAAGTCAAATTATTCGTGAAAACTATGTGAAGTCGACCAGCAACTAAAATGTCTCAATTTTCGAGCCTGGAGAAAATTCTTGCGTCATTAAAACTTGGAGTCCATCTGCCATTGAAGATCTGATTACTCAGGTCGAAAGATAACAACACATGCTGCAGATAAGGGAAGAACATACATACACTCACACTTACGCGCACACGCACACACACGCGTTCGCACGCACACACTTACACACACATAAACACATAGAGACTCAGTGGGTCGAAATTTCTCCAAAATACGGTACAAGAAAAGAACTGGCCCTTGTCAGTACTGACAATATATGCAACAGCTTTTTGCTATTAATCCTGTTTGGCCTGGAAAGGAAGTCACTGGTGTGTTGACCTTTACCACACTTTCTCTTCTCCGTTAATGACCGTGTCACGAAAGTAACGATAGAATATTTTAAAAAGTTATCTGGTTGTGAGATAGAGAACGAGGAAGCGGATTCTTCCCTTTTCCAGAGTCCGTTGTGTTAATTGAACACAAAATGCCTCAACCAAATTTCGGAACGGCTTGCAGTTTGTTTTTTTCCATGATAATACATATCACGCTACATCACATCTCCTTTGTGTGTGTGTGTGTGTGTGTGTGTGTGTGTGAGAGAGAGAGAGAGAGAGAGAGGGAAGAGATGGACATAGAAAGAGAAATAGATAAAAAGAGAGAAAAAGAGAGAGTGGGAACAATATATATATATATATATATATATATATATATATATATATATATATATACAGTATTTACATTAGTCGGACTATTGTCCTCATCTTTGTCGCCATATCTGTCACAACGTTTCGGCCGTTGTACGCTCCGGCCTTCTTCAGGTCCTTGAGGACACATGGCACAGTGGATAAAGGCGTTGGTTAGATCCAGTGACAGACCCAAAGAGTGTGAGTTCAATACCCGGTTAAGGCAGTGGAGAACTTTCAGAGGGAAAATTAGCGGGAGATAACTGATAACTGACATCCATCAAACATGGCACGTGGAACTAGAACAGTCTACCCCAGTGATCGAAATAAAGGGTTCAGTTCGAAATTCCAACCACCTGAAGAAGGCCGGAGCGTACAACGGCCGAAACGTTGTGATAAATATGGCGACAAAGATGAAGACAATAGTCCGACTAATGTAAATACTGTACATAATACCTCATCTCAGAAATATAGACATATATATATATATATATGTATGTATGTGTGTGTCTGTGTGAAAACCCAGGGTCACAAACTCACATCAATCCAACTATATATATATATATATATATATATATATATATATATATATATATATATATATATATATATACAGATTCATACGATCTAATAAAATGATTGAAATGCTTGTGTAGAAACCAACTGCAACCTTGTGATTGTGACAATATCGTTTTTTCAGCACTACCAGAAGTGTTCGAGCCTGAGTAAATTTAGGCATTATTAGATATGATGATTTCTATTACTTTTTTAAAATTCTTCCTTTACTCCTTTCATTCTTTTGGTCACTCCTTCTCTTTCTTTTTCCCATGTGTAATTATTTTTCTTTCTTTCTTTCTTTCTGATCTGTAATTCTATTTTTATTATTTTTCTTTCTTTCTTTGTTATTTATTAACTGTAATTCATTTTCCTTCTTTCATTCTTTCTTCCGTTTTCTTTATTATCTGTAATTATTTCTTCTTTCTTTTTTGTTCTTTCTATTTCTTTTGATCACTCCTTCTCTTTCTTTCTTTCTTTTTTCTTTCTTTCTCATCTGAATTTTCCCTTTCTTTGTTTCTTTGTTTGTTTGATTGTTTCTTTCTTTCTTTCTTTCTTATCTGTAATTCAATTTTATTATTTTTTCTTTCTTTCTTGCTTTCTTTTCTTTATTATCGGTAATTATTTCTTCTTTCTTTCTTTGTTCGGTTCTTTTCCGTCTTTCTTTTTATTATTAATAGTAATTTTTTCTCTCTTTTTTCCTTCTCCTTCTTTTACTAGTTTTCTTTCTTTCTTTCTTTATTTCTCGTCTGTAATTTTTTTCTTTCTTTCTTTATTTGTAATTCGATTTCTTTTATTTTTTCACCCTTTTTTCTTTCTATCTTTCTTTTTCTTTATTATATATAAATCATTTTCCTTCTTTCATTCTTATTTTCTTTTTCTTTATTATATGTTATTCTTTCTTTCTTTCTTTTTTTCTTTTGTGTGTTCCTTCGTTTTCTTTTTTTTCATCGCATTAGTACCCACTTTTATTAATTTTAAAAACAAACAAATAAATAAATAAAAACTAAATAATGCTGACCACCCAATTGATTATCAGTTTTCTATAAATATTTAACGTCCGATGCTAAACCTATCCTTTTTCTACCACATAAAATACATTTATTTTAACTATCTTTTCATTTTGACATTATAATAATTGGTATAAGAAAAACACTATCATCTTGTTTATCTCTTGAAACCGGAATTAATAAAATAATCAATTTTCGCGTAAACTCATTGGCTGCTGAAATTCTTTTATTGTGCACTTATACAATCTGTACTTAACATTGACACAGTTCATATAGTGTTTTAACATAACAAACGAAAACCCCCGAGGAAACGTGAGAGGTGCAGTTGGATGTTAGTTTACAATCTAAGACTTGGTTTATATCTGATACTGGAATGATGAAATCAGGGAGAAATAACCCGTCCCCATAATGCTAATAGACGTATGCTATATTGTCCTGTTATATGAAATGAGTTTTTACTCGGGCTATCCCAAATTTTAGCAGTCACACAGCTTGTGACTCTGACTGCAGGGCAGGAGGTTAGTCGTAAATTTCAACTAACATACAAACAAATTAAGAGATTCTTAGTGATATTCAATAATTAGCTAATTAACAATAAAACCTAATACAAAGAATCAATGCCAACGACATCTTATTGTTAGAAAAATAATCAACATACGAGTGCGGGCTGAAAGGTTCATAGGCTGACTATGAAGGAGAGATGCTTGAGCTGTGAAATCTTGCAAACATTAATTTCGACTCTTCTTATTAATAACTGCATTGATTCTTTCCATGTAAACTGATATCTGTCTGTTCAAAGAAGATTGCTCATCATGTTTATAAAAAGGTCATCAGCAGACGATATGACGACATCATCACTACGATACTGGTTCCCAGCCATGTGTCTTTCATATCGGGGAACAAATGATTGTCAAATCAGAAGAATTGGGATGAGGATCAGCCAGTTCAAAGTTACAGTCACTCACACCTGCAATTGAAACTGAAGCATTATCCTGATGAACCAAGACGTCTTTCGTCAATTGTCCTAGGCGCTTGGTGTTGATTGCCCCAGAACGTTGACAGTGGCCCTTTGGAAGAAAGGCAATAAACACACACCCCCAAAACTGAAACATCATCTTCCCTGTAAATGAAACCGACTTTGGACAACTTTTCAGCTGGTGAGAAGAGCTATTTCTATTTTCATGGATAATCTCTTTGTCTCTGGCTCAACCTGATGAACCAAACACTCATCTTGGGTTAGAAAACGTACAAGAAAATCAGCTGGATCTGTCTCAAACAATGTCAGATTTTACCGTTACTGGATCAGTCTGGTGTACTTTTGATCAGGTGTCAGAAAACGTGGACGCACCGAGCAAAAACCTTCGTCATGCCAAGTTCATTGAGCAGAATATTCTCAACACTCAAGGGATATGCTAATAGCATTGGTTATTTGATTCATAGTAAATCGACTGCCATCAATTACGATATATTGAACATTGGTGGCAGTTGCAGGAGGTCCAGACCTTGGGTCCTCTTCAAGACTGTCTCTTCTAAATTCAGCGAATATTCCGTATATGCTTATCACTTGCCACGAATATTTTAATTAGGTTCATTATCTCCCGCGAGTTTTTCAAGCATGTTCTTTTTTTATCTTCCACGAATATTTCGAGTATCTTTGCTATCTCCTGCGAATATTCCGAATATGTTTATAATCCGCCCCGAATATTTCATTGGGTTTGTTATCTCCCGCGAATATTTCGGGTACTGTTGTTATCTCCCGCGAATATTTCGGGTACGGTTGTTATCGACCGCGAATATTACGGCTACGGTTGTTATCTCACGCGAATATTTCGGGTACGGTTGTTATCTCACGCGAATATTTCGGGTACGGTTGTTATCTCCCGCGAATATTTTGGGTACGGTTGTTATCTCCCGCGAATATTTCAGGTACGGTTGTACATCATTTGCCGCGAATGTTTTCATTATGTTTGTTATTTCCCGTGAACTTTTCGAACTTTCGTTTGTTATATCACGCTAATATTCAAATGTGTTTATTCTTTGCCACGAATATTTTCAATAGGTTTATTATCTACCGTGAATTTTTCGATCATGCTTTTTATTTCCCGCGAATATTAGCGGGATATAACAAACATAATCGAAATATTCGTGGTAAATAATAAAGATACTCGAAATATTCGTGAGAGATAAGAAAATTAATGAAATCATTCGCAAAAAATGATAAAGATACTCGAAATATTCGCGATAGATAACAAAACTAATGAAATCATTCGCAAAAAATGATAAAGATACTCGAAATATTCGCGAGAGGTAACAAAATTAATGAAATCATTCGCAAAAAATGATAAAGATACTCGAAATATTCGCGAGAGGAAACAAAATTAATGAAATCATTCGCAAAAAATGATAAAGATACTCGAAATATTCGCGAGAGGTAACAAAACTAATGAAATCATTCGCAAACAATGATAAAGATACTCGAAATATTCGCGAGAGGTAACAAAATTAATGAAATCATTCGCAAAAAATGATAAAGATACTCGAAATATTCTCGAGAGGTAACAAAATTAATGAAATCATTCGCAAAAAATGAGAAAGATACTCGAAATATTCGCGAGAGATAACAAAATTAATGAAATCATTCGCAAAAAATGATAAAGATACTCGAAATATTCGCGATAGATAACAAAATTAATGAAATCATTCGCAAACAATGATAAAGATACTCGAAATATTCGCGATAGATAACAAAACTAATGAAATCATTCGCAAAAAATGATAAAGATACTCGAAATATTCGCGAGAGGTAACAAAATTAATGAAATCATTCGCAAAAAATGATAAAGATACTCGAAATATTCGCGAGAGGTAACAAAATTAATGAAATCATTCGCAAAAAATGATAAAGATACTCGAAATATTCGCGAGAGGTAACAAAATTAATGAAATCATTCGCAAACAATGATAAAGATACTCGAAATATTCGCGAGAGGTAACAAAATTAATGAAATCATTCGCAAAAAATGATAAAGATACTCGAAATATTCTCGAGAGGTAACAAAATTAATGAAATCATTCGCAAAAAAATGAGAAAGATACTCGAAATATTCGCGAGAGATAACAAAATTAATGAAATCATTCGCAAAAAATGATAAAGATACTCGAAATATTCGCGATAGATAACAAAACTAATGAAATCATTCGCAAAAAATGATAAAGATACTCGAAATATTCGCGATAGATAACAAAACTAATGAAATCATTCGCAAACAATGATAAAGATACTCGAAATATTCGCGATAGATAACAAAACTAATGAAATCATTCGCAAAAAATGATAAAGATACTCGAAATATTCGCGAGAGGTAACAAAATTAATGAAATCATTCGCAAAAAATGATATAGATACTCGAAATATTCGCGATAGTTAACAAAACTAATGAAATCATTCCCAAAAAATGATAAAGATATTCGAAATATTCGCGAGAGGTAACAAAATTAATGAAATCATTCGCAAAAAATGATAAAGATACTCGAAATATTCGCGAGAGGTAACAAAATTAATGAAATCATTCGCAAAAAATGATAAAGATACTCGAAATATTCGCGATAGATAACAAAACTAATGAAATCATTCGCAAAAAATGATAAAGATACTCGAAATATTCGCGATAGATAACAAAACTAATGAAATCATTCGCAAAAAATGATAAAGATACTCGAAATATTCGCTAGAAATAACAAAATTTATGAAATCATTTGCAAAAAATGATAAAGATACTCGAAATATTCGCAGGAGATAACAAAATTAGTGAAAATTTGCCCGGCAAATTATAAACGTACTCGAATTATTTGCGGGAGATAATTAAACCTAATTAAAATATTCGGGGCAACTGATAAACCTTATTCGGAATATTCGCTGGAAATAACAAAGGTACTCGAAATATTTGCGGGAGATAATAAACCTATTGAAAATATGCGCGACAAATGATAAACATATTCAAAATATTCGCGCGAGATAAAAAAAAACATGTTCGAAATATTCGCGGGAGATAAAATCATGCTTGAAATATTCGCGGGCGTTAACAAACCTACTGAAAATATTCGCGGCAAATGTTTCACACATTCAGAATATTCGCGCGTGAGAACAAACGTACTCGAAATATTCGCGGGAGATAACAAACGTACTCGAAATATTCGCGGTGATAAACAATGTCGAAATATTCGCGTGAATTAACAAACCTATTGAACATAATTGCGGCAAATATTAAACACATTCAGAATATTCGCGGCAGTTAACAAACGTACTCTAAATATTCGCGGGTGATAACAAATGTACTTGAAATATTCGCGGGAGATAACAAATCTTTCAAAAATATTCGCGGCAAATGATAAACACACTCTAAATATTCGCGGGTGATAACATGCGTACTCAAAATTTTCGCAGAAGATAGCTAACCTAATTAAAATATTTGGGGTCAACTGATAAAGGTATTCGGATTATTCGCGGGAGATAACAAACATACTCGAAATATTCACGGGAGATAACAAACGTACTCGAAAAATTTATCTTGGATGTGTGGGTAGTGTAATGGATAATGGCTCGGAACTGTTAATCGGAGAGCCGAGTTCCAATTCCAGTCGGGTTTGTTATATTCACTTATGCGCAAATACTCTTGGGAAAGTCATGAATTCAACACTTCTACCCCCAGCGGCGAGTTAGTGAGCAAGAAATATTTACATTTAAATATACATGAGGGATAAATAGATATACTCGAAAGATTCGCGAGTGATAAACCCACACGAAATATTCTCGAACGATAACAAACACTGTCCAAATATTCTGAAGCGGTAACAAACATACTGGATATAATTGTGGGAGAAGATAAATACATTAGGATTATTCGCGGGAAATAACAAACATACTCTAAATATTCGCGGGAGATGAATATCCTGATGAAAATATTCGCGGGAAATAAGGAACCTTCTTCAAAAATTTACGGAAGATTACAAGCCTATGAAAATATATACAGGAGATAACATTCGTGCTAGATTTCAAAATTACTGAAAATACGTACAATGTTTTGTAATAATAACATGTGTCTTTGTAAATCAGCAAATATAGAAAGATTTATGCGGCAAGCTATGGGTTAAATAGTAAAGTAGACTGGATTCCAATAGAGAAGGCAAAATGAAATCACTATATTTCCAAGGACGCATGGCGAATCAGAGATAATAAAGAAAAGGACTCTGTTCAGAGTCCTAATGAAGGGGTATTATATTTTAAAAATGCGACAAAGATGGTCCTTAACGCCAGACCTATTTAACCTATACCACGACGCAATAGGAAGGGATTAGAAAACACCTTTGTATTTAATACTAGTAGACACAATTTTAACAAAATAAGACACACGGATTTTTGTGTGTAGATGACAGACTACAATAATAAAAGATACTCTTAGATATAGTAATATCTATACTGTACTTCATATAGATATATATGATATAATCTAGATACATGATATAGATATCTTAATAGAGATATTATAGATATCATGATATACAGAGCTGTTGTGGTGTCATCCCTCTTAAGAGTCTATGTTAGGCTCTTCCGCCTAATATAAGATTAGTTGGAGAGAAAGCTTCGGGGAACTGCTAGTTCATTCGATATGTTCTCACTCGTCGTGTAATACTATTCTGGTGTACTTACTGTTTAATATACGATATATCTGCAAACCTGGTTTTTGTTATTATTTAACCACTTACTTGGTCACAACATCTTGGCGGCGAAGGATTCGAAGAAACGGACTTCCCGTTAAATCATTAAAAAAATTGCCAGTGTCTCTACGACAAAAGGGTATCCAGTGTTAATTACAACACCGACAGTGAAAAAAAGAAACTCTTCAAAACAAGTGGATTTCTTCAAGTTCAATTTAGTGGTTTGGAAGTTGTTTGGTGAACCTTTTTCTTTTTTTCCCTTCCAACAAGTCAGCGAGAGACATATTGTTTTCGCTGATAGGGCAAAGTAAAATTTTACCCCCTCTTCCGCTTTTAAATTTTTCAGTAAAACAATCGTACAAGTCAAACAGACTTATTTAAGAGGGCAAAGAGAGAAAAAAATACCCCCTCTCATTTCTTAGTTTCATATTGGCAGAGTTAAGCGCCAATAATTTTAAATGCTTGATTTTCGTCCAGGGTTTGATTTCAGCGAAAGACGCCGAAATAGGCCGTCGGGTAATCAACAAGCTTGAAAACGAGCCCGACGTTACTTTACAGCAAATTGCCGAAGATTGTCAACGTTTCGTGAGCGTCAGAAAGGATTCGAAAAACATCGAACAGAGTGGCATGGCTCACATTAGAGAAATATGCCAAAGAAAATAAAAAAAAAAAATACCCCAACCAAAGAATAAAGTTACTTTGCCTTCAAGACCATGTTCCAGGTGTGGTCAATTACATTGTTCAATTACATATAAAGATTGTCCTTTTAAAGATAAAAACTGTTTTAATTGCGATAAATTGGGATACCAAAGTTCCCACTGCGGGATTAAGAACAAGACAAAAAAAGTGTTGTAAAGATTACCAAGTCTGATGAACCAGAAAGTCAGGAAATATATTGGAGTGCAAATATTTAACAAAAATATAAGGCTAGAGCTTGATTGTGGTTCAGACTTATCCATAATTAATTATCAAACATAGAAGAAACTGGGTAAGTCGACTTGTTAAGAACGAACCGAATAGCTAAAAGTGTAACTGGCGACCCTATTAAGTTTATGGGCGAACTTATAATGAACGTGTCATTTAAAGGTAAAACTTTAAAACTAAAGGCGTATATTATGAAGAATACGAGTAATTTGTTCGAGACTGATTGGTTAGAACAGTTTCCACTTTGGGATATGCCTATTAACTCATTATGTCAAAAAGTCGAAAATGTGACTGACGAAGCAGAAAAGTTGAAAGGTGAAAAAAAAATTTTCCCGATGTTTTCAGAATTGAATCGACTTGAGGAAATGGGAGTTCTAGCAAAGGTGGAATATAGCGAATGTGCATTTTCCACTGTTTACATTAAAAAGAAGAGCAATGAAATTCGTGTATGTGCTGACTTCTCTACAGGGCTGAACAGCGCCCTAAGGGATCATCATTATCCCCTTCCAAGTCTAGAGGAGATATTCGCTAAGTTCAGTGGAGGAAAATATTTCTCTAAGATCGACTTAAGCAACGCATATCTACAAATAACCGTAGACGTGGAATGCTCGAAGCTACTTTGCATAGACAATCACAAGGGTTTATACAAATTTTTAAGACTTCCGTTCGGGGTTAAGGTCGCTCCTTCCATTTTTCAACTGGTCATGGATATGACGTTAAATAAACTGGATTTTGCGGTGGTCTATCTCGATAACGTCCTAATGAAAATCGAGAGCATCGAGGAACAAAAATCGCAAGTCTGGCAGGTGTTCAGGAGAATCCAGGATTACGGATTCAAATTAAAAGACGGGAAGTGTGAGTTTTTTCTTAGAGAGGATTAAGTATATGGGGCAAATAATTGACAAAGACGGTAGACGTCGCGACCCAGATGGGGCAACGGCAATAAAGGATATGCCAGCACCAGAAAATGTGTCGGCTCTTCAAAGTTTTTTTTAGGTTTTGCCAATTATTACAACGTTTTTGTAGCAAGAAAGCACAGTTTGAGAGCTCCACTTAATGAATTATTGAGAAAAGATAAAGAGTAGGAATGGACAACCAAATGCCAGGAATCGTCCGATGATGTGTTCATAAATGAAGTCAAGGACAAATAATAAAGACCAGAATATCTCAGACGTTTACTCACTCTGTAACGACATATTAATATACAGAGACAGAGTAGTAATCCCATCCACACTACAGAAAAGAACATTAAAGGAATTTCATGTTAGCGATCCGGGAACTTCAAGAATGAAGAGTCTGATGACGAGTTACGTCTACTGGACCAACATGGACAAAGATATTGAAAACACTGTAAGATGGTGCAAAGGATGTGCTTTGGCTGCTAAGGTGCCCCCGATAAAATTCAATCCCTGGCCTAAAACCGACCGTACGTAGTCGTGGATACACATTGATTTTGCTGGCCCACTTGATGGTTTTTACTACCTTGTAGTAGTTGACGGATATTCCAAGTGGCTAGAAATATTGAAATATAAGAAGCCGATCTTGGAGGTGACAGTAAAGTTTTTTTCACGAGCTATTTTCCCGTTTCGGAGTTGTTGACTGTATTGTAACAGACAACGGCACACAGTTGACATCCTGTGAATTTAAGGATTTTTGTCAGTCGTTTCCTGATCGAACATATTACCACGGTGCCATATCACCCAAGAAGTAATGGACATGCAAAGCGTTTTGTAGGCACTTTCATGAGAGCATTGAGGAAGGCGAGAGGTGCTCCCACTGATACAGCTATACAGCAGTTTTAGCAGATCTATCGTGTAACTCTTAATAGCAGTGCTCCATCGGCCAAGATGAAGCACAGGTCATGTTTGCCAGGAAAAAAATCGGCATTTGACAAATTACTTCCGAGTGAAAGTGAAAGGTATAAAGTGATAAAAAAGTGATTATGTACCTTAATATATATTAATAAATCATAATGTATATAGATATGTTAATATATATATTTTCTGAATCATATGAATGTTGGTGAATTTGCTTGGCTTATTTTATAAGGAATTTTATGAAATTAGGTTTTATAAGGACGGAATTATATAAGCAACAAAAATCAACCATTTTATCGACTTCTGAATATCTAAATATTGTCACTTAAATTTAACAGACTTTAGCATAGGCAGTATTTAAAATTAGGAGTGCTTAGCGCTTATTTTCTACAGCATAAATGTGATATCACGTAATACTACAATAGATTTATCACAATCACTGTCCACGATGAGCCATTTTACGCAAAACCGTGGAGACAAATAAGAGATAAAAAGCTTGAAGGTTTAGTGACTATATATATATATATATATATATATATATATATATATATATATATATATATATATATATATATATATATATATATATATATGTATATATATATATATGTAAATATAAAAGTGAACATAGAAGTCAACACTTAGAGGCGACAGTCTGTTTCATGCCAGATGCAATCATCGGGCCCGATGATTGCATCTAGCATGAAACAGACTGTCGCCTCTAAGTGTTGACTTCTATGTTCACTTTTATATTTACAGACGCTCTATCTCTGATATTGAGCACTTTATCCCATAAATATAGCACACTTTAAGACTATATTTCTTCATATATATATATATATATATATATATATATATATATATATATGTATATATATATATGTATATATATATATATGTATGTATATATATATATATAGATATCATAATATATATGTCTAAATATACATAGATATCATAAAATATATCTTAATATATCTCAATACATCATAATATATATATATAGGGATATTTAACATTTTAATAAATATTAATATACATAAATATCATATTATAGATATCATAATATAGATATCATAATATAAATCTTAATATACATAGATATCTTAATATATTTTAATATACATAGATATCTTATATATAAATGTCATAATACAGATATAATTTAGATAACAAAATAGATATAATATATATCTTAATATACATAGGGATATTTAATATATCATAATATACATTGATATTATAATATAGATATCATAGTATATATATATATATATATATATATATCATAATATAGATATCATAATATATATCTTAATATACATAGATACCTTAATATGTTTTAATATATCTCAAAATATCTTAGAATATATGGGAATATTTAATATATCTTAATATATTTAATATGTATTTAAATCATAATATAGTTATCATAATATATATATCAGAATATAGAGATCACAATATAATCTTAATATACATAGATATCTTAATATGTTTTAATATATCTCATTATACCTCAATATATATAGGGATATTTAATATATCTTAATATATCTTAATATATCATAATATACATAGAAATAATAATAGTTATCATAATATAGATATCATAATATATATCTTAATATGCATAGTCATCTTAGTATATATATATGTCATAATATAGATGTAATATAGATATGAAATAGATATCTTAATAAATATCTTCATATTTATAGATATCTTAATATGTCGTAATATATCTTAGTATGTCTTAACATATTTAGGGTTATTTAATATATCTCAATATACATAGATATTATAATATAGATATCATAGTACAGATGACATAATATATATCTTAATATACATAGATATCTTAATATATCTTAATGTACATAGATATGTTAATATATATCATAATATACATATCATAATATATATCTTAATATAGATAAATATCTTAATATATCTTAATATATATAGGGGTTTTTTCTATATCTTAATATATCATAATAAACATAGATATCATAATATAGATATCTTTGTAAAGGAAAGCAAGAGAAAAGGACCCATTATTAAGTGTAAAGAAGGTGAATTTATGTTTGTCAGTTTGATGTAGTTATTGGGCATACCAAAACCAACCAGTTAGAGAAGGTTGACTAACTATTTGTCAGTATTGTAACTGACAACGGAATATGTGACAGCGAAATCCAAGGGCGTAAAGCAATTGTGAAAAACGTCTTCCAGATACTAAGCAAATATTAAGAAATAGCAAATTTTCATTAGAATACAAGGAAAAGCGTTCTGAAAAGCGATCTAATCACTTACATGGCATGAATGTTAGACAATCTTTTCACAAACAAAGACGGCACTTGTAGCGACAGATATGTGGTCATACCTACGAATGTTGAGAAGACCACGGAGAGAATATATGAACAATGAAAAAGTAAAACTACAAACAAGATTATATTTAAAAGAATTTTGAATCATTTCAGCTCGAGCAAGGCAGTAACACCACACAGAGTTATGAGAGTGAAACAAACTGAGAAAGTGTTATTAAGGAGAAAAGGCATAATTCAAGACCTGTCTATATTTCTGAGATGATGTATTATGTACACTATTTACATTGTTCGGACAATCGTCATGTAGATAAAGGCGATGGTTAGATCCAGTGACAGGACCCAAAGAGTTGTGAGTTCAATACCTGGTTAAGGTGATAGAGAACTTGGAGAGGGAAATTAACAGGGGATATCTGTTAACTGACATCCATTAGACATAGCACGTGGAACTAGAACAGTCTACTCCAGCGAGTTAAATAAAGGGTTCATTTCGACATTCCAACCACTTGAAGAAGGCCGGAGCGTACAGCGGCCGAAACGTCGTGATAAATATGGTAACAAAGATGAGGACAATAGTCCGAATAATGTAAATAGTGTAGAATTCAAGACGTCAGCATATGAAGATTGACGTCGAATTTAAATTTTCGGAAATCATAGTTGACAGGAAAGGAAGAAGCTGAAAAAGAGTTCCACTGAAGTGCAAGACGACAAACTATTAGAATAGAATTGTTTCGATCTAGCATTTTCAACAGTTGAATGATGAGAGCACGCTGTCTATCGAGTAGTGCCCTTAAATTCGTGAATTCAAGATATCAACAGAAAATGCAGAAAGCTACGTTATAGTAATGAGAAAGGTATTGAAGCCAAGATTCCAGACCAGGATCGATAATATTGCAGCTTCTTCCTTAGATTAGAAAGAAACAGTTATAATTTCTGGGACAGATGAGGGAAGGCGGCATTGGCCATCTAAGCTTCACAAAACATATAGAAAGCAAGAAGAACCGTTAAAATTGCTTGTGATTTGTCAGGCTAGTTTGTGTGAATAGTAGGTAAAACAGGAAAAAATAAGGATATTAAAGGGTCAGAAATTTTTCAGAGCAGTAAAAAGTGGAGTTGTGGAGAGACATGGTCCCCCAGATCATAAAGGGACATGGCATAATAAAGAATACTTAAAATATTTAAATTGTCATTGAATTAAATTTCTATATTTTATACTTCGTCTTCTATTTACTGTCCCTTCAGGACGTTGGCGATCATTGCTCTCCACAATTTCCAGCCCTTTGTAACTTTTTTGTCTTTTTTTATCACATTTTATATTGGCAGAAGTCAACACACACACAATATTTAAGTGTACAGTGTTTTGAATATTTTGAAACGTTCAAGAATTTCAGATTCTGATTAATCTTTTACGACTGAAGTCAAAAGGATTTCCCTTATGCCAATGGATGTAGTTTAGGGACATCCAGATGACTCGGTTTGCCTTACGGGTATGAGGCACGAGATTTCGTTACCTCGACAAATAAAAGAATTCCGGGTGCAATCAGTTGGATGTCATATGAGTAAGTTGCATGGAATAGCATACAGAACTATCGAAAAAGGAACAATGTAAATGAAGACGTGGCTAGGCTATTAACTCAGATGCTGATATTAAAAACATCTGGAACCTTGTTTACCGAGCATACATCTTAATCAGTCCGACAAACCCAGCGCCACATTTGACTTTTCCTTCTTTTGCGTTTCCTTTAAAACTTAGCTCTTCATATTCTAGCAGATTTATTTCATTAGATCATCCCTTCTTTCTATATACATTATTATATTTTGTTACACACACGCACACACACACACACATATATATATATATGTGTGTGTATGTGTGTGTAAAGATATAGAGATGTATAATAAGAGAGATATAATATCTGCTTTATAGTTATTTATTATGTCATTATCTGCTCCTTCTCGATCGATTGGCCTAGCTTTGAACGCTGATCCTTGAACCCTTAGAAAAAATAAGTAAATGCCTTAATCATAAAACCAGTTCTTATATATATATATATATATATATATATATATATATATATATAGATGCATATATATATGTGTGTGTGTATGTGTGTATCTGTGTGTGAAACGAACGTTTATATATATATATATATATATATATATATATATATATGTATATAAAAGTGAACATTGAAGTCAACACTTAGAGGCGACAGTCTGTTTCATGCTGGACGTCATCGTCAGGCCGCCCGATTGCGTCTAGCATGAAACAGACTGTCGCCTCTAAGTGTTGACTTCAATGTTCACTTTTATATTTACACACTCTCTGTCACTGATATTGAGCACTTTATCGCATAATTATAGTACACCTTAAAACTATATTTCTTCATATCTTTATATATATATATATATATATATATATATATATATATATATATATATATATATATATATATATATATTTATGTATTTCGACAGGAAATTCTCTTTTAGGCATGTCTGATTGAATAAATTACAAATATTATGTCTGCTAATTTTTATCACAATTCTTTCATATTCCCGAATATTTTTCTGTATATTAAAATTAAATATTCGTGAAAATGAAAGGATTATGATAAAATATAAGCAGACATTATGGTTGTAAATTTATTCAATCAGACATATATATATATATATATATATATATATATATATATATATATATATATATATATATATATATATATATATATATATGTAGGAGAAACCACCGTTTACATATATATATAAGCACACACACATATACATATATTCTCCTACACTATATATATATATATATATATATATATATATATATATATATATATATATATATTACATTACAAAGAGTTTTGATTCTGATGGAAAAATAAAGCCTGATGATGAATTGCGCGAAGCATTCGAAAGTACTAGCAGAAATAAAAAAATACACCATATCAATTTTATTTATGAGGATCTCATCAGTCAGAGGATTATCAGTAGTATAATGCTTATATTTATGTCTACTAGCGAAGTGATTTCGCCAATAATCGCATTCATATTGTTGATTGATTCAAGATATGATTAACTCTTTGTAATATATATATATATATATATATATATATATATATATATATATATATATATATATATATATATAAACCACAATTTTATATATATATATATATATATTTAATCGCTATCACCCCAAACAAAGCAGTACAGCCGCTAACAAGCAACGGGTTACTGGGTGTGAAGGAATTAGGAACAAAAATAATAGTAATGAGTAGAAAGACAAAAAAACAACCAGGAGGACAGCCATAGCCATTCACACTGCACTTAAACTGTTGCAGATTAAAGTTGGCTGGAAAGCCTGGAACCGGAAGGGATTTCCACGGACGAGAGGTGCCAGTAAGAAACTGTCAACATATAAGTTATGATTACATCTAGCTAGCTCAGCTGTAAATTAATGAGATCTCGTCGCAAGCCTTGTATTGCGATTAAACTAATGCAGTAGTGATATCATAGCGAAGAGCTCAACCGAATAATTACCATGAAAGTA
Source organism: Acanthosepion esculentum (assembly GCA_964036315.1). Taxonomy (NCBI): domain Eukaryota; kingdom Metazoa; phylum Mollusca; class Cephalopoda; order Sepiida; family Sepiidae; genus Acanthosepion; species Acanthosepion esculentum. Next base: position 71,200,679 of record OZ038492.1, on the reverse strand, counting down.
TTTATAAAAAGGCAACCCTACGGCCATAGGAAAGTCACTAAAGCCGAGTCGCCAGATCAGCACCAATAATATTGCTGATTTTTCTTTGGATGTTATCAAGGAGGTCCAGGGGCATCGGACCATATATGCTAGCAATATTCTAAGCATGGACGAATGGTAGACTTATAGGTATGCAAGATTCATTCTGGAGAGAAAAATCGACACTCCCGGCAAAATCGACCGACTTTCTTAGCATCTGACCTCGCAATAGATTCAGTATAGTCTTTCCACTTTATGTCAGCTAAGTACGTTAGCCCGAGAAGGCGCAACGAATAACTTTCCTGGGGGATAGCATCAGCCATGCTGATGGAAGGCAGAGAGGGGTCTCTCAGATGATTAATAGAGATAAGTATAGTTTTGGAGTCGTCAACATTGACAAGCCCTTAGTTAACGACGGTCTTGAGGTCGTTTTGTACATCGGCTGCCATTTTGAACTTGTCGGACTGATCAGCTTTACTATCGAGGCAGGTGTAAATGGTAATGTCGTCAGTGTCGATGCAAAGGTAAGAGCTGATGTCATCCGGAAGGTCGTTAATGAAGATTAAAGACAGCATAGGACCAAGGATGTAGTCCTAGGGGACACCCGCGTTACAAAAGGATGTAGATCAGTGGCCGTTCAGGACAACTTTCATTTAACGTTTTGATAGAAACGACTGGATCAACTCAAAAATGTGCCCGTAGATACTCTAAGTTTTCAGCTTATGGAGAAGTCCTGAATGCTAGACGCCATCAAAGGTTTTCGAGATCTCTAACGTTACAGCCCCGGCTTCCCCGTTTATCTAGAGTATGATAGAATCTTTCCGCAATTATCGTTAGCACATCAGCAGTCGACCTGGAAAAACAAAAGCCGTATTGTTTGGGGTGAAATCGAATATAAAAATTTTTTTCCCCGGCTATCGCAAGTGATCGCAAAATTTGCTTCCTCAATAAAAGCCGTTGCTTTCCTTGACGAGGATAGTGTATTTGAGAGCTTCTTTTTTTGTTCACTGTATTAGTATCTATTAGTTAGATTTTTTTACACTATTTTATTTTGCCTCTTTAACCTTTAACGTTGGACTTGTGCTTTCTGATTTCTATACTACTCGTTTTTCCTTCCTTTTGTATTTGCGACACGGACATCTTTCAACGTCAATGTTGATTTTGACGTGCGTTAACAGGATTCGGAAAAGCTGCATTGGTGAAGTTCATTACCATACAATAATGTAAATTCGGAGCATGGACTTGAATAGTATATCATATATTTGTTTTGTCGGTGGACTCAAGAATATAGCAAGTTTGTAGAAAGTTATGACCTCCCTCAAAAGAACGTGGCACCTACCAGATGGATGCTTTCAGACTCAAGTGTAAACGACCAATGTTTACTTATATTCAAATATATACAGGACCAATGTTTACCTATCGACTCAAGTATAAGCTACGACAAATGTTTACTTATCGACTCAAGTATAAGATTCCACCAATGTTTACGTATCGATTCAAGTATAAATTTATGACCAATATTTACCTATCGACTCAAATATAAAATAAGACCAACGTTTACATATCGACTGAAGTATAAGATACAACAAATGTTTAGTTATCGGCTCAAGTATAAAATTCGACCAATGTTTGCATATTGACTTAAGTATAAATTTACGACCAATATGTACCTAATGATTCAAGTATGAAATAAAACCAATATTTGCATATCGGCTCAAGTATAAAATACGACCAATGTTTGCCTATAAATTCAAGTGTAAGAAAAAAAATGATTCCGACATGAAATCTAAACTAAGATAGATATTTCGTAAAATCTATCAGTCCAACCGTGATCATATCGCATATGTTATTTCAATAGCTATATATAAAAATAGTCATATGAGAGCGTGGCCGAGTAGTCGTTTGTCGACCACGATACGCGCTTTCGAATCGGCATCATTGGAAAATGTCCGAAAACCATTCTACGGCTTGATTCAAGTCTTGTCAGTGAAAATGGGTAAATGGCACTCTTCGGAAGCCGGCGTGGGTTGCGCTAGCGCACGTTATCTGGATCGATGTTTTGAGGGTACTGTCCTTGTTCAATCTGTTGATCAGGCACTATTATGCGCACTCGGATTCAGGTACGCTCAGTTGGACTATAAACCACAGTTTGGCTCTGTAGGTATTGAGGAAACAGAAGTGTGTCTGAGAAAGGGTCTGCAACAGGGATTGGTTAACCACCCTAGTAAACGGGTGCGCTCAGAAAGAATTAGGTAGCAATTATTATTATATTATTATTTCAATAATCCTTTACCATCATTGAGAACAGCTTATATGCGGAAAGAGAATGACACAATGATCGAAGGAGGAGTGTGAGATGATTAAAAAGGATTAGACGACTGCCACAGATTTATTATGGGGCTATGTTTAATTAATAACATACACTGCACAAACGGTACTGTATTGATAAAACTTTCAGGAGAAAAACTGAAATAACTATAAGACAAGGTAGTCGAGGAAAGTAAGAAGGAAAGATTACTCTGTAAAAAGACGCGCTACATTGTTGTCAGAAAAAGGGGTAGCCCAAAGTGAGTGTTACATATAGGGGACATCAAAATCAAGCAGGTGCAGAAATCCGCAAGGAGCCGGCAAAAAAACGTGATGCGGAAAGTCAAATGGAGCATAGAGATAGCGACCCTACATGCAAGCCGCTAGTGGCTTGCTGGCGGGCCGCTGATGACAACGCCAGCGGTCCTCTGGTGCCAGCCACCAGTAGCCCAGTGGCAACACTATCGAGACGAACACGCCAGCCGTCTGACAGCGGGTCGCCAGCAGTAAACACGTCAGGTTTGTAAGGGAATGATTTTAATTTTTTTTGTGCCGGCCTTATGAGCAGTTCCAAGACCAATATCTTGCTGCTGCGTTAACTTAAGAGAAATATTTATTCTTGGACATAATTTTCATTCTTTTTAATGCACATGATTCACCGCTATGAACCTTATACTGAGTTGGCCGAAAATTTTGTTCGCTTATGAAATAGAACGTTTGCATAAAAAACCGATCGAATATTTTGGGCCAACTCAATACATGGAAAATGTCAGATCAAAATTCGGTGAACCATTGTGACAGGTCACATCCTGAATATGCGTTTCAAATTACTCAGAATTAATATAAATGGATTACATTAAATGGTCAAATTCATAGATAAATATGTGCACAAATTACAAAATGCTGGTTATATATAAACAATAATCACCCACCCTCATATACTCTAATCACCCTCCCGTATATACTTTTTGAATGTTAACACAATGTTTTCCATTACTGAGACAGTTGTCTAACACCATCATTTAATGTACAGGGTGTTCGGAAAGTTACTATGCATTTATATTTTATTGACATGCTTTGTTATAGAATACAGGAAGAGACTAAGACCTTGCTCGGATTGAAATGATTACAAAACCGCTCTGAATTGGACATTAAGTAATCTTGGCCTGGTTTCTTGTGTGCTACATCTCGTATAATAAATTACTCATTTATTAGCCCCCCAAAAAGCTTGATATGTACATTAAATCGACTAGTTTACGAGTATATACGGTATATACAGACGAGAATAGCTGACATATGTTATCATTAGCAATTCCTTATAGACTGTAGGACGTTCTGCAATGAATTTGTAAAATACAATCAAAGAAAGAATTACTGTATTTGACGGCATATAAGACGCACGGGTGTATAAGACGCACCCCGATTTCAGCAGGACTAATCAAGAAATAATTACTAATTAGTAAAATTATTAAACCTATATATGGTATATAAGAAAGCAGGGGAATTTTAAAAGATATTTTTAGTAAAAAAGTGCGCCTTATATGCCGTCAAATATGGTATATCTTTATAAAATTAACGAAATTCTGTGAGAAAATTTTGCCATGAATATTTTGAAAGGTATGAGGAACAATTTACTATTGATAGAATTCGGTTATAATGGCGGACATTGGAGCCAAAATGTGAGTCAGCAATAAGGCACAAAGACAACACAACTATTAGCGCACAAAACAAAATATATGGAAAACTATACAAACAATAAAATATATTGCATGCAATAGAATTGATTCTGAAAAAAATTGACTACTTCACCAACTGATACGCAAAAATGTTAATAAACAAACATAATTAACATTTCTTTCCATGCGCACGGCTGATGTTAACCTCGACGAGAGCGACCCGTTGCGTTTCGTTCACACGATTTCCATGGACATGAAGATGGGGGGGGTGATTATATTGAATCATTTGCCATGTCTGTTGTTAGGCAAATTGATTTACTGTGTCGTGCCAGATAATTTATATCTCCAGAATACATTTTGCACGTTTATAAATCTACCATTTGTCTCTACAATGATTACTGCTGCCATATTTGGTCTGCTGCCCCTGCTGTAGTGATTTTCCAAGCGTAGCTTAGATGTGGCACAGAGCCGAAATTATGAGGCACCCAGTGAGAATCGAACTCACTACTTAGTCGTAATTGTTCTAGCGAGAAAAACTCGCTAACCATTACACGGCGTCGAGGTGCCCTAATGATTTTCTAAGTGCGGCTTAGATGTGGAACGAAGCCGAAACTATGGGGCACCCAATGAGGATCGTACGCACTACTCAGTTGTAATTAATCTAGCAAGACGATCTTGCTAACCATTACATTACGGCGAGGTGCCCATGTTGACCAGGCTATATATCTAGAGATTCTAGACAAAATCCAAAGAAGGGTATGTAATGCCATCGATCCTGACTTGGCATCTCGGTTTGTAACTTTTTTACCACCGTAGCGTGTCTTCCCACTTTTTTTCTATAAATATTTTCAATGCAATTGTTCTAATCAGTTTTTTTTTCTTGGACATCATGAATTTAAGCGTAATACTAGATTGGCAACTAGATATCACCGTTTTATTGTTGAATAACCGTAACTTCTACTCGAATAGTTTCTTTTCTCGCATTTCTCACCTGTGAAACTCACTTCCAGTTCCTTGCTTGCCTACCACTTGCAATCTTCAAAAAATTTAAATTCAACTTCAAAAGCTATCTTCTGTCTTGCGGAATCCTGTCTTTTATTTTTTTTTCTCATGGCAAAATTTTTACTCTCAGTAACCCTTGCGTCTTAGTGACATTATCTCCTTTCTTGGGGTAAAATAATTAAAAACATACTGTGATATGCATAACTTCTCGTATGGCTGAATGTACATTTTTTCCTAACTCCCATATTTGTAATAAAATTCGCCAAACTTTAAAATATTGTTAAGTTATATGTTTGTGTGCATGTGTGTATATATGTATGTATGTATGTGTGTGTGTGTGTCTTACATGTTAAATATACAGATATGTGAGGGGTTGACAAATTACTCAAAGCCATCAGGACTTACGACTGATCTCGACCAATGGCTAATCGAGGACGTAGCTGATGTTCCGTATAAGCCAATCAAATGTGGGTGTTTTTCTTTCTGACTGCGCATAAACCTCTGATACGCCCATGATGACAATGATGGTGCTGATGGATATAAAATACCGGCCATAGTATTTCAAGCGTCTTTCTTTCTTTCTTTCTTTCTTTCTTTCTAATTGTCAAACAGATTTTATACTGTGCTTTTTCTTTCATTGTATGTCTTTCTGTTCTATTTATTATATATTTTGGTAGTTGACTATATTTGAGAAGAGTGACACTTTCTAAAACTTCATTTGAGAGTAGGGTCCACTGTGAATGGATATCCGAGCAATAATCTTAAGAGACTGACTGACTTACTATCTATCTATCTATCTATCTATCTATCTATCTATCTATCTATCTATCTATCTATCTATCTATCTGTATCTGTTCATATCTATCTATCTATCTAAAGATAAAAATTACTCTTCTCTCTTCTGAAGAAGCAATTCATTTGTGTTCTTATAAAATCCCTAATACCTAGATGGTATACCTGTCGACTGACTCTTACTTTTTTAGAATTCTTTCTTTCTTTCTTTCTTTCTTTCTTTCTTTCTTTCTTTCTTTCTTTCTCATGTTAACAATTGATCATATAGTATATTTAGAAATGAAGTAGGTTCTAGGTTGTGGATGATGATAGGTTAACGACTGCTGGCTGTATATGAGTGTATGAGGTGATTCTATCAGGAAACCCCAAAGCCAGGCATCTAGAAGCATATTCTTATCTTAATGATACTAATCATTAGAATATTAGGAAATCGCGAAACACCTGGAATTTAAAAAAAATTAATTTGAATATATAAAAGAAATGCACCATGGGTTGTTACCAAAAGAACTTGTAGAAACCAATCGTTGTAAAGAAAGTGCCTGGAGTGAAGGGTCCGATATAAAGTTTCAAGTTTTCCATCATTTGGTCCAATTTTCTGAGTGGTTGATACGTATATTTCATAAGTGACACATGATGTCAAATGCTGTCAGTATAACAGTCAAAGATTAGGATTTGTAAAGGAGTTATTACAGGTGTTGTTGATGATGACTTGGCTGCTATTGTGCCGGTTCTCCCTGCGCATAATGTTGGAATACTTTATGGAGTAGAATCTTCAGGCTGTATGTTACAATATTAAGACCCAGCCAGGAAATGAAAAGATTCGTCCTTACAATTATAAAGTTCAATGCTCCAATTTGCTTCTACATAAAGATGTACCCTTAAGTAACACACGGCTCAAGGAACATATTCCAATCCCTGCTATATATGAAAAACTGAATAATAAGGAGACGATAGTGAAGAAGATTGTCTAGAGAAATGCATACTTCGTCCACACAGATCACCTTTTCTTGATATGTGAGCAGATGAAGACTTGACTGTTAGTGAAAAAGCTGTCTCAATGAGAAGAAAAATTAGGGAGGAGAATCAGAAGATGAAAAAATGCACTGACAGATCTGATGAAGAGGAAGAAGATTCTGCTGCTGTTGATGAGGATTTGTTAAACTACACTGATGATGAGGCGGACAATGAAGATGGAGATTGAAATGAGGATGTTCATCCTGCAGTCAAAATGAAAAAATTGGTGACTCCCCCTCCAAAAAAAAAAACGTGACAAGCAAAAAAATAAACTATCATTCCATGATTAACTGAATGAATGAATGAATGAGCCTGCTTACATTGCTTCTCTATCAGATCAACAGGTTAATAACATTCTTGGGACACCATTAGTAGTGCTCAAGCGACCAAACTGTACTCAGGTGGTCGAAAGAGGAATGAAAGTGATGACTGAAGCTTACACTGAAGTGTCGGGATACAAAGCGAGAGATGGATATATTAGGCAAGGTTTATTATTTAGGAAAATGATTCCCAGGTTCCGCAGGTTCAGAAAAGATTTCACTATTGTAATATTTTAATATGATTTACCTCTTTAAAAATATTGGAATTAAATTGATGTCACCGATGTAAAATTTATTATTATCCAGGCAAACGATAAATGACATTTATTTTTTGGTGTACAGAAAAAGTCGACCGCGCGATGCTGCAGGGAATGTGAGCATGAAATGGCCCGACATTTCTCTTACAATCATACAAACGACGTCTGAAAAGTGCAGTATGTGTTTTTTCACTGCTCCCTAGTATCTAATATTCGTTCCAGTTTTGAGGTAAGGGTCCTTGCTGAGCTGTCTTACAACAAAACAGAGGTAACAGCCGCTTGAAAGAGGATCATTTTCATGTTGTTCGGCTGTATAGATTTCCACACTAGAGATAATTTGTCGACGGTACCCGAGGTTTTACCAATGAATCGCTTTCGTGTTCTATTCTATTCTAGGTCCAAATTGATGGGGTGGGTTTATACTTAAATGGACAGAGAACATGCTCGTTTCACGACCATAAACTATACAAAAACAACGTCGAGAATTTAAGGCTTACCTATCTCATGCCAGGCAACAAGTTATAATGAACGCAGTGCTGGGGGGGGGGGCAAGGCGGCGACCCTCTCTCACCCCTACAGTGGGCCTAGCTGGCATGCTACTTATTACTGTTTCCCTGACAAATACAATCTCCAACGGTTTAAGTGTAGCGTCAATCGACATGTCCAGTTGCCTTGATCTATCCACTTCCATTCTCCACATCCTTTCATTTTTCATTCCTATCTTCTCTCGCTCCAAATCTTCTGTAACCCCCTTGCCTTGATCGACCCACTGTCTTTCTCTTTCTCCACATCCTCTCCTTTACCACTCCTATCTGCTCTTCCTCCAACCCTTCTTTAACCCCTTGCGTGATAGTGGCCTCCAGCCCTGCTTGGGGTGATACGCTTAAAAAAAAAAAAAAAAATTATAAGAAATTGCATAGGACAATTCCCATGATATTTTCCCATTTCAGCATTTTATGCCAATTATAGAATAAAATAATAACTGGCGTACATGTATATTTCCCATTGATACTAGAGGTCAGTATTTGCGACCATTTCGAAACCAAGAATATAAATCCAGTTGTTTTTATGTAACAGAAATCAGAAGCTATATTGGAATAGGGAACGGTGACTTCTAAAGGGTAAAATGAAATATTACGAAATATAAATAATTTCCTTTGAAACAACGTAAAGAGGCACTCACTGATGTGTAACTTCATTCTTTAATATCAGTCCTACAGGGTGCGATGGATAAAATGTCTAAATTATGCAAAAATTAAAATAAGACTGACATCTCATTTTCACAGATATATTTACCAAAATTATACAAAAATATCTTGAAATGCTAAAAAGTAAATTTATTCATTAAAATTGCCATTGGCTTCAACCACGGCTTCCAGACGGCTTTGAAATCTCCTGCAACTCTTCAGGACGGTCTCCTTGTTTAAGTTGGTGAATGCTGCCATAATCTTTGCCCTCGTTCATCTTTGGTGTTACAAGCAGTGTTGTTGGTTTCAACTGCACCTCACACATACTAATCAAGGGAGTGCAGTCTGGGGAGCTAGGAAGCTTGGTTTAAGGGGTGATGTGGTCGCAGAAATTGTCTGACAGCCATCACTGGGTTCACTTGCTTATGTGGCATGGTGCAGAGTCATGTTATCAGACATATTGTCTTCTAGCAGCTACCCTCTTGACTTAGGACAGAACTATCTCCTCAATGCACTTGATATAGGACTCCGTATTGAGTCTGAGGCCTTCACCAACAAATTCAGGTGTTCTTTTGTTATCAGAACGATCAGAGTAAATTTTCCGAGCTGCCGTACCTTCGTAATCGCCATTAGACTCATCCAACTCTTTCCAAACCCTCTGCACTCTCTTCAGATTGACACCCAAACACTCTGAAATGTCCGTATTAGAGCTTCCAGCAAAAATGCCAAGCATGCCATTTTCAAATTTCTGGCGCAGTGAATTGCGTCATGGTGCTCTTTTTTCTCATAGACGGTACCCAACTGACCCTGCTATACTGTGATGTCGACAAAATGAAAAAAAAAAACATACAACGCACATATGCTCAATGAAAAATATAAAATTTATATTGAAGTGAATGCTGGACTAATTCCTCAAAGATGAAGAGGATACTTGAGGTTACAAAGATGTGACATTACGGAAGGATGATCCAAATATCATGGAAAGTTCATATGAGCAACGAGGAAGTTTTAAAAAATTACAGAAACCGAATGATTTCTCTTCTCTTCCGAATAGGTAGCACCGCATGTTCCACATTGTTAGGAAATATCAGATAATGAGCAAAGAAGCAACGGAATAATATTATCTTCATTGTCCTTTGAAATCTGAATAAGTAAACGGCAAATTCTGTTTGCTAGGCCACGTGCCTGACACTTGTTCTAACTCGGGCCACACTTGCTCTACATATTATAGCTTCTGGGAATCATGATGATCTCGGGATTGAAAATGTACCCTTCATCTGGTGCTTAAACATTCAGCGGATGAGGAGGGAACTTAAAATGCAAATTTTAAAAGAACTGAAAAAATTAGTGATTTTAAAAGTTTTTAATTTAAAGTAACTTAAAAACTTTGTGAATTTAAATATTTTTGTTTTAAATTCAGTTTAAAATATCTCAAAAACTTTGTGAATTGAGGAAATCAATTTTATTTCTTTAAAATTCCAAAGTAATCGGAGTTAAAGTGATAGGTTTCGTGACGTGAGTTCTTGAAGTTCCGCAGAGTTTGTAATTTGAAGAACTCAAATCAAGTGAAGTTCCATGGAGTTTGTGAGTTGAAGAAAGGAATTTTTGGCCTGAATTAGAATTTCGGCCCAAATCGGACTTTTGGTCGAAATTGTATTTATAGCCCGAATCAAGAGTTTTGAAGTTCTATGGAGTGAATTAACGAATTCAAAGTTATTTCTTTAAAATTGTCATTGCTGTTTTCTAAGCTGGATCAGAGGTCTTTTTACATTTGGGCCGGAGTCCCAATTAGCGCACAGCAGTAGCTGGTTTACACGTACGCACAGTGTACGGCCTTTAAGCTAGAATAAGATAATTATTAATTTTTTAATGCATCTAATTTAATTTCATTTGATTTTTATCCCAATTACTATAAAACCTAAATCTACAACCAATAATAAGCAAATAATAAAATATTATCTTGAAATTGTTTTATTAGATGAGGTATTGGCAACCATTATTCATTTTTGTTAGTATTTTTGCAGCTTAAGTTCTACTCGATTAATGACCTAGTGGATTAAATCTTTGGTCAAAACAAGGTTGGTTCCCTGGCAATTGTGAATTCTGAGAAGTTATAGTCTTGTTCATTTTTTTTAATCATTTCACCCCAAGCAAGGTGATAATGCCACTAAGACGCAATGGGCTACTAGCAGTGAAAGAGAATGAGAAGACAATAGCAGGGACCAAAAACCCAATGCCAAACAGGAAAGAAGGGATAAACCTCAACTCCTGTTCAAAAGAGCAAGGAGGGTGTGAACCGGACGATAGGCGAACCTATCTACTCCTATTGAGGAGAAGAAATAAAATAGAAAAAAAATAATTAGGGCTAAAATTTCCAAGTGCAGGTGGAGACTTTAGAAGTATAGAGTTGAAGTAGATTTTAGAAAGAACTTGAAACCCAAACCTAACAGGAAACAAGAGATAAACCGCTACTTCTGTTCAAAAGACCGAGGAGGAATGTGAATCGGACGATAGGCGAAACTATCTACTCCTGTTAAATTAAACACTTAACGAGTTTGTGTCAGCGGATGGAAGAATAGAAATCGGGAGGGATACTGATAGGACAAACATTGCTTAGAGCTACAAAGAAGTTGTGGAGAGCCTTGATTGCTCACATCCCCACGAGAGATACCCAGTTTACTAAGCTTAGCTATGTATGCTATAAGACCACCAATATAGGAACCCTATTTTGGACCGAATCTATTACAGATAGATATATACAAACCAGACTAATTTGCTAACCCCACCACATTCTATGGTGGATCAACTCTATTCATATTTAAGCTTACCTTAGTTTGACACTAGGGATCAAACTATCTACGGTTGTGATGGTCTGATAAACAAGCTTGGAAATCAACTTTGAGTGGCCCTCGTGAAAGTACTGATATTGATAACAGCAAATAGCATAAACATTGCTAGTTTTGTGTATTGTATACGAAAAGTAAACAACGTAACACGTTAAACACTCCACTTTGGAACATTTAAGTTTCATCAAGTTAACGTCGCTTTGTCGCCGTGTCAGATTTACGAATTTCAGCAATGAAGTCTGGACAAGTTAATGACTTTTGCAAGCTGTTCATGTAATTCCCACTGAAACTTGATTCACGACACCGAATGAACGACGTTTCTTTTAAGTCAAAGGATTTTTTTTTTAAATTTCATTATTTAATTTTACTTTGGTTGAAATGTATAACAAATGCAGATATTACATTAGATATCAAAATGTTGCACATGATTTTTTGAAGACAAGCATAGTGTGGGACTTGATCGAATGCTGTCAGACTAGGTAGAGTGAGTGAGTCAGTGAGTGAATGAGAGAGGGAAAGAGAGAGAATGAGTGGGGATTAATAGTTCGATTATTAAAGCGGCTGATAGTTACTAAAACTATTGACTTTATTGTCTCTCAGCCAGAGAAAGATATTGGAGACTTTTGTGAGTGTCTGTGACCGGATACGTTTTCATTTCTTGAAAACAATCTCTACGCAGACATACGAGAGGTGGTATAAAAAAGTTTCTGTTTAATATATATATATATATATATATATATATATATATATATATATATATATATGACTTTGAGCATCATCTCCTTCTAAATAGTGACCTTGCGTAGCAATACACGGGTCCCAGCATTCCTGCCACGTATGGAAGCAAATCATATTCTCAGACGAGTCTAGTTTTTCTCTTTTCCCAACTTCAGGGCAAGTTTATGCGTGGAGGCAGCCCAAAGAAGCTTACAACCCTGACTGCCTTCATCCAACAGTGAAGCATGGTGGTGGATCAGTGATCAAGGATGATTCGATTTTTCAGCTTAATTGAGTGTGTGCATTATGTGTGTGTCTTAGTGTGTAGTAGGGATGTTTTTAATTTCCGAATACGGTGAGCACATCGTGGCTTTGTTCGTAGTTAATATTGTTAAGAGTTGGCTTATTCTTTTTTATTATTAAACCCTCCATTATTTTTAATCTTTTTTTGCAGGTGGATGCAGTTAATATATTTGTGTTTTCTACGAGTATGTTTCTAATGGAGTCCGGTAAATTTTGTGCGTGTTTAAATGCGTTCTAATGGAGCTGTGGTCAGATATGTGTAATGTAAGACGTCTGGATAAGCATGTAGTTGTGTAACCGATGTAATTATTCATGAGTCCTGTTTGATCAGGAACACAGTTCGTTAAGGGGCATTTGAACTCATAGATAATGTTCATTTTTTGTAATTTTGAATTAGCTGGTGTGTTGCTATTTTTGAGGATAAGGTTAGCTGTCTTAAATTTTTTATAGTAGATAATTAATTTGATTTTTTTATTCGGGTCAATTGGGGTAGTGTATATATATATATATATATATATATATATATATATATATATATATATATATATACAGGGGTTGGACAAAATAAATGAAACACTTGTTAAATTCAAAGAAAATTTATTTAATATGGAATTGGTCCTCCTTTAGCCTCACATCAAGCTTTAATACATCTAGGAATGGAATCATACAGCTTCCTGACTTCATCCACAGGAATTTTCAGCCATTCTTCGATTAACACCTGCTCCAGCGTTTTAAGACACGACGGTGGAGGATATCAGCTCCTAACTTGTCGCTCCAAAATGCACCACAAATGTTTAATAATATTGATATCTGGAGATTGGGGAGGCCACCCTAGGTCACTTTCATGCTCTTCATACCAATTTCCATTAAGCGGTATGTATTGGAGAATTATCGTCTTGGAAGATGCAGTCACCATCAGGGGATAAAGTCTGGGCCATTGGATGAACATGATCACTCAAAATGTTCAGGTAATCTTTGCTGTTGATTCTACCACGCAGTGCAACTATTGGACCGAGACATTTCCATCATATAGCGTCTCAAACTATCACTGATCCACCACCATGCTTCACTGTTGGATGAAGGCAGTCAGGGTTGTAAGCTTCTTTGGGCTGCCTCCACGCATAAACTTGCCCTGAAGTTGGGAAAAGAGAAAAACTAGACTCGTCTGAGAATATGATTTGCTTCCAGTGGTCTGCAGACCAGGCATTGTGATCTCTGCACCACTTCAACCACTTCTGAATGTTGCGAGTGGAGAAAAGAGGTTTCCTTGCGTCAGCTCTTTCGTGATATCCAGCCTTATGGAGTTCCCGACGAACAGTTTTAGTAGAAACAGTAGTCCGATGATTTTTCGCCACATTGCGTTTCAATGCATGTCGGTTCCTGTCGGTAAGTTTGCAAGTCCGGCCCGAATTGCTATGCTTGCTAGAAGGTTTACCCTGTTTCTTGAATTGCGTCATAGTTCTTGATATGGTACCTCTTGAAAAACCAAACAGTTTAGTAACCTTAGTGATCGAGGCTCCTACCATGCGAGCTTCAACAATTTGTCCTTTTTCGAACTCAGAGAGGTCGCGTATTTAGCTTACATTTGACTAAATTCAAAAAATAAATAAGCCAAAGACAGTAAATTAGATAAATAAAAGTATTTACAATAGATATAACCTGCAATTACAAAGTTTTAGTTAAAGTTCTTAATATAATAGGCCTTTGAAATATAGGAGTGGAATTTGCACCTGTTCCAATTATTTGGTCCAACCCCTATATATATATATATATATATATATATATATATATATATATATTGATTGTATTGATTGAAAAAAGTGAATATGGCTGAATCCATAATAAGAAAATTCCAAAGTTTTAATTGAACGTTTTCGGCTATTCCTCTATCCATTATCAAAATCAACAACGTTAACCGTTGCGGATAAAACTTTGATTGTGGATGGTTTTTTAAATGTCACCTTTTAAATTTAGCGCCGTTTGTATGACATGATGAGGTCGCATGATGAAATCACATTTTAGGCAACATAAAAGTCATCTGTTTGCCAAGACAAATATATTAATCAATTGAAAATCTCTCTCTCTTTTTAAATTTTTTTTTTTTTACTGAAGGCCTTTATTCAGGGGTGGGTTATTTTAATATAATGAAAGTTTCAATAATCTGAAGATTTCATAGCGTTCACCTTAGAATGTCCATAAGTGCCCAAGTATCTGTGTTTGTTCTTCTTCATATGTCATGTCTCTTCAGGACGTAGTCAATGATGGCTCTTCACAACGTCCTGCCATTTGTAGCTATTAACAGCATTTGCTGTTTTCTTATCATTCCCACTCCTTCATCTGCAGTCTATTTACAGATGCAGATTAGGTAGCTTCATTCGAAATTTAATTCTGGCCATCTGCCCTATGAGTGTCGAATTCCCTAAGCCCTCTGTTTCTCATTATGTTTCCAAACAGATCAACTCTTTCTAATTTTAAGTTTCCTTTTTGTTTCAATTTTCCTTAAAATTTCCCTGTTGCTCACATTTTCAGTCAATAGTAAACTCAACATCCTTGTGTATGTTTACATCTCTTGCCTCAATTCTTCTCTCTTTCTATTAGGAAATTATACATCATTCAGTGCCATATAGAGAGATTGATATTACATAGCAGTTCAGCGCTCTTTTCATTGCTTCTAACGAAATATTCCGGTTACTTAATGCTTTGTTTAACTTTTGGAAGGCATCTTTAGCTTTTGCTATTCAAATCGGATTTCGGATTTCAGTGTCATCTCTTCCGTCATCTGCTAAAAAACTTCACAAATCTCTTTTCAAAAAAATGCCCATGTTTTCTGTTTATTGGGAATCTTTATGTTATTTTTGATTCCTGGTTACTTTAATCTTTTTATATCAGAGTTGTTTGTTTTGAACAGAATAATAACAAATTTAAAAGGACACGTAGCATATAAAAAAAATAAAAAGTACTGTAAGTAAATCAGTCCCGACTTGTCGTATCGACTTCAGTCACTTTCCCATCGCCGTGACGTGACTACCCTCTGTCTCTTCTATAAATACCTTTTGTTCTGATGGGCTTTCGTTTTTCATGCCTTGATTGTATGAATTCAAGCGTACTACTAGATTGGCAACTAGGTCTCACCGTTTTATTGTTGAGCTAGCTCGATGTAAATGTAAGTTCTATCCTATTCCAATAGTTGCTTTTCTCACACCTCTCGCCCGTGAAACTGTCTTCCGGTTTCTTGCTTTATCGCCACTTACAATCTTCAAAATTTTAAATGCAACATCAATCGCCGTCTTCTGTATGCATGAAATCTGTTTTTTTAATGTCTTTTCTCCTCAATAAATTCATCTCACTCTCTTTCACTCCCAATAACCCCTAGCATCTTAGATTTAGTATCGCCTGCTTGGAGGGAAATGATTAAAAAAGAAGCAAATGGCCAATTGTCAAGCAGCATTGTTAGAAATTTTATCTTTTATGTTTATTTTTATGTCTAAGAATCTAAATTTGGTAAGTGTGTTTCATTATTATTTTTTCTTTTTGATTTTCCCTCAGATGTTTTTGAAATATGTTTTCCATCTTTTGTCCGTGTCGCATTCTATGTGACAAAATTGCCTTGACTTTTGACATAATTATGTCAATATTTGCCTTTTCATTTAATCTTTTATGTTTATTTTTATGTCTAAGAATCTAAATTTGGTAAGTGTCTTTCATTATTATTTTTGACTTTTGATTTTCCATCAGATGATTTGCAATACGTTTTCCATCTTTTGACCGTGTCGCATTTTATGTGACGAAGTTGCCTTAGCTTTTGACATAATTATGTTAATATTTGCCTTTTCATTTAATCTTTTACAAGATTTTTGTTTTGTTTTCTTAACTGCAGATTTTTGTTTGTCATACATTACTTTGACTTCCTTCCTTCTTGTCTTTTCTCTTTTCAAATATCTTTATTTTTTTTCATATTTGTCACGTATTTCATGCTTTTGTCTATATATGGTATTGTTCTGATCTCTCTGTGATGTCTGTTCTCCTAATTGCAACATGTAGCCTGAAATTCCCAAATGAGGAATTTGAACGGATATTTTATTATGGTCTGTGTCTCATAAAAAAATTATATTCTACAAAAGTGCATTCAATAAGAAAAACATTAAGACATTTTCTATCTTGAGAATTCATTAAGTCGGTGTTTGACACCATTTTGAAGCAAAGTAAAAGCTATTTGAATTCTTTGCTTCGTTTTCCTGCTGATTCATAGAAAAAACATAATTCAGTATTTTTTATGTGCCAATTCCCTTCAGGACATGGGCGATCATGGCTCTCTACAACTTCCTGTCTTTAGTTACTCTAAGTAATTATTGCTTGTATATCATACCTCTTTGACTTTGTTCTGCCATCCATTAACTGAAACAAGTAGGTTACTTACTGTTTTTATTCACTACGTCCTCTGAGTATTAAGCCTTCTTTTCTCATTATGCGACCCGGAAATTTCAACTCCTGATTGTAAATATCAGTTTAATCGTACTTCATATTTTTGTTAAGACTTTCTCTAGTCGCATGTCTCTCGGTTCAGGTATTTTCTTACTCTGCGAAGAAAATGCTCAACACTCGCTATCATAACATAACTGTTAAACACTCTTATTTTATCCTACGATATTTTCCTATATTTTAATACTTTGGTTAGTTTCTGAAAGGCATATTTTGTTCATTCTAGGCGCCTTCGAATATCTCTTTCGCTTGTTAATACACTACCCAGAAAGCTGAATTTTTGTACCTGCTTGATTCCGATATTATTAATATGTAGTGAAAACTTGGACCGTTTCTTTTGTTAAGAACAACATGAAGACAAGGCGCAATGCTCCAAAACGGGAACGTTACGTAATTACTCTTACTTGGTGCTTGACAGGGTATAGTAGTGAAAACGTTACGTAACAGCCTTGACAGAGTTCAAAGGCCTTTACACGGTCTTATAGATGATGAATTATTTTCTATCTTACCAACCTTCTCCCACAGAAAAAAAGCATCGCTAGCCTCTAGCTACTCGATCGCTGTTTTATGGCAGGTATTCAGGCGAGCTACAATCCTTAGTTATTTTTAACAGTGTTTGTTCATCCTGTACGTGGCAGGATGGCCACTCGAGGTAAAGTGTTACACAGCAAGAGGCAAAACTTATGCGGATATGTGTGTAAGATAACAGTTAACCCTAGACTTGAACAGGTTAAGATTGTAGTGATCGGAGCAGCAATCTCTTGGAGGTCGGTCCCACGGCCACAAGGTAGTCGTTCATGGGGAAAACCCACTCGAGTGGAACATACATCTCACCAAAGGAATACTAGGGGAATGAGTGTGGTTCGCTACAATGGGCGTGGCATGGCTGTGAAGGTTAGGACCGGTGAAACTATGTAGTGTGGTTCTTTTGAACTCTCTCCATGGAAATATGACAGAATTCAACACCTTCACAATTAGGCGCGGCCATGTCATATACAAGGAGAAGGATTATCTTCATTCTCGTTGTATTCCATTGGTAAGGGGAAAGTCAAACTCAGACAGCCTCTCCTGAAAAGATGCTTCCTTCAATCTTTAGTTCTTCAAGTCTAGGGCCAATCGTTATCTATACTTCTTTCTTTTTATGTGCTATGTCCTTTCAGGGTGTAGGCGATCGTGGCTCTCTACCTCTCTCTATCCCTTGCAGCTCTAAGCAATTTCCACCCCTCTGCTTCCTTCCCAAGACCACGTTCTATCATCAACCTGATCAATCTCGTCAGGTATGTCACGCGCTGCTTTCCCTTGTCCCTCTTTCCTTCTACTCGACCCGTAAGTATCAGATTCTCCAGACCCTTCTTCCTCATTAAGTGTCTCAGCAACTTCAGCTGCCTCTTTCTGATGTTAAGTATAAGCCTTCTCCTTGTTTGCAACCTCTCTAAAACCTTATCGTTGCTCATACTCTTGGTCCATGATAATCTCAGCATCCTTCTGTAGAACCACATCTCCGTCGCCTACAATCATTCCTTCATCTTTCAGGAAATCGTCCAACATTCGCTGCCGTAAAGAAGAACAGATGTCCCATAACAACTCAGTGTTCTTTTCTTTGTTACCAAAGAAATCCTCCTGTCTCGCAATATTCTGCTCAGCTTTTGGAATGTGCCCTTGGCCCTCCCAATACGTCTACCGATCTCAGCGTCACACTTACAATCTTCTGTCAAGACGCTTCCTAGATATTTAAACTTCTGCGTCTGCTTGATTCTAATGTTTCCGACCTGCAAATCACATTTCGGGCTCTTCCTCTTACTGATGACCATGCATTCTGTCTTCTTGTAGTTTATGTTTAGTCCTTGCTTCTCGCTCTCTGTCGCTACCTTCCGTATGAGATTTTGTAATTTCTCTTCCGTGTCTGCTATCAGTACTGTGTCATCTTCGTATCTTTTGTTGTTAAGGTTGTGGCCGCCAATGCTAAATCCCCGTAGAATTGTCTCACTGTATAGGTTGAACAGGTCGGGTGAGAAGACGCATCCTTGCCTTACGCCCCTTTCTATTTTTTTATATTCATTGAACTCGTTCCCTATGTGTATGCATGCTGTTTGCTGCCAGCATAGGTTCTTGATTATTCTCATATCCCTTCCGAATATATCAAGGTTGCTGAGTAGTTCCAGCAGATCCTTGTGGCGTACTTTGTCGAAGGCCTTTAAGCTACATATCCTTATAATATGCACTTATGACTCCGCCTCCGTTGTTCGCCCTTACGACAATCTCATGCACCAACTCTCTACCTTGAGTAGCTCTTGGGCGTTGTATTGGATGAACAATAGTATAAAAGTCATCCTTTGGTGACAAACGTGTTAAGTGAGGAATCAGTTTTAGTTATCCTTACAATACATAATTTATACTGAAACTGAAAATGCACGAATTTAAACATTTGTTCCATGTGTTTGGGCAGGTGGGGGTGTCTGGCATTCAGGCAAGGTTTCGAACCGTCGAAGACGGTGGCAAGTCGTAATGGTTTCTAGGCTCTCTATCTTTGCGCGGAGGAGAACTTAATTGTTCGTGATCCGGCCCTGCCACATGTTCCGCAGGATTTGATTAAGTTTCATTTGAGGGAAACTTTCAAGTTTGCGTATGTCTCTCTGGTAGAGTACCCACGTATCACAAACGTATAGAAGAGTAGAGATTACAATAGTTTAGTAAACCATGAGATTGGTGGTTAGCCTCAAATTGCCGAAGAATGTTTTGCATAGTTTCCTGTATTCTGCGTGGACGGCCTTCATTCGGTTATCGACGTCTTTTCAGTGGTTGCATTTGATGTTAGTACGCTACCAAGGTATGTAAATTGTTCAACATTCTCCGGGTCCAGTCCGTTGATGGTGATTTTAACTCCAGGTGGTGGTTCATGTCCCGTTCGTGGTTGGAGTACGACCGTAGTCTTTGTCACGTTCATGGTGGATCCTTAGCGCGTGTACGCTCTGGAGAAGTCTGGTCAGTTCTGGAAGTCTTCGAGTTCGTGAGCCAGGGTTCAGTTGTCATCAGATGCGAACGTCACTTTAGATCAAACATATGACTCATTTCACATAGAAGGAAATGTCTATGAGCACCCCAATACTCGACAGCGAGTTCAGCAAATGACGATGTTGTTTCATAAAAAGGAGTAAAAATAAATCTGGATAATCTCCTCACAGGCGAAGACATGACTTGCACCAACAGAAATGAGATTCTACTGAAGGATGATGAGGATACCATGGACCGAACATGGATGCGAAAATGACGTTTTAGAGAAAATCGAAGCAAAAAGGACACTTATACTTAACACACGCGAAGAAATATTTGAATTTTTTGGCAAATAATAAGGAAAGGTCTT
The DNA here is from genome assembly GCA_964036315.1 of Acanthosepion esculentum. Lineage (NCBI taxonomy): Eukaryota > Metazoa > Mollusca > Cephalopoda > Sepiida > Sepiidae > Acanthosepion > Acanthosepion esculentum. Next base: position 71,180,400 of record OZ038492.1, on the reverse strand, counting down.
GGAAAATTTGATACTCACATTGAGTCAGACTGAAGGAAGGAGAGACAGATGAAAACAATGTATAACCTACCTAGCAAGCTTATGTAAATGGATGGCGAAACAACTTTTAGGAGCGATAACGAAAAGACAAAATTTATTAACTGCTACAAAGGAGAGAAAATTGTGGAGAGCCATTATCCTACTGCTATTAAGCATTACCCACCAAGTATGAATTGAGTTCTCCAAGCCGCTAACAAATTTCGTATAGAAAAAATACGTTAAAATTCCATTTCTTTCTGCCATGCGACGATGGCCTAAGGGTAAGATATCTGAGTGATGTTTCGATCCCGGCTTGAAGCAATCGGACGACTAGCCACACTGAGGACCTGTGATACAGCGAAACAGTCTGTCTGTGGATGTGTGTATATATATATATATATATATATATGTATATATATATATATATATATATATATATGTATATATATATATATAGATAGATAGATAGATAGATAGATAGATAGATAGATAGATAGATAGATAGATAACTAAAATAAATCCTAAAGAACCAGGAAAACCTACTTAGGTTTCACCTAAACGGATCTTACCCTGAAGATCCGTTAAGATAAAAAACAAGGTAGGTTTTCCTGGCTCTTTAGGATTTATTTTAGTTATACCCGCTCTACGTTTTAGTCTTACTAATCGCTTCTTCTTTTTTCTTTGGACTAAAGACTTAAGGCACTGGACGATTTGTCTTGCCCTGTCCTGATGCTTTTAGTTCTTTCCTTTTTTACCTCCAATTTTTTCCTCGGGTACCGATTTATTTTGACATATCTATAAGTTGAGCTATCCGAGGTTTTCCAAACGAGTATTATTATTATTAGTATATATATATATATATATATATATATATATATATATATATATATATATATATATATATATATATATTAGCTAATCCTCTCTCTCTCTCTCTCTCTCTATTTATCTATTTATCTTTTTCTCTCAAAATAGATGTGTATACTTTTGTGGGAAACCACATTTTATCTAGTCGTGTCGTTGTCGTTTCGGCCACGGAAGTCCTTACTGCAAGGCTCATTTATCCGTTCTAAAAAATATACATCTGTCTGTTGAAACTTCTGGTGTTTATAATCTGATAAATTATAATTTTTCATACGAAACGTAAACCAAACAATCTTATCAATTTATGGCTATTTTTCAATCCAGCAATATTTGCCGTTTATAACTATAGATAGATAATATGTAATTTTTTTTACGTTAAAATGAAATTAGTGGTGAATTAAATTTATCTTCATCTTTGAAGCATTTTTATTTCCAGAAATATTCAATATTTAATATATATATATATATATATATATTGTTGAAACATAATTGTAATTGTGTAGCCATTTTAACATGTTTTAATATAATAAAATAAATAATATGCATATATATATATATATATATATATATATATATATATATATATATATATATATATTAACTGATTTAAAATATGGTTTCTTCGCTACACAGTAATAACCATGTTTCGAAAACGGATATATATATATATATATATATATATATATATATATATATATATATAATCCATATAGTTAAATTTTTACATGTGGCAATTGAAACTCCCTACTTCGTTCTATAACCTTTATTAATTAGTTATAAATATTGTACAAACATTTAAAAATAAGTCTGGTTAAGTTTTAAAATTTGGATCCATAACAATAGACTAGCCATTTCGCTGATGACGTTCGAACCTACCTTTCACTCGATTAGAACGCATTTTGATGATTTCGATTTACCGCAGCAACACATGTGGAATAATAAGAGCAGACAAATCACTTCAGTATCATTCAGTTCTCCTCGTAATAATAAGGTCCTCAACAATAATATTCGTACGAAGCAACGACTGACAGTTAAGTAACAAACACGGCCTTTGAAGTGTTTTTGAAATTTTTTTTAAAAGCCGTCTCAAGTCGTAGAATGTGAAGCTGCTGTTTAATAACCACTTTGGTTATCTTTCCTCGGAATTGGTAAAGGCTCCAGAGTTAATTTTTGATAAATAGACGCAGCAAGACGAAATGACGTAGGAATTTGGCTAGTGTGGCCCAAAAATAAACACAGGCGTATCGAGATAATGAAATTGGAAAGACATTTTGATTGGGACTTTTCTAATTGCAGTCTTTGCCCAATTTAGTTACAATGTTATAAAACACACACACATACACACACACACACACACACACACACACACACACACAATTCCCCATACATATATATATATATATATATATATATATACAGAGAGAGAGAGAGAGAGAGAGAGAGGGAGAGAGAGAAAACTAGAGAGAGTGAAAGAGAAAGAGAGGTTACTTTATAGTTCGCTAATATACACATATATAATTATCTGTACCTTTATCTATTTTTAAAGATGACAAAGATGGTGCATAGTTGCACCAAATGCATTCTTTAAATTAATTGCATTTTATTCGTCAGTTTAATTGCATTTCTTCATTTTTTCTTCTTCTTATAATCAGGCAGTTTAACTGCTTGTTTGTCAACAACATGATTATGCCATTTATTATTCATTTGACTTATACTAGTGCCAATATCAGTGTCCCGTTGATCATTAATATGAGCGAAAATCCCAGTTTTACCAGACAAAGCAGAAGTTAACCTACAGGATACGGTGATAGTCGTATGCCCAACAAATCAACTCGATATTTTTACATCACATGAGATGCAATCGTCGAAAAACAAAAAAAGCGGGTTATTTCATGGTGTTTTCTGGAAGCAAACGTTATTAACAATGGTTAAAACAATGATTTATTTCGAGGTTGAACCGTTACATGAAGGAACAAGGCTCACTTTACAGAATGGCATGTTAGTGTTATAACTCACTTCTAGCGGTTTTAATATGCCTCGTTTAGGCTACTCGCCGGGTTGTCTTCAATTCTTTCTCCTCGACTGACTTCAACGAACTGATATTTACCCAGTCTCTGAGACGAGACGTAACAGAAGGTCAAGTTTAGTGTGGGGAATACGAGCGCGTATATTTGAGTCAATGTTCAAAATTTGCCCAGACCTCGCAACCACGGGATCGGGCACTTTTCATTGTCTATCCTTCTCAGCCGAGTCTCCGTCCGTAGACAGAGCCCCGACTGAGACGCACTCATGTTAGAGAACTTGACAGTCACAAGACAGGCAGCGGACTACCTGGATCCGACGAGTTCTTTACTTAAGGCGTTTTGCCTAGTTCACTTGTGTTACCAGGCGTGTCATATTTATTCCCCCACCACTTTAGAGATTTTTTTTTCACTAATAATTATTTTATTTTATTTCTTAGGATTCCCTCTCTTTCTGGTGAGTTCGCCACGTACTGAAATTTGTATTTCTTTAGTTTTGGCTTAAACTCTGGTTTTTGCGTACGTTTCCTTTTTCTGGTAATCCTATTTGTGCATTCAACAAATGCCATACATTATTTGCATGGTTCATCCTTTCTTGCGAACCTTTCTTCAGTAAACCTTTTCTTTAACTGACTACAATATCTTTTGTGTTACCATTTTTTTACCATATATATCATTTTTCCAATTCGTGATACTTCCCACATTTCTTTTCCACCTTTATATACTTTGAAAAACATTTTTTCCCAAATTCTGAAAAATGTTATATCATTAATGTTATCCGTTCTTATTCTCTTTTGATCTGGTAACAACTTTTCGAATTAATTTTTCTTGCGAGCGTCTATTCTATCGGCGACAGGCCTGTCGGTGTATTGGGATTCGGCGTTATCCAGTATACTCTCAATAATTTTTGTAGTATTTCTTCACTCACATTTTTATTACTTGCTTTTTTCAAAGCTCTCTTAAAAGTACCTACAAAATGTTCACCTTGTCTGTTTGACCTTGGTTAATACGGCGGAGTAGTAATATGTTCAATCGAGAACATTTTAAAAAACTCTTTAAATTCGTAGGCAGAGAATTGTGTACAGATATCCGAGACTATGGCATCCGGAATGCCATATCTTAAAAACAGTTCGTGTAAAATATTTACTGTAACCATGGAATTTTTTTTATAATTTTTGCACTTACAAATTTCAGGCCACTACCACAAGATAATATGATCCGTTTATTGGACCTGCGAAATCTATGTGCAGTCGTGACCAAGGAGTATCTGTTTTTGGCCAAGGTTGCAATTTCGTGGTAGGTGATTTTGCTGCCAGCGTACAACTTCTGTAGGCTAATTTTTCAATATTTTGATCCATTTTGATCCAGTATACATATCTTCTTATAAGAGATTTCCTTCTTGACATTCCATGAAGTCCACGATGAAATTCATTTAATATCCATTTTTGTAATATGACAGTTATTAATATTCGTTGTGCAAACATCAGTAGTCCGTCATATAGTGAGTAAGCGTTCAAGTCTGGATTTCCTTCTAAAAATCTTTTATTTTTCTTACTTTTAGTCTATTTTTTTATTTTTGAAATAAGCATATCTTGTTCTGTTTTAATTTTATTTTTTCCAGGGTAACTGGTAGCTCGCGTACTACATTGCATAATATATTTTAAATTTCTATTTCACTTATAAATGCTGCAATAACAGTGTCGGCAAACAGTTCAGTATTTTAGGCAAAAATAATTCACTCTTTTCCTCATTGAGTTTGAACCCCCCATATTCTCGTATTTTTGTCAAAATCTCTTTTCACATCCCCAATATGTTGTTCCTTAGATATACCTTTAATTAATATATCATCCAGATAACCAGCTGCGAAATCACTATCCGTAAGCATAGTATCCATAAAGATCCAGCTTCGAAAAAAGCAAAAAAAAAACAAAAAAAAAAACGAAAGCAAACCAACATATATGTGAGAAAATTGCTTGGTATTTGTTACTATTTCGGACATATTGCATAGAAAGTCTGCCCCTTTCTCTTTCGTTTTAACACTTTCTAAAGTTTTCTTTTCTATATCTTCATATAGTCTTTGTTTTGTGTAACATTATCCCCTCTTTCTATGTGCCTTCGGATTCCTATTTCACATTATCAAGTTTATGTTCTGTACCTGCTTAATATTGATATTTCATCACGCATCCTACACGCTGGGCTTTTTTTTGTCTGACACCAATGCATTTTGTCTTTTTACAATTAACAATTAATCCTTTCTTTATGTTTTTAATTTCTTAGTGAATTAAAATGGGCCACAGAGAATAGCCCGTTCAGTACTAATATATCTATACGTGTTATAACGAGTTGAGTATGTCCCCGACGGGTTGATCCACTGTGCATCTCTGTTCACGAGCGGGAATAATTAGGAAGCATCGCCAAGGACAGAGAGTTTTTTTTTTAAGTTTGAAGGATGATGGCATCAAATCGCTTTGGAAGTCCCATTTAGATACTTGGAAATACTCTCGATCGGAAACCGTCTGAGCAGACTGGGTTAAATTACTTAAAACCCCATCAATAAGATTATGAGCTGCTTTTCAACAAAACCATTTATCATATCGCACACATTTCACTGTGAAACATGTGCATGATATACTAAGTGCATGCATCTCCAGTCTAGAATGGTAACCAATCTGAGAGAAAAATCTTTGAATTCCAAAGAAGACGACAGGAAAGCACTCCACTACATTTTCCAAGTCTGTACGGAAATTCACAGATATGAAAGAAAAATAATCTGTGGGGAGTAATGATCGCTTACGCCCTGAAGTGACATGGCATAAAAAAGAGGTTTTATCAAATCTTATAAGCTATCCAGAATATTAAAAATAAAAATAAAAATGCTCATTAACTGTCAACCTATATCAAACGTTCGTGTTTGCTCAATGGTCGAAATGGGAGACGAGTGAATGCCAGTAATGCTGATTTAATACTTACACAACCAAACCCGAGAGTAATATAAATAAATGTAATCGCTTTTCGGATTATGACACAAGAATCTGCGTGTTAACTAATATAATCACAGGAAAGAGTGTTATAATATCTTGCGAATAGGACATTTCATTTCCCGTCTTAATCCATAATACATTCTCATAACTTCCCGCCCCAAATTCTGGCGTTACAAGAATTTGAGTGAGTGAATGATGTAGAGTCACACCAGTGTCAGATATCCTTACATGTACTGATGGGATGCGGCTTGGAGCAGCTGAATTAAGGGCTCGTGTGCCTCGCTTGCATTTAATGTCGTACCACATAATGGAATGGCCTGACGGGAAATCAGTTCTCTCTCTGTGTCTTTACATATATATATATATATATATATATATATATATATATATATATATATATATATATCTTTCAAAATTGAAGCCATCTGTCGGGCCACTGGCGCCATATGTTAACCTAAACGTCATAACGACCTCGGCTAAGTCGGGTCTTCGGTTGACAGCGCTTCTGTTCCTGAAAGGGCACAGCCTAAGAAGGAGAGCTGGGATTAAGAAGGAGAGCGGGGATTAAGAAAGAGAAGTAGAACGAGATTAAAAGAAGCGGAAAGAGAAGCACAAAGAAAGAAAGAAAGAAAGAAAGAAAGAAAGAGGGAGATTTACTCGTTTTTTTTTCTCCTAAAGTTTGTTAAAGAACAGGTTTAGAATAAATAAAACCTCATGGCAACTTTTCCGCTAAGAAGAGTGAAAACAAAATGATTTTTCTTTTACCCCCAACTCATAATTGGTATATAACTAGTTTAAAAATCTCAACAAAATACAGATTTTAGGGAAGTTTTAAACTACACGTGCACTTGTGTTCGCAAACACTTATTTATGCATTCGTACAAGCGTGCTTGTCCTTGAATGTATGTATGTATTTATGGTGTCGAACCTTGATAGCGCCACCGAATTATAGCCTTGTGCCAGTTAAATCAGCACTTTATAAATGATTATGTTAGTGTATGTAGATTATGTGTACATAAAAACTAACACTGCACGGTGACTTGCAATTTCACATCGTATGGTCTAATGATTCCTTAACTATCAGATCTTTACCAAGGCAGTTTCAGGAGTGGGCTGGGTGTTGGGATACCTCTTCACTGAGTAGTCAAAACTAAGTTTTGGCATACTCTTCATACAATCCCTCCAAATAATCTAATTCAGGCACTACCCAAGTTCTTCTAGTCTGACTAGTATATCTTTGCTACCGTATCCAGTTTATATAGTTCAAGTATGAGCCCATTTGTTACTTCCACACACAGAAGCTTACAACCCAGCGTTGGATCCGACAAAACATTGAGAGTCAATCCAACACTCTCACATCTTTCACCTATGAATCCCAAATTTGTTACCTCATGGTACAATGCAAGACAATCCGCTTTTGGACAATTCTGAACTTCTGCTACAACTTTCTCAATAAGGTGTACCCATCAGTTCTTAGGAAAGATTGGGAACAATTTATGTAGTCAAGTAATAGTAGAATCCCAGATTTCCTGATACTTCTTTTTCAATGAATATATTTGAAGCAGCACCTTCTTGGAACATTCCACTTCAGGCAAAGACATCTTCATTCCACGTCCTTTTGTCATAAAACAACGTTGTAACTGGTTCTGTACTTCGTCATCTTCAAAAAGAAAAAAAAATGATAATCCTATCCCATGATGTCGAAGTACTACTTAGTAGTCATCTACAAATTATTGTCGATGTTTTCTTACTGAATTTGAGTTTAGTTGCAGTTCATAAAAAAATTGCACTAAATACAATCAGGGATAAATATAAATCTAGAGTCATCCATACACCTGAGCAACAAATAAGGAAGCACTAAAATATTTTCTCAGCAAACCTAAATTCCACAGTGGTCCTTAAAACTGACACATTAAACTATTTTAGAATAAAATAAACAATCATAATCTGTATGAAATGAATATTACGAATAAATAATAATAAATTAGGAAAATGGATATTAAATTATAAATTTGTATCTGGATAGCAATAAATCGTAACTAAAATCCATTCATTAGATAATTTAAAAAGTAAGAAAATTGTTTGAAGGGGTAACTTTAAACAAAATATTACTTGGTAACTGAAATGCTGATAATTATTGCGAGAATACTGCAAAAAACATAAAAGACATTCTAGAATTTTTTGCAGAATATTTTCTTATCTCATTCTTTGGATATGATCATTTTTCGATCAATATTTCCTACGTTTTTTTCGTGATTTGAATCTGATTTTTATTTCATGTTTTTAATGACGAAAACGGTTTTTAAATCCCATTTACATTTTACATATCATAGAAAATTAATATTTAAAACGAATTTTTACCGGTTTCCTTGAAAATTTCGTCCATAGAAAACATGCTGGTCGATTCTTGGGTGTCCGTGTTGTCGCTGTGTATTGACTGTCGCGTGGAATTGAAACGATGGCCGAGCGAGTCGCACAAGGTTACACATAATCGCACACGCGCAAAATGGAGCTATCGTTTCATATTTGATTTTGATTTAGTTTCATAGATTATTAAATGAGCGTTTTAATGATATATAATATATGTGTTTTTATTTTTACAAGAAGCATTTGAATTTTAAAATCAAACTTTTCATTTGAATTGTTTACAAACTTCTTATTAAAATTAAAAACTATAAAATATATGAAAATGAAGGTTAGAATGTTACCTTTCGGACTAAAGTGTTACCAAAATTGTGATAAGCTCTGCGGAGTGCGCATGCTACAAAATTTGATGACGTCTGAATTGCCGTCAGTGAAAAAAAATTTGAAATCACCAAAATGTCTCTATTTTCAAACTGTAATGTTCATCGCACACTGTAGTACATATAAAAATAAATAAGATAGAAACAAAGTCCATGAAATAAGCTTTTATTTGGTATGCATTATGTTTTTATGGAGATATTGAATGAAATAACACGGCGAGTTGAATATATGCATTTTTTAGTGTGTAGTTAAGAATTTCATCGGTTGTAAGCTGAGTGCTACTAAATTAGATAGCATTTTTTATGAAAGGTTGTTTGTTTTTATGGATAATATTTCTCGTATTTGTAATCGTTTTTATGTAGTATAACATTTTATATAGTATATATTGTAATGATAATATTATTTATGTAGCATAATATTTTTTGCTATTGATAATGATTTTCAGTTTTTTATGTTTTTTGTTGTGTAGCTTGGGGATATGTATGTAAAGTTTAGTATTGAAGTAAACTTTCTTCAATGTCATTTATTAGTTAACATGAGAACGCAAATGAGAAAAATTAAAAAGAAAGATTTCTAAATTCCTTTTCTTATTGTCTTTGATGTAACTTACATTAATATGAAATACCATCAGCAAGTTCCAGTGCATGCTGTGTTTGTACAGTTCAAAGGAAATGAGTGCACAGCGAATGCTCATTAGGACACAGCCTATTAAATTAGTCTGTCAATATGATTGATGCTAGTCACTTCTGTTCGCTCATTTTCGTGAGGTTCTGTGTTAGAACGGATCTGCGACATTTACGGTGGCTGAAAAATTCGAACAACGTGTCCCGAAAATCTTCGTCTGTTTTTTTTTTCTTTCGTGTGACGAAAATATTAATTTTAGTAATAAATAGATTTTAAATCCAGTATTGTTCACATAGAAATAATTTTTAGCAATAAAGAATCCAATAACCATCAACCTTTCTCTTTAAAAAGAACAACTGGACTCCCTAAATAAATCACACGACTGCTTCGGGCCCTGGCGAAATCCTTTAAGAATTCCAGAAAACACTTACGAGACATTTCCTTCAGCTACTTACTTGAAATATATAACAATATATAGATCAGTAGCAACATTCCTAGTCTTTGGAAACAAACCACTGTGATTCCCATTCCAAAGACTGGAAAATCCTTCAAACTATCGGCCAGTTTCACTTACTATATGTCTTTATAAAACCCTTGAAGGATGATTAATAATAAACTTACTTTGAAGTTGATAACATAATTACAAACTTCCAGTCCGGTTTGAGAAAGAACATAACTTTAATAGACCAGCAGCTTCGCCTGAATTCTCTATTAGACAAGCTTTTAGTAAAAAGCAACATTTGACAGCAGTGTTCCTTGACATAGAAAATGCCTATGATACGACATGGAAACGCGGCATCAGACGAGATCTGAACAAAATTGGTTCTCAAAGAAAAACAACCAATCTTTATTAATAACTTTCTACCAGAGTGTGTTTTCAATGTCTGAATTGACACTGATCTTTCTTATCTGTATAACCAAGGAATAAGTGCGCCACAAAGGAGCATCTTATCAGTTAACCTCTTTAATATTAAAATAAATGATATCGCTAAATGCTAGACCAGGAATTAACTGTTCATTGTATGTCGCTGATTACTTGGTCTGCTATAGATCGTAAAATATCCATACACTCGAGCACCAACTCTAGCAATGTCTAAATAAAGTTAATAAATGGGCTACAGAAAATGGATTTAGTTTCCCCAAAACAGTGTCTTCCTTATCTGTCAACTCCGAAAATGACACCAAATACCTGAGTTATAAATTGATAGTTCTGATATTCATTTAGTGGCGCAGTATAAATTGTTGGACATTATCTTTGGGAGAAGTTTATCTTTTATCACGATCACAAGTCCCATAATTCATTAGAGTCTTAAGGGCACCACATTTACTTCAACCGCTGTAGAAGTGGTATGTCTTGGGCGAGTTATCCTGACGGAGCCCAACACTCTCCAGGTTAGTTTGAATTCAGAGTTTTCCTTCTCCTAGATCGGTTGCCACCCAAGGCTATGAAACCCATTCTGTACTTTTATACCCCATATTAAATATCTCTTAGCTAAATGTAATAAAACAATCGAAATATCCAGAATAGTTGCGCACACAAACTGGGCTACAGATAAACAGACCCTATAGCTAAAATAACGATCCCTAGTTAAGTTCAAACTGGATTATGATAGTTTCATTATGGTGTTGCAAGGAAGTCATACCTGAAGGAGCTTGGTACAGTTCATCATCAGGGACTATGACTCATACTAGGGTTGGTTATTTAACAGCATATCAACTTTTTATGGGTCATTAAATGCCGAAATTTAATTTTCTTGAGAGCTTTGGTAATCCATTTATTTTTTTATATAAATGTATTGCTGCTAATATTTTACTATGAAAATGTATTGTTAATATTTTTATTATAAAAATGCATTTTTATATTTTTATTATATTTTAACTTCAGTTTGCGGGTACACTATTTGCTCAAAGATGGGATCCTAACAGGTGCCACCACCCTTGGTCAGGATGAACCCAGAAACAACAGTAATTAAGAGTTTGTTCTACACTCCTCAAAACCTCCCGGCTAGAGGTCTTGCTGCCGGATGTAGTTTATCGTCGTACCCAGGACGGCCCATCCTAGGAGATTTAGAACATCTACGGTTTAAAGCCTGTATACCACAACATACAAAATGTCTCTGACACTAGGAGGGAAGAAAGTCACTGAACCCGTGTATACGGGTTCTAATGGGCATATTTTTGGCCGAGCCTACGGGATCGGTAAGCCCACGTTAAACCGGCATTGTGCCACATTCGACCCGTGTGGAGGGGGTTGTTAAATATCGACACTGAGTCAGTGTTGGAACAGTCGTTTAGACTGTTCTTTGCTGTCGAACTCTCTGCCTCGGCGGAGAGGAACTCGGACGAGGCTTTCGTCTAGGGAGGTAGACAGTCCTTGAACCCGTGTATATGGGTTCTAATGGGCATATTTTTGGCCGAGCCTACGGGCTCGGGGAGCCCACATTAAACCGATCTTGTGTCACATTCGACCCACGTGGGAGGGTTGGACACAGAGTCAGTGTCAGTCACCCAGTGACTGGAACAGTCGTTTAGACTGTTCTTTGCTGTCGAACTCTCCGCCTCTGTGGGGAGGAACTCGGACGGGGCTTTGCCGCAGGGCAAAGTGCCGTCCGGGGTGATAGACAGTCCCTGAACCCGTGTATACGGGTTCTAATGGGCATATTTTGGGTGTAATGATTAGCAAGCTTGTCTCGCTCGAATAATTGCGAATGAGTAGTGAGTTCGATCCTCACTGGATGCCCCTTAATTTCGGCCTTGTGTCGCATTCAAGCTACGCTTGTAAAATCACAATGACATATTATAAACAATTTTATTGATATTGCCTCTATACCTCAACGATTTTATAACATATCTGGTCTAGAGAACATTTTCAAGAAGAATAAAATATAGAACTGACAACCCAAAGTATTGTCTACAAACCATATATTTTAAAATGTCTTTTTGATATTAACTTACCGAGTTGTTATGCTGTTAAAACAGAACAATAGATCAACCAATTTCTTATCATTTGCCGTAAAAATTCCAGCTGCCTCATTCTAATGCTAAGTGCAAACAGACCAACTAAGCGGGCTTGTCTAAACAGATGGCAGAACAAGGGCTACAAATGATAATACGGAAACAAACATTACTTAGTTCTACGAATGTGAGGGAGTTGTGGAGGCCGTGATTTCTCACATCCCGAAGAGACACGAAATATAGAAGAAGATTAATTTTTAATATTCAAGTTGACATAAACTTCGTGTTTGTAAAATAACCATTTTGCCAAAAACCTAATCAAATTGATGTCCTTTAAAAGAAAATAACGAAAACACATTAGGTTTAATACTTTGAAGAAACAACGACTATTTCTATTCGATAGTTAAGTGTGGTTTCGCTCATTGCTATTCAAGCAATGTCTTAGCGATAATCTAGAATATTCGTCGCAACCAGATGGTTCAATGCAAACCAAGTGTTCGTTAAAAGCGCCGGAAATATTACAGACAGTCATTTAAAAGTTAGACAAAACGGATGAATAGATATATAGTCAGCGAGACCGACAGACATGATCCCCGCCTATTGAAGTTCATCCACATGTGTTTGTGATGAACGGGACAAAGATTAAACGAACAGTTTTACGAATCAGTCAAGACTTTGTTCTGGGTCGACATCAGAGCGGCACATTCCGTCATGACTCCCATCATATGCCAATCTAAATAGATGGTTTTTTAATAGGTTATAAACATAGTGGAAAAAAGTTGCATCACATCCTTACGAAACACGAACAGTCAACCTGTTTCTGTGATTCTTAAAGAACTCCAGATATGTCCTCCATGTTTTCTTCTATTAAAAACGAGGTCTTAGCATTTGTTTGTACAGGAACATTTCGTTTGGAACGAAGAAAAGAGTACTGAACTGTAATTTAATATCGGTCCTCCTATATGGCAGTGAATGCTGGACAATCTCACCAGAGATGAAGAATAGACTTAAGGATATCGAAATATGGTTCTCACAGGTGGATGCTGAGAATACAATTGTCTGAACATATGAGCAACGTTTTATATAAAATGTCAGCAAAAAGGACGCCTCAAGCTAAGTTGTAAATAAGGAAATCAGGAGCTTTTCAGCTAAATTGTAACAATTTTTCTCTGATTACTAAAGAAATACGCGACCGAGCATCATCCTGATAAAGCAATGCGTCCTTTCTGTTAACTCTTTCCAGACGATCAATTTTCATCGATTACTATTTCAGTTGCTCTATGGAGCATTACTTGATCAGATCAACTATTATGTAATATCAATCCTCTTATATGGCAGTGAATGTTGGACAATCTCTTCAAAGATGAAGAAGAGACTTGGAGCAACAGAAATACCCTTCTACAGAAGGATCGGAAAATAACATGGACTGAACATGTGAGTAACGTGGAAGTCTCAGGGAAAATGGAAACAAAATGGCATTATACATAAAGTCAGAAAGACATAGTTGAAGTTTCTAGAGTAAATAACGAGGAAAGAGGGATTAGAGAGTTTGACACTGACAGGACATATGGAAGGCAAGAGAGAAAGAGGAGAGCTGCGCATAACATACCTAACGAGCTTGTGTAAATATTTGGCAGAATAGGGATTAGCAGAGATAGGGAAAAGAAAAAAAATACTAAGAGCTGCAAATGACAGGAAATCGTAGAGAGCCATGATCTCCCTGAAGAAATATTGCAAAAACAGAAGAAGAAAACGAATTAATGCTTGATCATCCTGGGTATGGCGATATACTACATTCAGCAGCAAGGCTTCTTCTCGGGAGACTGGAGGTTTCAAGGAGCGTAAACCACCTCTTGATTGCTGTTGTTCCCAGGTCCACCCTGATCCGGGGTGGTAGTACCTGTAACGGTCCCAGCTATGGGCAAATAGCGAACCCCCCAAACAAAAATCAATAGTACATTTTTATAATAAAATGACCAACAATACATTTTTATAGCAAAATAACAATCAGTGCAACGCCAAAAAATATAAAAATACGTTTTTTATAGTAAAAATTAGCAACAATACACTTTAGGATCTAAAAATATATATTTAAAAAACATACCTTTATTCTGAAAGTATAAAATTATCTAAAAAATCTATAGCTGAAAGCATGAAATTACGTAAAATATATTAAGATTTCGGCATTAAATATCCGATAGAGGTTATTATGCCACTAAACAAACTCAACCAATAGATAGAACATGTCCAAAAGGTTTAGGAAAAATTAATTACCCTGTTCCTTTATTAATATGAAGGCAAAGAGACCCAGCATCTTTTCGCGAGAAGAAACGGTTGATCAATCTTGAAAATAGGTGCTCATATGCCTACGTAACGTATTTTTCTAATGGACTCGTTCCTTTGTTAGTTAAGAAATCGGAGAAGTTACGCCGGCGAGCGGAAGAAGCCGATTGAATCATTAATATTTTAAAACTGTTTTCTACATGAAGCAAAGTGGAATCTACTTAAAATGGCTTTGAAGTGTTTTCCTCTTCAGAAATTTGATTTTATTTTCTTTTACCTACTCTCTCTCTCTCCCCCTCTCTCTCTCTCTAATTTACAAAACATGACAGGTTTAACTTTTCTGGGTTTTATTTGAATTCCTTTCGCGCAAGAGGAAGACTATTTGGCCAGGCTTGTTAGGAATGCTTTTTTAATGACTTATTTGCTTTCGGAACCGAATTTAAATAATTTTTCAAGTATCAAACGCAAAAATAACAACGAAATAAAACACCGCTCTTGGCAATAATAATAATGCCGTTACCAAAAATTTTAACTTTGTCAAAAGAGAGACTGCAAATTACGAATGTAGCTATTTAGAAAATGAAGGGCACTGGGCCTGAATTGGGAAGAATCTAGTAAGGATCGACATTTGACTTTGCAAACTAGAGACCCAACCCAACACACGCAGGCCTAATTTTGTGTATGTATATTACTATAATATATAATGCATAATACCTAAGACGTATCGTGAACTACATACAGATACAGATAAGTAGATGGAGAAACTTGTGAAACAATGGTTAGCGGTCCGAGTCGCGTTAGATAGAGTGACTTTCATATATGATATACTCTAAACATATTTTAATTTTTATCTTGGCAAACTGTTAAGATAAAATTGTTAATGTTCGCAATAAGAAAAGGAGGCGTAGGAATTTGACACACATAGGACATATTGAAAGTAGGAAGAACAGACGGAAACAACTTAGATCGAAACCGTTGACATATTTGTTCTATTCAACAAATATTGCGCAACCAGAATGGTATTTATTGCGTTTCTACCGAACATACCCAAGAGGTTTAGGAAAATTCAATACCCTGTTCCTTTATTAATATAAAGGAAAAGAGACCCAACATCTTTCCTCTCTCTTTCTCTTTCTCTTTCTCTCTCTCTCTCTCTCTCTCTACATATATATATATATATATATATATATATATATATATATATTTATATATATATTGTCATCCACAGACAGACTGTTCCGCTGTATCACAGCTAATCAGTGTGGCTAGACGTCCGGTGGCCTCTGGCTAGAATCGAAAACCGGGTGAATTCGCGTCAGTCGGAAATTTTACCCTGAAGCCGTTGGCGCACGGCAGAGAAGAATTTAAGCGTTTTTATTTTTAGATAAATACACAGTGACTGAGAGAACTCGATTCGATTTACCGAAGAATCTTGCATTATTAGCCGTAATAGTCACTGTTTACAAACCCACACATCCTCTGGGGATGATGTGTGGGTTTATATATATATATATATATATATATATATATATATATATATATATATATATATATATATATATATATATATAAATGTATATATATATATATATATATATATATATATATATATATATATATATATATTTGTGTGTGTGTGTAGTGTTACGAACAATTGCAATAGCATAAAAAATTAAAAAGAATAGATAAAATAAAACAGCTTATTAGGGTATATGCCCAGATTGACTAATCCGTAGGGGAAATGTTTCTCTGCGCCGTCAAATAAAACGATGAGGGGAAACAACCAACCGTAACGAACAACAAACGCAACTATAAAAATTAACGAGATTTAATTATAACGAGACAATACATGAAAACATTAATGCAAGAGAATCCGTGGAAAGATGCGTGCTATACTTTTCTGTGTGGAAAGATGTAGGCTTTATATATCTAAGCTGGAAAGTCAAAATTCACTTAGTTTTGGTCATTCACCAGAAATAAAATAGGGTTTTCTCTTTTTCCCTTTTCTCTCACTTTTGTTTGATATTTTTCTTTCTTCTTACTTTCATTTCGGTCCTTTTCGGTAGGGCAACGATATCTTTTGGTCTATTGTTCCTTCTTCAATTTTATAAGTTTTGACTCCAACAGTTTGTCGTTTACTCTATTCTTCAGTAATTCAGAAATATTGAATTCATCTTTCATCCAATTGAGTGGACCGCACATGCCTGTCCGGGGGGGGGGGGTTATCACATCTAGTCATTCACCCGTGCATTTGGGATATGGAGCATGGTATAATGAGTTGAGTTGGATATTGTCCTAATTGTACAAGGACACATGGTACAGTGGATAAAGGCTTTTGTCAGATCCAGTGACAGGACCCAAAGAGTGTGAGTTCAATAACCGGTTAAGGCAGTGGAGAACTTTCAGGGGGAAAATTAACAGGAGATAACTGATAACTGACATCCATTAAACATGGCACGTGGAACTAGAACAGTCTACCACAGTGAGCGAAATAAAGGGTTCATTTCGACATTCCAACCACCTGAAGAAGGCCGGAGCATACAACGCCTCAAACGTTGTAGTAAATATGGCGACAAAGATGAGGACAATAATCCGAATAATGTACATAAGACCTCATCTCAGAAATATAGACAGATATTGTACAATTTTCTTTGCTTGACGGTAACAAGTAAAAAGAGATGTTACTCGCACAAGACTCGGATTCCAACTATTTTGTACTGGAGGTTTCTGTGAGTTAAGGATACCATTCTTTCTCTTCAATTCGGTGAATCCATTCGCATGACGTTTTCATTGCTGATCCGACTCTCTCGAGTTTCGTTGCCCCACATGGTTCCTTTTAATGTTTCACGCTCAACGTTCGTACTTGAACCCGTGATTCTGCACGTGTGAGAATCTGTTTTTAGCTTCCGTTTGGAGCTGTTGCTAGGGTCATCAGCCTGCTTTGACCTAATTGTTTTGTAGTCAGCGACTACTGTTACAGATTGAAAGAAAGAGGGGGATTTAATGTATTATATTATTAGAGATGTGGAAAGGGAGATAGTTCGTTAAGTGTAAAATGTGTGTGGCTCAAAGGTTTTGGTTGCGGAAGGATGTAAAAGTAGATAATAAATACTCTGAGAAAGATATTAACGGAAATAGATAGTTCTGAACAGACTGTGTTACATATGAACAGACTTATATAGATAGATATATAGACAGATAGATAGATAGATAGATAAAAACAAACAAACAAACATTGATAGATAGATAGATAGATAGATACACTGATTCGTTTTCAACGGCTTATCAATCATTTGCAGTCTATATAAAGACAGAAAACCTTTTTAGATTATTATAATGTTTTAGGAGACGATAATAATGGTTTAGTAATACAATTCTTCCTAATTAATCCATAGCTGGGGAGAAAAGGTGGATTCATATCTTTTTCAGTGGTATTTGCGCGTAAGTGAATATAACGAACCCAACGGGAATTGGAACTCGGCTCTTTGATTAACAATTCCGAGCCATTATCCATTATACCATCTAAGCTTACAGCACCTGATCTTTGTGAGCGGTCACCCATCTTGGTACTGACCCAGCTCAACTTCGGTGATAGTATGGGAACCGGCGTTTCAACATGATGTACTTTTTAGATAGATAGATGGATAGATAGATAGATAGATAGATAGAAAAGAGTAGATTGACACATATTGTTAGATGAGAAGAATGAGATATTAGGCTAAATAGATAGATAGATAGATAGATAGATAGATCTGAACGGACACAAACTGATATTAACATGTTACGATAGATAGATAGATAGATAGATAGATAGATAGATAGAATGAAATTCTTGCGAGATAACTCATAGTAGGTTGAGATAGAAAATAGACAGATGATGTAAATAATTAATTTACTAGTTATCAGTACTGATCTGTACACACATACAAACACACACAAACACAGACACACACGTATATATATATATATATATATATATATATATATATATATATATATATCGTAAGAGAGATATACAAATTAACAGCAGACTAGTGTATGAAGATAAATGAACAGAATGATATATCTTGCTAATTAGCTAGTTAGATAGATCTGAATAGACATAGATAAATATCTACGGAAATATTTAGATAGATAGATATATAGATAGATAGATAGATAGATAGATGGATTTGATTAGAATGACATAGATAGATAGATAGATAGATACATACATACATACATACATACATAGGTGTGAACAGACACGATGAACAATTTCAATGACAATGAGGATCCATGTTTAGAATGTCTGTTTTGTCTCAGTTCCCTCCAGACCTCAAGTTGAACTGAGATATATGATCCATAGCTAAAGATTCTAGAAGATGGTTGGTTCATTTTATCGGAGAATTAGTTAGATAGATAGATCAGAACAGACTGAGCAAGAATGAAAGAAAGAACGAACGAACGAACAATGAAATAACTAGCTAGATATTTAGATAGCTCAGACAAGTTGACGGTCATATGGATGACATGGTTCGGGTTATACCAATAAAGAATATATTAAACTAATTCGTAATCTAACTATAAATTTTTATATTCACCTCACATAAATTATGTTCGAAAGGTTCTCCCTCGGATATGACCCAGTGACAGTTGCTAATGGCAGACCATATTTTTTTATAGAGATGAGCGAACACTTGGCCAAAGTTAAAGTTTAACCAATATGTTTCATAGAGGATTTCAACTCTTTCGATTAAGTCTACTGTATGGCCTTATACAATCGAAAGTATATTCGAGCTATATTTACAGGGTGCGATAAATAAATTGTCGTCTACTTATGCAAAACTGAAAATCACACTGACATCTTATTTTAACAGATTTTTACCAAAATTACACAAAAACATATTGAAATGCGAAAGAGTAAATTTATTCAATACAATCGCCATTAACTTCAACCACGGCCTCCAGGCGACTTACATCTTTTTGGGGCGGTCTCCTTATTTAAGTTGGTGAATGCTACCATAATCCTTGCCTTCATTTTATCTTTGGTGTTACATGGAGTTTTGTTGGTCTCTCGCTCAACTGCGTCCCACACATTATAATCAAGGGGGCTGTAGTCTGGGGAGTTAAGTGATCAGATGTAAGGGATAATGTGGTCGCAGAAATTGTCTGACAGCCATGTCTAGATTCTCCTGCTTGTGTGGCATGATATAGAGTCCTCTAGCAGCCTCCCTCTTGACCCAGGTCAGCACTATCTCCTCAAGGCATTTGATGTAAGCCTCTGTGTTGAGTCTGAGACTCTGTGGGAAGATGAATGGAGGCCTAACGTTACCATTACTAGTGGTCGCTCCAAACACCTTCGTAATCAACTTTAGATTAATCCAACTCTTTCCAAATCCTCTGCACTGTCCTCAGATTGACACCCAAATACTTTGAAATATTCGTATTGGAGCTTCTGCTTCAAAATTTCTGGCGGAGTGAATTGTCTCATGGTGCTCCTTTTCTCACAGATGGTGCCCAACTGACCCTACTATACTGTGCAGTCGACAAAATCAAAAACAAACAAAGCGCATGCGCGAAATTAAAAATTAAAATGGCGACAATTTACCCATCCACCATGTATATCATTCGAGTACAGAATAAAACTCGTCTTCTATGCGGCACCTCAAATTGCTCAGTAACAGACATATTTATTGTATTAATAAAGGAAATATAAAGGCTTATTCTGGAGCTGCTATAGTAGCATATTTACCAAAGATCGTTGTTCAAACTCATCTTTGTGCAAGATCAGGTGTTTTCAAACTACGGCCGGCCACCATATATTGTTACGAAGGTGCTGAGATAGTAACTTGTAAATTTATGGTGATGGTTGTGTGACCGAATTAATCAGAAAGAGTTCATAAGAATGAATCATTTGAAGGAAGATTTGATCAAACTTTCAAGATAGAAATGATAATATGAGGAGACATTCGGTATTTATTGACCAAGCATCCTAATGCCAGTTATAATTATATCCATTTTAGTTGTTGCAGCTGTTGGAAGTCCTCAAGTGACGTGGTTTCTGTTATCTGGTACAGTTTTCTTTTGTTGGTGATTCTGTAGCGCCAGTCCACCAGGTTCAAAAATAGATGGTACAGGTTTCATTCGCTCGAAGTTACCTTTAAGCATCGATCTGGAAAAAAATGATTGTATAAAGCAGACAATTTAGATATTTTTGAAACGAGTTTGGTTCTATGCATGACATCCATATGAACGTCTGGATCTAACGAGGCTATTTAAGAAGATGACTTGAGCTTTAGGTTAATGTTTAAGGCTTTGTAGCAATTTGCGGTATTGTGCAAAACTATCACCAACACAGCTTACATCTATGTTCAACTTCTTTATCATCTATACTAAATTTATTATAATTGATATATACACTGAGGTATTTGAAATGTTTGGTATTTACTAATTCCACATCCTGAATTTTTATGATGGATTCAAGGTAGGTGTCATCATTGCTTTCATTCCAATTCCAGATCAAAGATTTTGTTTTCGAATGGTTTATCTTGAGTCTTAATTCTTTGAACACTTGATCTTGGAAGTGATAGACGGACTGTTGTCTTTTATTGGAAGATTCGTTTGGGATTTGGTATGGAATTCTTAAATGATCAGTGCCCATCTCTTCATATTTGTCTGTAAATGCGTAGGGCATAATCTAGGAAAAGTAAAGTTATATTAGAATTCAATGAAATGCTAAATATATAAGACAATTTAGAAAACTTCTACTCTGATAATTTGATCACAATTTTGACCTGGAAACCGCCAGGCCATTTTAGTGAAAATACGTAAAATTCACTCAAATGAAAATATAGGTAAAGTTCCACGATTTCTGAGTCTGCTGTGACTGAGATATTTCAGTTTATCTTGTATGTTACTAAATTAGCATTGAAACAGTGTGGTGTACGTATATGAATTATGATAAAGATAAAAAGATCAATAAATAAAAGACATCTGTCTATATTTCTCAGATAAGTTATTGTAACTTTTTACGATATTTACATTGTTCGGACAGTTGTCCTCATCTTTTACGTATATCATCTTCCAACGTATATCACCTGAAGGAGGCCGGAGTGTATAACGGCTGAAACCTCGTGAATATGACAACAAATACGAGGACACCAGTCCGAACAATGTAAATAGTGTAAATAAGAGGCACGTTAAATTTCTCAGGCATATAATGAAGAAAGATGGCTTGGAGAATTTGACACTCACAGGAAGGACTGAAGGTAAGAGGTACAGAAGAAAGTAGCAAAAACCTACCTAACAAAAGGGGAAGGAAGTTGTGTGGATACGGCACATAGAAGAAATTACTAATTCCACATTTATAATTTTTATGGTAGATTCTAGGTTTTGTTTTCGAATGGTTTATCTTGAGTCCAATTTCTTTGAATACTTAATATAAGATGTTGATTTTCTGTCTAAGATCATTCTTATCCCAACTATGAATAACTATGTCATCAGCATGCTCCACTTCATCATCGGTACACTGGCCTCGGCTGGTCGAGGAATCATGAACGCCGTTTCCTATTCGTAGATTCATTTGTTGCGAAGAACTTGTTAAGGGTTATGGAAAATGTTTCTAAACAGTAATTGTAAACCAAGAATCTGAAACTAATAAAATCACTCCGCTTACTTTTTTTTTTCTAATATTACTATTTTCTATATTTTATTCTGGATTCTATCTTTCAAAATATGTATGTTTTCTCAGTCATTTATGTATCTGATGTGTCCACTATAATAACGTTTGAAGTCATATATATGTCTCTGACCACCCCTGATATCAAGACTTACACTACTTCCTAGTTTTAATTGGTCCTTTTTTCTCTTTTCACTTTTTCTTCTTTTCTTTCTTTCCTTTCTATGTCTCGCCATTTTTATTTCAATAATTTATCATCCATTGACTGGTTTGAAAAATGCTTGTAAATGTTATTTCAATTTACAAGGTGAAAATGATCATTAACCTAATGTAATCTTAATTCCTATTGTATTATATATATATATATAGTTTCATGTTTCAACGCAATCTTCAGACCGTGTGTGTTATTTCGTGGCGATAACGGTTATGTTTCAAAATATTCTAGAGGTTTGTAGAAATAATTGCATATCAGAATGCGGTTATTTGTAAACTTTATACTCCTTATTTATTATCATTATTATTATTGTTATTATTATTACTATTATTATTATTATTGTTATTATTATTATTATTAGTATCATTATTATATTCACATATGTTTATGTGTGCATAGTGTTTTCAATTTGTTTTTTACTTACTTAAATTATTTATTTATATTTTTTCTTCATTTCGCTTTATTTTTTGTCTTGCATACCTTATTTATTTCATTTAATGTATTAGCTTATATATATATATATATATATATATATATATATATATATATATATATATATATATATATATCCGACATTATTTCTTTTATGTTTTTCGGGTATACTTGTTCGATATAATGGAAACTATCTTTCGTGTATATTTATGTGTGTATGAGTGCCTGTCTTTTTTTCTGCATACACGAAATATGCAGAAAATTCTCCAAATTTTATCATATATATATATATATATATATATATATATATATATATATATATACCTATTCTATAATTGTTGTAATCTAGAGAAGGTTATTGAATAGAATAATCGCATGAAGCTTGGTAATGAACGATAATACTTAATTAAAGAGAGACAGAGACAGAGATACAAAGAGACAGAGAGAGACAGAGAGACAGAGAGAGACAGAGACAGGTGGATAATATGGAAGTGGAAAAGTTCTTAAAGTTCTTCCAAATAAAATTGTTATATTTGATCATATTTGGAGATTTTTTGCGCATCTTCATATATATATATATATATATATATATGGCATCATAATTACCTTCAGAATGTCACTGTCAGTCTGTCAGTTACCATGAAGTGTCGATTTTTATATATACGCTACCTATTTCTATTTTCTACAATAGTTATTTTTAAAATAATTGAATTCCTTTTCAATAAACTGAACTCACTGTAAAATATTAATCACATAGAATGAACATGTAACATCAAAATTCCTCTGATAAATACATATCTGGCTAGGCACTTAAGTATGCAGATTCGTTTACGCACACTTACGCTCATTCTCTCTATATCGCTCACACTCAAACACCCTACCCGCTCGCTTTATATATGTATATATGACAAGAATCTTGCCAAAATAAAAGGAATCCCTTGCGTTATCTCCATCTGTTCATTTTTTTTTATCTGTTGCCATTTTTTCTTTAATGAAAATTTCTTCTGCCTTTCGATCCTTTTTGTTCTTTCATCAAATGCTTATGGAGCGTGCAGCTGCCCTGAAGGAGAAGAATCCACGAGTTTGTTTTTGTTTTTTTTTGTTTTTATCAAAACTGCAACATAAAAGATGCCGATGGCGTCCACATATGTCAGACATGTTCAAGAATCGAGTGGAATGTCAAAACAATAGTAAAAGGCAAATCATCAAAGGAAAGTCAAGTCTTCGGTTGACCGATCAGGGCCGTTTGACGATTATGGCGAACACATAAGAAAAAAAAGCACTGGTTGGGTATAGTCAGCGACTTGAATGAACAAAGTGTTGTGGTAGGATCCACCTAATCTGCATAGGTGACTACCAACTATATAAATAATGGTTGGTACCGGAAGACGAGAGGGAGGAATCACGAGATCCAACTAGAGACTCTGATCGACTGCGACTAGTCAACACATTCTCCAGGAACGTCTTCCCAGAAATATGCAGAAATACTATATGTACTTATTGTATACACTTTCTTGTTATAATACATTCTTGTTCTAAGTACATTTTGTGTTGCATTATTATTCCATGCAATAGGCGAGATTCAACAATGAGTCAAGACTCAACACAAAGTTAGTAAGACTATACGACACTATAATAATAATAATAATAATAATAATAATAATGTGAGTATTTATTTATTTATTTTCCTTACGTTACAGTTGAAATTGCTAGATGTAACCGTAAGTTCTATACTAACAGTTTCTTCTCTCATTCTTCTTGCTTGTAGGACACGCTTCTGGTTTTTTGCTTTCCAATCAACTTTGATCTTCAAAAATTTAAATGTATGTCAGTTGTCATCTTTTCTATCCTTAAACTCTCTCTCCTTTATTGTCCTCTCTCCTTAATAATATTTTTTCTCAGATTTTTTTCACTCTCAGTAGCGCCTTGTTTTATCGCCTTGCTCGGGGTGAAATGATGAAAAATATATTTATATCTTTCGTGTCACGCACTATCGTTGAAATGGGGTAAATCAACTTAAGGTGGTAAATTTATGAGTGGCTACTTCTGTAAGTTATTTTAGTAGTCTTTACAAATAAAATAATTATCTTTATTTGGGCAAAATTAGTTCCCCAGTGAAAAAGTAAATCCGTTTAATTAATCCGTTCCGTCGCTGCTGCAATCGTATTTGCTAAAGCGTTTCTTTCGAGGCACTCGGATACTTTTGCCTACTAAGTGATCCATTTGGTCTTGGAATAGGCTTTGTCATCGCCGTCTTTCTCGTTCTGTTACTAATCTTTATCTTTCTAGAGATTTTTCCATTTCGATTCACTATTACATTAAATACATACAATATTTAACATGAAAAGGTATTGGTAAAAAGACGATTTGTACAATACTAAGATTTTGTGCGGTATGGGTACAGTAGTAATAATAATGAGGACAGCCACAGCATATTATGGGATTCCTGAGTTCGGCCAGATGACCTTGAAGCATCTGTTCTCGAAAGATCACCATAGTTAAGTAACGTCAAGACAGTTCAGTGCCTAGATTGGTGACCCCTTGGGTATACCAAGTGCTATAAGCATGGATTTGCGGGTAGCGTAATGGATGTTTTTCTTCTATAATTCCATGTCCTTTCAGGGTGTTGGCGATCATGGCTCTATACATGGTTTCCCGTCCTTTGTCGCTCTTAATAAGTTTTGTCTTTTTGTCATATCTCCCAAACCCTGCTTCACCACCCATTCCCTGAAGCTCTCCAGGTAGTTTATGCCTTGTTTACCATCAATCTTTCCTGTGAGTATCAAATGTTCCAAGCCCTATTTCCTCATTATGTACCCCAGATATTTCAAATGTCTCTTCCCTATGTTAAGCATAAGTCCTTTTTGTTTCAATTGTTTCTAGGATTTCACAATTGCTCAGAATTTCAGTCAAGTGTGTTATATTCGCTTACGCATTAATACCTTTGAGAACGGTGTGAATCTACTTCTTCTCCTTCCCCCCCCAATATGTGTGATAGTAGAAATTGTGTTAGTAAAAATCATTATTATCCCCCAAAATTCTTACAAACAAAAAATAGTTTCTGGCTTTAAATAACCTGCAAAATGTTGATAAGCTGTAAAAAAACCAACAATTCGATCACTCAAAAAACTCAGCCCAGACATATAATGTTATTCAAGCAGGATGGCCTGATCTTATTGTAATCGATAAGTAAATAAGCAATTGTAAGATTATTGATTTTGGTCTTTACATACAATACAAGAGTGGACTCCAAAGAAAGTGAAAAGATTGATAAATTCGAGGAACTGGCTATTGAGTTGAAGAAATTATGGAACATGAATCGTAAAGTAAAAAATTGGTTTATGCTGTAAGTAAGAAAAATATAAAACAAAAATCAGCAAGCAAATATTATATATTAGATGTATTTGCAAATACATTGTTACAGGTTTCATTATGTTGCATCCACTAGAACAGCGTTTACACACACGCACACACGCACACACACACGCACACACACACACACACACGCACACACGCGCGAGCGCGCGCACGCACATACACACACATATATATGATGAATTTATTTTATAATTGAATGGGTGCAATAGGGACATCACCTAGAAGATTGAATTAGTGCTTAGAGAAAATAGTCACTGCGAACATGATTGTATACCGCCAAAAATCTGCCATTATTTACATTGTCAAGGACAGAATTCCATTTGAATACGGCAATGTGTAACAGCAACATATTAATAATAATATAAAATACCCTGATGCTACACCAAGCATGGCTTTCATTGCCTTTCACGTTAAGTAGATGGAGGCGTTAAAATGTATCATGTTTTTTCCTTTGTGAATTAAAATGGGCTACTGTAATTAACCCGTTTAATACCATAGAATTGTTAGTCAGATGCCTGGGCGTAATCAATTTGGCATGTAACCTAGGAGCCGAGGCTCCGTGAGTCTCTGTTCGTTAGAGGTAATAGATGGGGAGTATCATGTCATGATCGGAAATGGGGGGCGTCTTTTTTTAAATGAAGGGACAGCCAACGCGACTTGGGAGTCACATTAAGTTACTTGGGAGTACATTTAATCGGAGACCTGACCTGAATCATTTCTAACTAAGCCCCCACCTGTAAATATGTGCGCTGTTTTAATCAAAACCTGCCAACGCATTGCTTACACTTGGCTGTGAAGCATGTCACCGGTATACTTATCAGACTGGTGTTATGGCAGTTATATTAGATATTGTATATTTGTACCTTAGCATCACTTTGTTAACGTGCTGATTTCTCAATAATAATAATAATAATAATAATAATAATAATAATAATAATAATAATAGTGGTTTAAAGTATGAAATTTTGAAACTTTGAAAAGAGCCAGCAAAGAAAGCAATTACAGTACCAGGGATCATTAGGGCATTGAGGTACTGTCTTAAAACATGGAAAAATAGCAGATATTGGATCGTGATTTGGAAATACATCCATTACAAAAACAAAAACAAAAACAAATGCTTGCTCAGAACAGCAAGCATAGTTTGATAACTACTGGATACAGTCTGTCGACTTTATGTTCTTTAGTCACGGAAGATAACTTGAAATTAAACTTCTTGCTTGGTGGTATACATATATATATATATATATATATATATATATATATATATAAAGGCACATTTCATTGAATACGACAGACAAGGTGTTTTGATTTAGTTTTTTATACAATTTCTCATGCGATCTAATAATTCTTTTCAGATGATAAATTATATAAAAACTGTCCGAATGTTCTTTTATTCCGAGTGCTTTCGGCTATACTCTTAGCCATTTTCAAGGACGAAATACGTTAACTGTTAAATAAGAAATAGTTTATTGCATGTATGTATTTATATAATGTTTTTATTTTTCAAAGCACCTTTTTTTGCATGTAGATGATGCTATTATGTTATTATTATGTTTGTCACGAAGACACACTCTACACCTTTCTGATCATAGCTCAATTCGATATCATTTAAATATTCATGGAGACCTACCGGACACTATTCGTAACATACTTGTTGACAACACAAATATAATAGCATCATCTACATGCAAAAGAAAAAGACTAAAAATAATGGAAACCTTATTAATAAAAGCAACCCCCCCCCCAAAAAACAACAACACTTAATAATATCAACTATGAATATGGACACAAAATCATGACAGTCTTTTGAAAAATGAAAACATTATATAAATACATACATGCATCAAACTATTTCTTATTTAACGGTTAACATATTTCATCCTTGAAAATAGCTAAGTGTATAGCCGAAAGCGCTCGGAATAAAATAGCATCAGGACAGTTTTTATATACTTTATCATCTGAAAAGAAAAAAGAATTATTAGATCGCATGAGAAATTGTATAAAAACTAAATCAAAGCAACTTGTCTGTCGTATTCAATGAAATGTGCATGAAAGAAGGATTGCTGCCTAAATACACAATATATATATATATATATATATATATATATATATATATATATATATATATATATATATATATATATATATATATCGCGTTCCTTGTTCCAGTGTCTTTGACAAGCCTGTGTTGTTTTTGTTTTATCTCCGGTCTGATTCTACTGCGCGTTCTTTTCATCAGAATTCGAATAATGAGTTTTGTTACATTGCTCATTAGGCTGACTGCCTGATGAAGTTCACTTTTATTTGCACCTGGCTTCTTAGGCAGTGCTAACAAAATAGATCTACTTAGGCATTCCGGTATATCACCTGATTTGATTTATTCTTTTTGTCATCTTGTCTATGCCGAAATCATCTAAGGCTGCCAGCATCGCTACTACAATTCCGTCTAGCCCTGCCGTTTTGTTTCTGTTTAATTTGGCCAGTGCAGCTTCCACTTCGGTTTTTAAGATTTCCGGTCCGTCGATATTTCGGTGTATTGCCGATTTTTTCTCTGTCGTGATCGAAAAGTTCTCCGATATATTCGTTCCAGCTCTGAAGTATTTTAATGTCGGTTCTTAAGAATTGAGACTAAGGAGAGGTTAAATTTATTTCCAGAAACATGGAGACTGTGTCACTATATTACTTATTCTCACTGCGCATATTTTGGGTAAGAGAAATAGGGAACGGCAGTAAACCACTTACCTGACGAGCTTGTGTGAATGGATGTCGGGACAGGGGGCAGGAGAGCCTTAGCAAAAGGAGAAACACACGAGATAAAAATTCGTAGAGAGCCATGCCCTGAAGAAGAAAAAGAAGACGAACAATAACAAGAACACCAAAGAAATACTTCTGAAGCCATGAGTAGTCGAAAGTCTTCAATAAGGGAAATGCAATTTTTTGCTCTCTTGACGATGTATCCTTTATGCTTGCTTTTATTACCTCCTCCTTGTTCTCGCCTTTCAGCTTTCCTTATCCAATCGTCGCTTCTTTTGTTAGATTGCTGCTTGTTCATTTATTTTTCAGCTTTCGGGTTAAGGATTCAGTTTTTCGAATTGTTCCCACGTGAACAAAAGAATTACTTGACCGATTTTGGACCGAAATATTAAGAGAGCTTCCAAGACGGTATTTTATGGTGTGGTCTCGAGCGAAGCAAACAATCTGTTTTTTTTTCAAAGGCATTCGACACTGTGTAAGGAGGATTATCATTTTGAATGTAATAAGTTTTAAACGAATTACATCTGTCGGAATGACGGCGGCAGGGCCGAATTAAATTGAGAAAGTGAACAAAAGTTAATAAATAAATAGACGAGAATAATAATGGCTGCAACAATTGAAAAGGAAGAAAGTGAGAGAAAAGAAACAGAATGAAAGAGAAAAAGAACGAGAGGAGATATTAGAGAAAGAGCGAAAGAAGAAAAAAACGAAAGAAAAGAATATGAAAGTATGAAGTGAGAAGAATTAGAGGAAAGGGAAGATCGCAAAGAAAAAACAAAACTTGCAAGAAGAAAATGAAAAGGAGGAATTAGATCGCAAAAAGAAGAAGAATAGGGGGAAGAGAAGAAGAAGGAGGAAGATTGAAACGAAGAAGATGATGAAGAGGAGGCAGAGGAGGTGTTAGATCACAAGAAAAAGGAGGAGGAGAGTAGGAGGAATATCGCAAAAAGAAAATGATGAGGATGAAGGGAGGAGGGGGAGGAGCAGTTAGATCACAATATGATGATTATGATAAGGAGGAGGAGAAGGAGTTAGATCGCAAGAAGAAAAAGATGAGGAGGTAGAGGATGAGGAGGAGGTGTAGGAAAATCGAAAGAAGGTGAGGAAGAGGAACGGGGGGGAGCTCGCAAGAAGAAGAAGCAGACGCAGAAGCGGAAGACGAAGAGGAAAAGGATGAGGAAGATCGAAAAAAGAAGAGGAAAAGGACAAAGGGGAGGGAAAGTTCGCAAAAAGAAGATGAAGATGAGGTGGAGGAGGAGTAGGTAAATCGCAAAAAAAAGAAGAGCAGGAAGAGAGGGAGGTGGAGAAGGAGGATCGCAAGAATAAGACCATCGCGAAAAGGAAGGAGGAAATGTGAAAGAAGTTCGTGGAAAAGCAAATGATTAAGAGGGGGATAATGAATAACGGAAGGGCGGGTGTCCCGAATAAATAAAAAAAATCGAAAAGGAAAAGAATGTAGGGGATTAAGGAGAAGTCGATGGAAGAAGAGGAGAATTATGAAGAAGAAAATAAAGAGACAAAAAAAAAAGAAATGCCTGTCAAACCGAACTTGTTGCACACTCCCACGTTCTAATTTTCGTAAGCAATTGGCCTAAAGTCATGGTGGTTGAATAGTTTGGTACGCATAAGTTTTCTTTCTTCTTTTTTTTTTTTGTATCATAAACGTAATTGGTTTTGCATAAATCGAGGTTCTCGGCTCATCTCCGACGGTAACCCAACACGTCGGGGCCTTTCCTCAGGACATATTTCCTTTATTTTATTTTATTTTAGTTTTAGTTTTAGTTTTGTTATTGTTGTTGTTTTAGTGTGGGTGGAGCTTTGGCTCTCGTTTGGAGTTAGAATTGTTGTCGATTAACATCATTGTTTAAAATATTACAAAAACAACGACAAAAAGTCACTTCTACACCCAGTTCAGGGCACCAACATTCCTTACAATTTAAAGAAGTGGGATCGACTATTAAGTTTCTTAGTGCCGTGGTAATGCCTGAAGAGAAAAGAAATACGATATATATTCGTGTATAAGTCGAACTTTTAAAGGCAAAATTTGAAGGAAGTATCTTAGAGAGAGAGAGAGAGAGCTGTCAGCTCTATGTCTAATAGTTGCCTAATAGATTTATTAGTTTGAAATTTATTTTAAAAAAAGAGTAATTTACAGCTAAAGCATATTTATTAATAAAAATAAATTATATATAGAGTCATAACGCACATCATTTTTCATAGCCACCCCTAACCAGCTGATACCTGAAGCCCTGGATAATACGGAAGTTAATAATTAGTTCTCACGTAGCAGCCAATATTACAGACCCCTTATATACGTTTTTTAAAGCTCTTCCCTGGACTGAGCACTGTCAGTCACTGGCGTGTTTATTCACAGAGTAAGTACGTAAAAATTTCTTTCAACCGTGCGACAATGGTTTAGTCTGGCTCATGGTCAACATTATGGAGCATCCAATAAGATCTGACTTCATTCTACAATAGTCATTGCATTTTAGACTAGATAATTTATTGCTTTTGCCAAAACGAGTTTCCTCTAAGAAGTTTTCTTATAAAATGTTTTTTTAGTAAAGTTTTCTGATCTATTTCTTTTTCATTCTTTTGTTTTTACACGAAGAATGCGAAATGTGTCAAGTAACCAGTTCTACATACCAGAAATTCATTTATTACATTAACACGTTTTGTATAAATCGCTTGCATTTCTAACGATGTGTTCTTACCTCTTTTTAAGCTTGTAATGAGGCTGTTTCTAAGTTGCTTGTACTTCTAGTCATGCTATTCCTAAATGGGTTATATTCGGTTTCTGAGTTGCTTGCACTTCTAACGATTCTGCTTCTAAGTTGCGTGTACTTCTAATGAGTTTATTTCTAAAATGCTTATATTCTAACGATTCTATTCTTTTTTTACACTTCTAGGTTAATATGACTTCTAATGATGATGTTTCAGTGTTAATAGCACTTCTAATGATGCTGATTCTAGGTTAATAGGACTTCTAATGATGCTGTTTCTAGGTTAATAGCACTTTTATGATAGTGTTTCTAGGTTAATAGGACTTCTAATGATGCTGTTTCAGTGTTAATAGCACTTCTAATGCTGTTGCTTCTAGGTTAATACTTTTAATGATGTTGTTTCTAAGCTCGCTGCACTTCTAATTACGCCATTTCTAAGTAGTCTGCAAGTTTCACTATAATGATATTTATTGATGGAATAGAACAAGTTTAATTAAAAAAATAGGCCAAGTTTAATTATAATACGCTATTTCCACATTGGCTTAACTTAATATTAAATTGCTTCTAATTTGTATTCATTTAGTTCCTATTTGCAGGCTTTTCTATTATTATCGTAACTCCAGGATCACAATTCTTCCCGGTCTTTTAGAAAGGAGTAGAGGGTTATCCCTTATTTTCTGTTTAGGATTGGGTTTCCTATTCCTTCTAAATTCATTTCATTCTCTTTCACTCACGGTAGCGCTTTGAGTCTTAGTGACATTATCGGTTTAATTGGGGTGAATTCTATTTTTTTTAAAAGTCACAGGAGTCATCTCGCCCACCAGGCAATACCTTTCCCTTGCGAAGTATCTGCTGTTATTGCCTAGTGCCTGGGGTGTTCCAAAAAGAAGTGCCGTGGGGTTTGGAGCAAATCTTGACTACCATTTACCGGGCCCGGGGACTAGAAGGAAGACAGTTACTTGAAGACAACAGTTGACTAAATGGAATTGATGAACACCCACGCAGTGCTTATAATTAATGTTGTAAAGAATGAATTAAAGGAAAATCTCAGAATAACAATTCATAATTTAAATAAGATAAACTCGCCTATTAGTTTGCTAAATTCGCCCTTAATAAGAAATTAATATTGAAGCAAATTAACATTAAATAAAGTAGTAACAATTGTTCAGCTATGCTGATACGATTGTTCAGGGAGGTGTAAGGTTTACTTGTCAAAATAAGGGTTTTTGATCTTGTTTAGCGTTATATCAACCGCTATGGGTTACTTAATATCTTAATAATATGTTTATATTCAATATGCGATTGTTTTGAGGCACGTTGGAGTAGTGGATAGCGGCTAGGATTGAAGAATCGGAGGACCGAGTTCAAATTCCAGTCAAATCCATTACATTCACTTACGCGCTAATACACTTGGGAAAGGTATAAATCCTCGTCTTCTCCCCCACCCCAGCTATGGGTAAATAGCAAGACAGACCGAGTTCTATAGCCTTGAATGGCAACTAGTCTACCTCATAAAGAAATGGCAACCTAACGCGGGAAAAATCTGCCTCATCAGGCATGTATCGAAAGATACATGATCACCTAAGCGTGTATCACGCCTGGCACATAACTGACTGGCTGAATGTTTTGTTCGATGAATGACAAATTATGAATGATTGATCTTAAAGAATTATTTTTCTAAGTAACAAAATAGTGGCAATGGGAATGATAACTTAGGAAAAAGAAAACACATGGATGAAATTCAAACTCTTGATCCCAGTGATCAGAGGTCAAACTTATTTGCAGCTGATAGACAACAGAGAAGTACGAACTTACATGACAAGGGATAATTGATTAGTGTTAGACGTGATTCGCCAAAAGAATTATTATTAGGTTGGTGTAAAAATAATATCGTTTTCTCACATGAAGTTGAACGTCAAAAAACGACATTATTTTTGCACCAACCTAATAAATTTTTATGAAAGTAAGAGGTATGACTACCATTTAACGAGTTCACGTTCCTAGGGGAAGACACCAACTTGAATGAAACTGTTGACTAAATGAAATTGATGAATTGATAAACTCATATACATTGCTGGTAATTGTGATAGCGAAGAATAAATTCAAAGAATAACAAATAATTTAAATAAGATATACTCGCCTATTAATTTGCAAGATTCGTCTTTAAAACGCAATTAATATTCAAGCAAATTAATTAGAATTAAGGGTAGATAAAGTAGTAACAATTGTTCAGTTATGCTGACACGATTGTCAAAATATTGTGTTGAGATTGTATTACTATTTTAGTTAATTAAGATTATTCCATTTAGTCAACTATTTTCTTTAAGTCATTGCTACCTCCCGGACCGCGTGTCGGGTAAACACTAGTCAAGCATAGTTCTTCAATCCATCCCATATACGCGTGGGATCCTTCTTTAAACCCGACCTTATGACCTTTTCGTCTGATTGGGCGTACGGGTCAATGCTGTGCTAATTGTACTTCATTATTAAGTCGACCCGTATTTTTTAAATGCAACGCCAACTTCTACCGACATCCTTTTTAAGTGATTTCATACCAGAAGCCTTCACGAAATCCATCCTAGATTTAATGAGCAAATGAATTTCTTGAACGTTTTTTAATCTATTTTTTATTCCTGCTAAAATTCGTCAATTCCCCGCGTCAAATGCTATCGAGAATTTTTGATTCGTTTGAAGAAATCCAAGTGAACATTTTCAGCAGGTTGCTTTATGATGGCTCCTGATTCTTGGCGAAACAGAGATCAGGGGAATTTTACTAGACACATAAAAAATCCAACATTTTGGGAATCTCAAACCTGTCCAGTCGGGAAATTAGCGAAAGTAGCACACATAACCCGCATTCTCTACTAATGAGTAAGGCAACTAACTCTACACAAAGAGGTAAAGATTAGCATGTTCAGAAATAATTACGTATTTCACCACTGTCGAATCAAACAAAGCAGAAACAAACTTGAATGGTAGGAAATGATGTCTAATGTTAATTTCTTAACTTATTTATATGACGGCAAGTCTTCATAGCGACAATGTCAAAGATTAGTTGGAACCTTTACAAAAATGGCATTTGGGATTATAGTGAGCTTTCGAGAAATCGACACGACATGCCATCGTCTGCAGCAGTCTTTTTAAAGAGGAAAGCCAACCAGTAATTATTGCATTGCATTGTTACAGGTGTTGAAAAATCGGTTTTGCATGTCAACAGAAAACAAAAAAAAAAAAAATCAATGGTTATTGGTAAGTGAGTGATCGCCCCTTGGCTGAACGTCACTTCCAGCCAATAGTAGATATAAACATGCGTCCTACTGAAAAGAGTGATAGTAGAGACACGCACCGTGATGTAACATGGTGTCAGACGAACCTACCCTTTGATATCAACAGTTGTTATTTCCATTGTTTAGTGATTTGTCCGTGAAATACAAAATTAAAACTTGTGTCTCAGTTACCTCTCACAATGGTCAGCAACGAAACAAACATTTCTATCACACCGGTTGGTGTTTAAAGTCTACATATGAGAGCGCCAGAACGATTGGTGTTTGGTTCAAACAAAATCGAGACATGGAAACTATTTCGGAACCGGTGGACGATCTATGCACTATTGACTGAGCTAAGTGGAAGACTCAAAGAAATACACGTTGCCATGTTTGAGAATTGTCTTGCTGATGATGCCATGAAAATTTACCAAGGCATGCAATTTGCAACAAACGAGTATGAACGGACTGTTTGGGAAATACCCTCGAAGAATATGCAACTGGCATCACAACCGAGGCATACGAACGATATGTCTTTCATCAAAGGAGACAAGACGAGGACGAGTCATTTGACGATTTTTTTTTTCACTACTCTTCGAGTTCTGTCAAAAACGTGCAACTTTTGCGACAATTGTCGGGATTCTCTGATGAGAGACCAAATAGTTACTAATGCGAAAGACAGTGCATTCTGATTTGGTAAACAGAAAACGTGTTATTCTCCAGTCTGAAAATGCGAGAGCATACTCTGCAAAAATAACCAAAGAAAAAATAAAATCATTAGTATGCTAAGTTCTTTCACTTGCTCCATGCTCATCAGATTGAGCCCTTGCAGAGCTTTATTTATTTCAATCAAGAATATTTTATAGGTGACAGTAAATTCATAAACGAAGATGTTGAAAACGGTTTTGTAAATTTTTATCCGTGAAAAAAAAAGATTTTTTAAAATATGGACCTGAAAACTTGCCTTGCTGTTGGGCTTTAGGCCTTGCAAACGAAGGGGTTTACATTTTTTATGAATAATATTTAAATACACTTATCTTATATTTTGATATTCTTTCTGGAAAAACGTCTTAACATTCACAGTTGTACGCTGCTCACATAATGCCTTCTTCATTAAATATCAAAGATATTATATATATATATATATATATATATATATATATATATATATATATATTACAATGAATCATTCATACAAAAAATTCAAACCATAGCGTTGCGACCGCACGCTCCAAAAGTTTTTATCCATTAACAATAACACATTTCTAAAAAAAAAAAAACATATTTCGATTCGCATTTAATTTTTCGTCTCTTATGCTACCTGGATTTTACTAAAAACAAAATAATTTCCATGCCTGAGGATGACTGTATGTACAGTTGAAAGTACTAGCAGATTAAAAAAGACCTAATACAGCTTGTAGTTATTAAAAGCAAGGGTCATAACATTCATCGAGTTGTTCGTAGGTTAATGCAACTTTAAAATTTTGTTTGTGAAGAGATTTCGCCATTTTCATATCATTAACTTTACTAATCTACTTTTCGTATGAATGATTCATTATAATATAAATTGAACTGCACCATATATATATATATATATATATATATATATATATATATATATATATATATATATATATATATATATATATATATATATGTATATATTCCCGATTTCCTGACAATTTCGATGCAAGTAATGAACATTATCCGAGCAGTGTACACCCATGAATGTTAAGATATTTTAATAATATTTTGACACACACACACACACACACACACACACACACACACACACACACACACACATATATATATATATATATATATATATATATATATATATATAAATATATATATATATATATATATAAAATATTATTAAAATAGCCTAACATTTATGGGTGTACGCTGCTCGCATAATGTTCATTACTTGCATCGAAATTGTCAGGAAATCGGGAATCGCAGAAAAATTGTCAAATCTTTTAGGCTCCATTAAAAGATAAGATGCGTTTTAAAAGTGTATCGGTCTCGTTGTAAGTGGCTTAAGCTATCTGCATTTCTAATAATATCTCTCTCTCTATTTCACTCTTTATCTCTCCCTCTCTCTATGTATATATATATATATATATATATATATATATATATATATATATATATATATATATATATATATATATATATACCTGTATTTCTGATGTTAGTACGTTATGCTTATATTCTTATCAATCACACACACACACACACACACACACACACACACACGCGCGTGTGTAGTATGTTTTTTGTCTCATGTAAGTGATATCTTTTTAAAAGAAGACGCGATATTTTTGCAAAAAAATCCCAAACCGGCATAAGACACAAAAAAATGACCTGAATGTAGTAAAAACATTCAACAAAACTCTTTCATTGTAGCTTATGCAAGCAGAAATATGTCAAACTGAAAATAAATGATAATAATGAATTATAAGCTGTTAAATAGTTTGTAGATCTTTTAGACACCCTCCCTCCTGACGAGTGGACCGCAATATAACACACAGAGTCATCTCGGAAACTCTGCAGTAGAGATGCTTATAATAACACCAATCAGCTTACAAATTTTATATTTGCATTAATCCTATCTCTCTCTCTCTTTCTTACTCTCTGACTCTCTCTATATATATATCGTGTGCGTGTGTGTGTGAGTGTGCATGTGCTCACAATCTGTTGGAATCATAAATATATAAGACAATTTAGAAAAACTCTATGATAGAAATTTTCCAAATTCATAATAGAAATTTTGTATATATATATTTTATATTTACTTATGCTTTATCCTGCTACCGAGCACATTAACCCATAAATATAGCATACCATAACACATATATGTTGTCCCAAAAAGTGTGTACTCATTATTGACTTTGTCGTCAGTTTGAATATTTCTAAAGATGCATTTGATTTCATCTCATGTTCAACTGAAACCGATAATCTTTGTGAGTCAATAAACAGTAATGTTTCTTAATTTTAACCATTAATATTGTTTACAAGTCAATAAACATTGCATTTATTGTAGCCTTCTACTACTTTTTGGGGAAATTTCTAGAGGCCCTAATCAACGCTGAATTGGTTCATCATCTCTCATCGCATGACCTTTTCTCAGACAATCGATACAATTTTGGTTTCTCCAGGTCAACAGCTCAGGTACTAACGATAATTGCGGAAAGAGTATATCGTGCGCTAGATAAAAACGGTCGAAGCCCGGGGCTGTAGCTTTAGTCATACCGAAAGCCTTTAACTGGGTCTGACATTCACGTCTTCTCCACAAGCTGAAAAGTTACGGGTATCTACGGGTACATGTTTGAGCTGATCCAGTCGTTCCTATCAAAACGTGAAACGAAAGTTGTCCTGAACGGACACTTATCAACATCCTTTTGTACTAACGTTGGTGTCCCCCAGGACTCCATCCTTGGTTTCTACGCTGTTTTGAAATTTTTATTAACGATCTTCCCGTATAACATTAGCTCTCAACTTGGCATCAAAGCTGACGACACTACCATTTACTCCAGCTTCGATATAGTAAGTCCGACATGTTCAAAATGGTAGCTGACATACAAAACGACCTCAAGATCGTCGTTAACTGGGACAAAAGATGGATTGTCAATTTTAAGACCTCCAAGACTGGACCTCTCTCTATTAATCATCTTAGAGACCCCTCTCTGCATTTCATCATCATAGTTGATGCCATCCTCCAGGAAAGTGACTCATTGCGCCTTCTCGGGCTAACGTTCTCAGTTAACATAGAATGGAAAGACTATATCGAATCCATTGCTAGGTCAGCTGCTAAGAAAGTCCGTCCACTGAATCTCTCCTGAATTTATCTTGCATATCTATAAGTCTACCATTCGTTCATGATTGGAATATTCCTGCCATATATAGTCCGGTTCCCTTGCGATTTACCTGGAGCTCCTTGATAAGATCCAAAGAAGAATCAGCAATATTATTCGGCATGATCTTCAGTCACTTGCCCACCGCCGTAAAGTCGCCTTTTTTTTTAAATACTTTCATGGTAACTGTTCGTATGAGGTCTTTGTTATGGTACATAGACTGTATGAATTTGAGGACAATACCAGACTTGAGGCTAGATTGCATTCATTTATAGTTGAGCTAACTAGATGAGCTTCTTCGATAACAGTTTCTTTTCTCACACCTCTTGCTTGTGCAACTACCTTCTGGCTTCATGCTTTCCAGCCAACCTTAATCTGCAAGAATTTAAATGTAATGTCAAACGCTATCCAATACCATCCTGAATGCTCTTTTCTCTTTCTACGCATTACTATTTTTTTCTGTTCCTAACTCCTCCACAAACTGTAATCCCTTGTGTGTTAATGGCTGTACTGCCTTGCTTAGGGTGACACTGATAAAAAAAAAAAGATTATATAAATATATATATATATATATATATATATATATATATATATAATGACTGCCTATCCGTTTCTGAACACATTTGCCAGGACGTCCCTATTACAGACGCTTGCTCAACACACAGATTCCATTTGTGGTTTATACTGTAACTATGCTGAGCGGACATTAGTTACAGTTTTTGGGAGATAGTACATAATCGGCTGTGATGAATTTTTGTTTCACCAAGGCCTTCACGCTCAAACATTCGGTTAAGATGACGTGTGACTTCTTGCTAGCAGGAGCGGTTTATGCGGCCGACGGTTAGAAGGTTATGTGACACGACGGCTCATGTGGCCAAATGTTTATAAGATTCGCTTTCTGGCCATGAGACCCGTGATCGAATCGCACCATTTGGTTGATATTTCAGGTGTGTGGAGGGAACTTCTCGATCCCGCGTCGGCGACACTATTGGAAAGTGCGTGAAAAACATATCACTGGTTGACACAAGCATTGTAAGAGAAATTGGACAGATGATGCGTGTGTATATATATATATATATATATATTATCATTATTATATTGCTCTGTTACTTACTTACATTAAGCTCTGTTTGGATTAATGTCCTCCTTGGAATTATCCCTACAAATTACCAATTCGTATTATATATATATATATATATATATATATATATATATATATGTATATATCAAACATTCCCTTATCCTATCATTCTATCGGATTCCGATCCATATTTGATCTATATTTGTTTCCAATTCATATATATATATACATATATATATATATATATATATATATATATATATATATATATATATATATATATATATATATATATATATATATGAATGTATGTATATGGGGAGTGACTTAGTTCATATAGTAAAAGTAGAAAGACTGGCATTTTTGTCACAGGATGGGTACACGGGCCATGAAGAATTGTACATTTTGCGGTTATAACTTTACATGAACATCCGTGTTCTGCAACGCGAACTGGTGTCTCCTTCCATTTTCTCCTACGCTTTGCTCCATCCTAGTGAAAATCTTAAAATTCCATTCATAAAAAAAGTTGAATCGGGCGAAATATAGGCTGATGTTGCGAAATCAAAACCTTTATATGCTAACAGCTCCACCCCGGTCTTCCTCTTTACTTTTCACCTCTCATGAGGATCACATGGACTTTTTTTTTTACCATAAATCTTTCTCTTTCCAATTTTCTCTTTCTCTAGCACACACACACACACACACACACACACACACACACACACACACACACACACACACAGAGACGTATTCATTAATTTGAACATATACACACAAAGGAAGTGAAAGAATAATAAATAAAAAAATGAGAAAAATATGAAAATAGAACTATAATGCAGATAACTGAATTCTGATCTGAGATTTTATGTGATATGTTCAATCTGTGTGTTTCATTGAATATGCGTAAATTAAAATGCCTATCAGTGAAAAATGTTTTTGCAAAACAAACACTTTTTTTCCTCATCTTTTCAATGCACTTAATCATTTCTTCGTCAATAGCACAAATCAAACATTATACACTGAAAGTCTCAGATCAAAATTCAGTTATTTACTTCATTTCAATTCGGACTACCAGGTGTAACAACAAAATTGTCCAAATCATGTAAAAGCCAAATTGTCCAATTGTTAGATTAGGTTTGAAACGTTGTATCTTAGAAATAATTAAAGATATCTTACTGGAATTCTCTGAGCTCTTTATAATACTACTGGACACTACTTTGAGTCATAAGATTATTGTATAATTACTCTTCAAGTTTAACAGAAGAATCGATCATAAACAAAAATGTTCATCATTAATTAATCCTAGCTGAATATCAGAAGCTCATGAAGGATTGAAATAAAGTTCAAATAAATATATATATTATTCCAGGATGATTTTCAAACTTATTCAAGATGATGTTCGCCCACTCTAACCATCTAACTTTCTGTCCTGGAGTAACAAGGTGTATGACATACGATTTCTTTTTCAATACTTTTTTCATTGCTATTTGGACTGTCATAGTTGAAACTCTTCTCGCACGTGCCAAACGTCTTAAGGATTGAGTTAAATCTTTTCTAATTGATTTCTTTAGCTGTAAGTGGAAATGATGATCCCTCTTCCTGTTGTGACCTCCTGATCCAGTTTTCCTCTCTATCGTTAACTTTTTTCAAAACTCATTCTCTGTTTTTTTATGTTTCATGAATGGAATTTGAAGATGGAAGCCAGAGTATGAATGTTGGTACCATTACTGAAGGCCGGAATAATTTTTTCCTCTCAGTATTGCTCATTTAGGAAGCCAGTGGTACTGACACAAAACAATTTTAACGTGTTCTTTTTCTCGCTGAATAACTCAAAGGGTTTTTACAGTGATTCTTAGTACAAATGTTGTCAAGATGGCTAAACGTCTTACCTGAAAACCTGGAAAAAACTCAATTAGTTTAGAGGATTTTTTTTTTAGATATTAAACATTTTGTGGGTGGACAATTATGATCGTACACGGTTTGAACAATTTTGCTGTAACAGCCGCGTTGCAATTGTTATAAGATTTCGGACTTTTAATTTTTAATATGAAACCGAAAGAAACGCGAAGACAGTCAGTACAACGGCAACAGTGGAAGGGCTAAGAGTCCTCTCCGCTCCTAGATTCCAAACAACTTCGTACATCACTCCTCTTTGTCACTTATCTGCTACCCGTTGGCACAATCTCATTAAGTTGGTCACTTGCTGCTTCCAACTACTTCCCATACCTTCAGCATATTCTTCGAGTGTTACGTTCTCTAGGCCTTCCTTGCTCGACATGTGTTCCAAATATTTCATATTTCTATTTCGGACTGTAAGGGTTTACGGCCATATCACGTTAAAACACCGGTACTCGTACGATCATCAAAGTAAAGCAACGTTGAATCTCGTCAGTACCTAGATGAGTGACTGCTTGCGAATACCAGGTGCTGTAAGCTTGGATGCGAGGGTGGTGTAATGGATAACAGCGCTGATTTCGAAATCGGAGAGTCGAGGTCCAATTGCATTCGGATTGGTTTAGATTCTCTTACGCGCAACTATCCTTGAAAAAGTTACCAATTCACATCTTCTCCTCCCAGCTATGGCTTAATTAGTAGGACCTCTATCAGTAAATCATTGTTATCTCTAAAAATACATACAATCTAAAAATATTTTCTGGGATTAACTAACCAGCAAAATGTCGCTAAGCCGTAAAAACAACTCTATCTATGTGATTGTAAAAGAACGTTCCCTTGTAGTTCCTATTTTCTTTAATACTTCTTTGTTACTCAATTTTTCTGTTCATAGTTTTCTTAGATAGAACCACATCTTTTTCGCTCCCAGTCTGTTTATATCTGTGGAGATTGCCCAGTACTCTAAGGAGATTCGGTATTACGTAACAGTTCAGCAATTTCATTTTGTTTCTAACGATAATCTCCTGTGTCTTAATAATTTGCATACTTTTTTTAAAAATCGGAATCACCTGATGCAAGGCAGTACAGCCACTGGCACGCAGGTTGTGGAAGAATTAGGAACAAAAACATTAGTAAGGAGCAGAACGAAAACAGCAGTCAGGAGGGCAGTAAATAGCGATGGTCATTGCATTTAATTTTTTGCAGATTAAAGTTGGTTGGAAAGCATGTGTCTGAGATGGAGTTCCACAAGCGAGAAGTGCGGGATAAAGAACTGTTAGCATAGAAGTTACGGCTACATCTAGCAAGATTTTCCGGTAAACTGGCATCTAAATATTCGAAGAAGTCTATTCATGCTGTTGGTCAAAAAAAGTATCTCTGTCTCTGACTCAAAGTTATGAACCTAACTCTCATCCTAAGTTAGAAAGCGTTCAAGAAAACCAACTGGATCTACCTCAAACAATGTCAGATTTCTCTGTGACGTGTTCAGCCTGGTGCGCTTTTGATCAGGTGCCAGAAGACGTGGCACCCACCGAAGAGAAACTATCGCCATGCCAAGTTATTGTACAGAATATTCTCACGGGATATGCTAATAGCATTAGCAATTTGATTTAGAGTCAATCGGCTGTCATCCATCACCATGTGGTGAACACGATCAAAGTTTACTTCGATGATGGCAGTTGCAGGACATCCAGAACTTGGGTCATTTTCAAGACTCTGCCTTACCCTCCTAAATTCAGCTGCTCATTTTCGCAGTGTTGATAAAGTTG
Source organism: Acanthosepion esculentum (assembly GCA_964036315.1). NCBI lineage: Eukaryota > Metazoa > Mollusca > Cephalopoda > Sepiida > Sepiidae > Acanthosepion > Acanthosepion esculentum. Next base: position 71,136,885 of record OZ038492.1, on the reverse strand, counting down.
GACCGTCATTCCATAATGTAGCAACCATGTCAGAATGAATGTCCTTAGGGGCTAAACTCTTTTCCTGGAGGTACTTGATAACAACACAATGCCAGATCATGTCCATTTTTCAGGTCGATGCTAGTTACATGTGATGTCTTCTTTGAACAGTCAGATGCCAGTTTACCTGGAAAGAAACAATGCAATTATTGATAAGATCAGTTGAAATTAATCCAAAGACAAGCAATTGAACTTTCTTCGATATATAATGAGGAAAAAAGGATTAGAAAATTTGACTCACACAAGGAATATTTGAGTCAAGTCAAGATGAACGGAAAGAATCAGCGAGTCATCTACCAGACATTTTTTGTAACTGCTTTGCAGGAAAAAGCCTAGGATGGATTGGAAAAGACAAACATTGCTCCAAAAGATAGGGAGTCGAGGGGAGACATGATCGCCCACGTTCTGAAGAGACACCTTACATAGAAGAAGAAGAAGAAGAAGAAGAAGAAGAAGAAGAAGAAGAAGAAGAAGAAGAAGAAGAAGAAGAAGAAGCCGCCGCCGCATTAGGGTAGGTTTCCCCTCAGATAGTTACTACGATTGTTCTAGAACGGGACTGCCATTGTGGCACAGTCTGTCTGGAGGTCGAGCTCAGTCGTCACGTCAGTGGTCTGACAGGCGAGACATCTAACCGTCGCGGAGGGCGCCCAGCTGGTATGGGAATGAGAGAACGAGAATAAATGGGAATGATCCTGAAGCTTGCTTGTTGGACGACTTCTTCCAATGCCGTTCGGGTTTTGTCACTCACACACGCATAAACAGACACACGAATACACGCACGCACACACACACACACACACACACACACACACACAAACACACACACACACATACTCACAAACTCTCACACACATACACACATGTCAGTTTACGTTAGATTAATTTTTTGTAGATATTTTTGGGCGTGACAAAATAGCTGATGGAATTTTCCAGATAAAATGTTGCTTTCGAAATGAAACACCCAATATGGAAACCAAAGTATCCAGAAAAGAATAATAATGTCGAAAGAAAGAAAGAAAGAAAGAAAGAAAGACAGAAAGAAAGAAAGAAAGAAAGAAAGAAAGAGAAAACTTGTGTCAGAATAGAAATAGCGGAGAAATAAAGAGATAAATAGATAAAGAAAGAAAGAAAGAAAGTGAAAACTAGTGGCAGAATAAAAATAGTGCAGAAATAAATAAATAAAGAAAGAAAGAAAGAAAGAAAGAAAGAAAGAAAGAAAGTAAACCTTAAAGAATGACTGGTGCAAACAGAAAAGCGGTAAAAGAAAGACAAAAGAATAGTGCCAAAAAAAAGACAATAAGATAAGGCATAGTAGAGAAACAAAAAATGAAAAATAATGGCGAAATATAAAATGGCTCGAACTCACTATAGAAGTTATTAAGGGATAATCGAATTTATTACACAGTGATAATGAAGATACGAAAATATCTCGTCAAACAATGCATCATTGTAATGTGTCCTGTACGTATTAAATACACTTTCATATATACTTCTAGAAGTATTGTAAACTACGCAAAAGACAGATTGGTTAGCTTTCTCCAAGAATATGGCCCCTACAAATATACACTTCTAGAAATATGACAATCCCTTGAAATGACATCGGTCTTTTTTCAAGAATGTGAACATTTTTGTGAGTCCTGCAAACATGCACTTCTAGAAACATGGTGAGTACACCAAAGGCCATAGTTAGCTGATCCAACCACATGAAAAATATTCCCTAATTTCGAAGACTATACTCAGTCTAGTAACACGTGTTATCACCATGGCGACCATGTTGTAAGCATTTGGATTAAGAACAAAACAAATAACCATTAAACATGTGGTATTATGGTGTATGGAGGATTGATTGGCAACGGATGAGTTTTTTTTAATGGTAAATGAGGAAATTGTAATGAGTGAATGGGTCGTGAATCCGATTAGCTAGGTATAAGATATTTAGTGAAGACCAGCCTCAACCCACCCACCCTTTTCGGCCTTGTGCCATAAATGTATTAATTTACAATAAATCTCAATAACCATTAAACAAAATGAAAAAGATTCATGACTTTTTTCTGGTTATTTATTCACATATTGTTAAACCTATTTTTTTTGTTTTGTTTGTTTTTGTTTTTTAGCGAAGACGATGTCTGAAACAATGCATCACTTGACCAAAAATAATCGTTAGCTTTTCGATGCCCTCAGTTAAAACTAAAAGAAATACGAAATTTTACAATGATTAGTCAGTAAATATTTTCAGCAACATCAAACCATCCTACGATGTTTAGTATCAAATACCTTCCAAAAGGTCTGCCTATAGTCGTAAAGAACAAAGTTAACATTGCTGTCTTATAGAACGTCTCTTGTAGAGTGTAATGGCTATTGGCTCGGAATGAGAACTCGGAGAGCCAACTTCGAATTCCAGTCGAGTTCGTTACATTCGCTTACGCGAAAATCCTCTTGGGAAAGGTATGAATCTATCTTCCCCTTCCAGTTATTGGTTGAATATAAGGACAGATTGAGTTGGCGAACACTCTACTGCAAAAAGGAATGGCAAACTACTGCCTAGTCAGTCATGGATTAAAAGAGACATGATCGCCCAAGCATCTATCATGTATGGGGTTTAACTATCTTCTGTGCGAATTTAAAGTGGGAAAAACGCAGTAGAAGCAAACTTTAGATTATGAATAGTGTTTGGTGAAAAGATTGTTAGTGACCGCATTGTTCTAAAGTGTTTCAAAGGTATTTCAGTTTTATATATGTGGCATGAACCTACATTTTGCAAAGCCTGGCGAGTAATCATTGATAATGATAAACTGAGGACATGCGTTGGAACCAATTCGCTTCAAGCGAGTCAGATGATTGCATCAACAGAGGCGATTAAATAAATAGGATTGTATCTACACCAGATCGCGTAAAAGATACGCATTAAATAAATGAATTCATTGAACAGCGACAATAACAGTGAATCATTTGTGAGTTAATTATTAGGTTGGTGCAAAAATAATGTCGTTTTTTGACTGAAGTTGAACGTCAAAAAACGACATTATTTTTGCACCAACCTAATATTAAATTATGACGGGAGTTCAGACATTCATAATCACGCACTTCTCGCTTGTGGAACTCCCTTCTGTTTCCATACTTTCAAGCCAACTTTCATCTGCAGAAATTTAAGCGCAATGTCAATCTACTTATTACTCTTCCTCTATTCTCACCTCTTAGCATGTTCCTGTTTCTAACTCTTCCACACCCATTAACCCCTTGCGTCTCGGTGACTGTACTCTATTGCTTGGGGTTAACTTAATTAAAAAGAAAATAAAAAAAATGAAAGCAATCAAACTGCTTGGCTATCTACTAGGGAGGTTTAATGTGTTCCATTTTTTTTTATTAATTCTTTTTTATTAATTTTCTTTAAAAAGAAAAGATTGCATAAGCATTTTTGAGTATCCAATAAATCGTACAGAGAGTAAAGAAATACAGCAAAGAATTAGACACTGTTAAAAAGTAAAAGAAAAGAAGAGAAAGAAATGAAAATATTTAAACACAATAAGAGAGAAAAACAAAAGAATGCAAGAAAGACAAGTGGGAATATGCAAAATCTAGTCGGGAATTAAGAAAGGCGAAAAGGAAAAATATAATAATCTTATATTATTTGAATTAAGTCTAAAAATTATGGTTTGGCTGTTTATGTTTGGGGGATATCAACACTTTTATATTTATTTATTTAATTCCAAAATCAAAACATGAAAATACAAACTTCATAATTAATTCAAATGAATGACATTATCTCATCATTAAATTATACTTTTCTTAGCTGCATTTTGATCACAAGATCGTTTGTTTTGAATTTGTTTTCATTTACAGATATTTATTACATGGAATAATGACTTGCATTTCTACTTATGATTGTTATTGTAATATTTGGTCAAAGTTTTTAAGCTCAAATATTGTACGACATAATATGGGAATATCCACGGTTATTTTGTAGCCGTGAGACGCCTATTGAACATTGTTATGCTTTAAAAATTATGATACATCGGACAGTACAAATAAGAAAACCCTGAAATTTCCAAGGGTACTGCTAATAATAATAATAATAATAATAATGATGATAATAATAATAATAATTAGTATTATTATTTTATTTCCTTTGATTTCTGGTGTGTACTCATTTCTTGCCGACTCCCGCCCAGAGACCTAAGGTCAGAAATGGCATCACGACATTTTCCACTGACCAATTAAAAAAAACAAAACAAAAAAAAACATATTTTACATAGATAAAACCCTTCGCAACGTGTGGGCTGTACTCGCGAGAACAATTTTTTGTATTTCTTTAAGGCATATGCTTCCAGGAATCCCTTCAATGAGTCTACTGGAATCTTTTCCAACCAATCCGAGGGCTCCAAACACGACATGGCTTGTTGAAGTTCCCATGTGCTACATTTTTGAGATTTCGATTTCAAGTATTTTGATAGTTTTTTGAAGATCTTCAAAGATACATTGCAGTCTGCAGGGACTGCCATATCAATAAAGAGGCAATTTTTTTGTTTGCGGTCTCTAATAACAATGTCTGGGCGGTTAGCTTTGATTGTTCTTTCTGTGTGTCTTGTGTAGTTACATAAAATTGTTACAGGTCCTAATTATTTTATAGTAAAATTACCAACAATATATTTTATAGCAAAATGACAATCAACACATTTTATAGGAAAATTGAAAAAAAATCACATTGTCAAAAATTAAAAATAATAATAAATATAAATTTAATGATGAAATAATGTCATTCATTTGAATAGTCTGTTCTGTCCAGCTGGGCATTCTATTATTATTATTATTATTATTATTATTATTATTATTATTATTATTATTATTATTATTATCATCATTATTATTATTATTATTATTATCATTATTATTATTATTATGAGTTTCTGTTGTATACACATTTCCTTCCAGCTACCAATCTAAGATCAGAAATAGCTTCATGACATTTTCCACCGATCATTTTCTTTTTTGTAAAAAACAACCAAACAAACAAAAACCCTAAGACCAAACACATTTTACATAGATAAAGCTCTTAGTAATGTGTGAGCTGTACTTGTAAGTACACTTTTTTGTATTTCTTTAAGGCATGGGCTACCAGGAATTGCTTCAATAAGTCTATCGGATCTTTATACAATCAATCCGAGGTTTCCAACTACAACTCGAATTATTTATGTTCACATGTGTCACATTTTTGATATTTCCACTTCAAGATTCTTGTATTTTGATAGCTTTTCGAAGATTTTCAAAAATACATTACAATCAGTAGAAACAGCCATGTCAATAAGAAAGCACTTTCTATTCTTGTGGTATTTTTCTCCTCCTCCCCCTTATTATTATTATTATTATTACTACTATTATTATTACTATTATTATTATTATTATTACTATTATTATTTCCTTTGATTTCTGGTGTGTGCACATTTCTTGCCGGGTCCCGACCAGAGACCTAAAGTTAGAAATGGCATCATGACATTTTCCACTGACCAATTAAAAACAAAAAACATATTTTACATAGATAAAGCCCTTCGCAACGTGTGGGCTGTACTCGTGTTATTATTATTATTATCATTATTTTTGTGATTGTTATTATTATTATTTATTTCATTTTATCTTTAAAGACATAAAATAGTCTGTTCTGTCCAGCTGAACATCAAGTCGCTACAAGCAACTACAGACTTTCTTCGCATCGTTGCTTCTAAGAGACGAACCTTTTGCAGTTTTCTGACATGGTCTTGGGGATGATTTTATCAAACTCTTTAGAAACAATACTTCTCGTTACAGCTCCTATAACTTTTTTCTTTTCAATTCCAATTTCAGGTCTTAATATTTGTTCCCTTTCTCTTTCTCAATATCAACAGTTTCATTAGCAATAGGTCTTTCCGAATCTGTAATGTTTCAAATTCTCATCTCCTCCTCAAAAAATGAAGTTTATGGTTTGGAGCATCGCAGTATATTATCTGCTTGTATATTCATGCTCCAAAAGACTTTCATTTTCCATTACATTCCGTGCCCTGTGTTCATTACACTGTTCCGTGTGTTCTAGTTCATGAACTTTACAGTTGCTAAAGAAAAACCGTGACAATTTTGACATATCGCCACTTCTTGTGCTGTGCCTATTATTATTATTGGTAGTAGTAGTAGTAGTATTAATAGTAGTAATCACATGTCCTGTAGATTTGATGTGTCACTAAGCAGTGCTAGAGTTACCAATGTACTTCTTCACCAATGTCTTCCTTATCAGCATCTAAACAGCTTTGTAAAAAAGCTATCCTTAATGTTTTTGTTATTCTCATATTCCTTTCTTTGCTATTTTCATAAACATCACCAATGTCTTCCTTTCGATCTGACGGATAAACTTGTCGATTTTCTGCTTACTGTACTATGGCAACAGTTCCTCCACTCAGTGGAAACTGAAGACGAAAATTGACAGATTGGACGGAAAGTCTGGGATTCTGCGCCAAATTAACTCAACTCTGTTGTTTGTTTTATCAGAAAGAACAATTTTTGGCATTTCGATCTTCATCATCTATGTGGTTTCGACTGTCTCTCTCTCTTTTTTTGTCTGGTTGGAATTTTAAAAAAAACGAAGGGTGACGAGCAACAGGAATTAAAAACAAAACAAAATAGGCACTTAACTCACAGAGATAAATAAGACAAAAATGAAAAACGTTTAAGATGTGTACTGAAAAGAGCAAATAAGAAGAAAATATATCAAAAATTAAAAGTAAAAAGTAAAAAAAAAAAAAAAAATTGGTAATGATTAACGAGGTGTGGAGTGGTGAGGAGGCTGAGGAAGAGAAAAACAAGGAAGAAATCGTTGAAAGGAATAGCAATTCAAAAATTTTGAAAGGAAAAACGAAAGAAAGAAAGAAAAAAAGAAGGAAATTACGGCAGTAGCATCAATGACGGAAAGAGTGTCAAATGTATAGAAACAAAGAAACAAAGAAACAAAGAAAGAAAAAAGAAGTATTGATAGGAAAATGTCAACAATAGAAGCATTGATAGAAAGTGTGTAAACAAACTAATGGAAGAGACAAAGAAGAAAGAAACAAAGACAGAAATTGAACAGAAGCATGAAAACGATAGTAACTGTTAAACAACAAATTAAACTAGAGAATTAACTGACATAAAAAACTTGAATTACGAAGAAAAAATAATAATAGTAATAATAATAATAGTAATAATATAATAGCAATAATAATAATATAATGATATTAATAATAATAATAATAATAATAATAATAATAATAATAATAATAATAATAATAATAATAATAACAAACAAAATGCTTGAGGTAACTCTTCCAAATTTCTTCAACATTTAAGAGAAGAACGAGATTTAAGAAAAAAGAAAAAGAAAAATCGCGCACTTCTCTTAACTGTTGATAATAATAATAATAATAATAATAATAATAATAATAATAATAATAATAATGTGGATCTAAAATTCAGGTTCTGTGACAAATATCAGGAAACCATAGACCATCTAATATCACTTGCGCCAAATGAATATAAAAATCGTTGAAGACAGCGTGGGGGTAATAATTGCACTGGACAATGTGCAAACACTTTGAAGAAGATATTAATAAAAACTTGTATGAAAATCACCCATCACCGGTTACAGAAATAAAAAAAAACAAAAACATCTCAGTTCTATGGGATTACACCATCTTTACAGACAGGACTATTGAAGCATAATTGTCAAAAACCGAAAAGAAAGAAAAAACTTGGCTACTAATTGATATGGCTTACCCAGCGGACTGTAACATAGCAACCAAGGAATTAAAAAAAACAACTATCGAATTATAAAGACCTGGAAATCGAAAAAGAAAAAATATGGAAATTGAAAACAAGAATAGTATCAGTCATAGTAGGTGCGCTTGGAATGATAAAAAAGGAACAAAACAATACATTCAAACAAATAAATGGAAATCCCAACTTAAGAGAAAAAACAAAAATTGTCTTGATAAATACAGACCACACAGTAAAAAGAACTTTGTCCATGTAACACTAGTGATATTATAGGAGTTAGAAAAACAACTCATTAAATGTAGCCATAACAATACACTACTACCTACCTTAGGTCTTCCCGCAGACTTGGTAGGTAGTATGACCATAGAAGAAGTCGAAATAATAATAATAATTATAATTATAATACAAAAACCTAGAACATTGAAAACGCGCTCAGAGAAAATTGGAATTTCGACCAAGATTGTAGACCTTCAAAAACTGCCATCATTTACTTTGCCAGATTCTCCGAAAAGTTCTTAATTTGTAAGGAGTTTTGTTAACACCCTGTCTCAAGAACAGAATTTCCATTGACTACGTCATTATACGACGCCAATATATTTTAGGTGCCATGTCCTTTCAGGACGTAGGCGATCAGGGTCCTTCATATTTTCCTGATATTGTACCTCTTAATAATATTTCTCTTTTTGATATTTCTTCTAAACCCTGTCTACCATCCATTTACCCAAGCCCATCAAGTATGTTACTTCTTTCTTTGAGATTATGAGCTGTTTACTCTAGGGTTTCAGGAATTTCTTGAAGCATAGTGTAAGTGATAAAAACCAACAATAAAGAAACGGTGCCAAAATTAGAAAAATATTTGTAATAAGAGAAAACGCATCGACCGAGTAGTAAGAATAAAGCGTCAATAAAAAGATGGCAACAAAAACTAGTAATAAAACAATTAAAAAGGATGAAGGATTGACTCAGGGTTTTATGAAAATAAAACAAGAAGGTGCAAAACGGGTAATAAAATATTAATAATGATGAAGGGGACAGCCCTAGAAACAGGAGCAAAACTAGTAATAAAATAATGGTGAGGATAAAGAGCACACTTACAGAGAATCTTTTCTTTAATGTGCCGTGTCCTTTCAAGACGTGGGCGATCGTGTCATTCCTATTTTATGATCTTACATCCATTTACACAAGTTTGTTTGGCTACTCTGTTTCCATCTGTCTCTCTTCTCTTCTGTATGCCTTGCAAGTGTCAGATTCGCCAAGGCTTTTTCTCTTATTACGAGTCCCAAAAATTTCGAATTTTTCTTTCTGAGTATAAGTGTCTTTCTGTTCTCATTTTCCTTGAAGTGACATCGTTGCTCACATGTTATGCTTAGCATTCTTCTATAGAAATAGACTTACATCCCTATCACGATGAAACACCGGTTCCCGTACAATCACCGAAGTTAATCAACATCGAGCCTGGTCAGTACCTAGATGGATGACCCCCTGGGAATACCATTTGGTGTAAGCTTGGATGAACGGGTGATGTAATGAATAATGGCTCGGAATTTTTGATCGGAGAGCCGAGTTCCAATTCCCGTTGGGTTCGTTTTATTGAATTACACACAAAAACATTGGAAAAGATATAAATCCACCTCTTCTCTCCCAGTTATGGGTTAATTAGTAAAACTTGTATCACTAAACTATTATTATCTAAAAAAATATTCTTAAAATCCAAAAATATTTTCTTTTTTTAAATAACCTGCAAAGAGTTTATAAGCCGTAAAAAAACGAATCACTTAATCAATTTGTAAACATACATATCTGCTCCTGAAGCGTCCTTTCCATCTGGGAGGAAATTGTCCACAATTCGCTGCCCATAGAGCAAGAATTGAGATAAGTTTGCAGTTCATCTGTCTTTTATTTTGTATTTTTCTAACCTAAAGGATTTAAAATGTTAGAAATCAGACGAAAAGAGCTACAAGGATTTATTATTGACAACCATAATCTTAAAAAAATATGATACACGGATGATACTGAGTTATTCGTAGATTCAGAATGGAAAGTACAAGAACTCTTAGACAATCGAGAAGAAATGAGTACTGGCAGTAAGAATACAGAAAATATAATCATCAATAATTAAGGCAACTAAAAATGTGGTCTATGAATTACAGATGTCAAAATGAACCCGCTAAAGAAATTTAACAAGCCAAGTAGTTTAAGTAAGATACAACAAACTATGTGATAATGATATTTAAATATATTTAAGATATTTAAAGATATTTAAAGGTATATTTTAAAGATATTTAATATAATTAAAGAAACAGTGAAATACGAAAGATGCCTCTCTGAAACTAAACAAAATATTAAGACATAGGAAAATTTTGTTTAAAAAAAGTAAAGCGTGCTGAAATACTATGTCATATCTATTCGCCTATGTAGAAGTGAATGCAGGACAAAAGGTGAAAACAAGAGAAATGTAGATCGATAGACAGGTGCTGTT
>OZ038492.1:70999097-71121597 GCA_964036315.1 Acanthosepion esculentum | reverse complement strand
CATATATTTATACGGTAGCACCATCTATATATATTTATATGGTAGCATACATATTTATATGGTACCATATATATTTATATGGTAGCAACAAAGCAACATCTATCTATATTTATATGGTAGCAACAAAGCACCACCTATATATATTTATATGGTAGCAACAAAGCACCATCTACATATATTTATACGGTAACACCATCTATATATATTTATATGGTAGCAAAAAAAAGAACCATCTATACATATTTATATGGTAGCATATATATTTATATAGTAGCATATATATTTATTTGGTAGCAACAAAGCACCATCTATATATATTTATTTATATGGTAGCAACAAAGCACCATCTATATATATATTTATATGGTAGCAACAAAGCACCATCTGTATTGTGTTGCAGTAACCAAGACGACGATCATGTAAGAAAGAAAACATCGAGCTGTAATTTTCTTGTATTACTGAGAAGGGCTTTTTCCTAAGAACTTTATGGAACCGACTCCTGTGTAGGTGCTCCACTGAACACTATAATATTAACCTTTTCAAGATAATGGTCAGTCTTTACTATAACCCTTGTGCTTCTAATATTCACATCCTGCTACCTCGTCTTTCGTTCACACGCCTCTTTCAGTAATTCTCTACATTGATGACTCTCGAGCCATGATTTGGTGAATTCTTGTATAAAAAAATTGATAATATAATTTCCTATTGCTGGTATTTTTACTATAAAAATACATTTGTATACTTTCATAGTATCTTGTTTTTGTTTGGTTGCTTATTATTTGCTCATAGGTGGGACACCACCGCCCTGATGTATTTGAAGTGGTTAATATTTACTACTTCCACTCATGCGAAAGGTACCGTCACTCATTTCATTCTAATTCCAGATCGTAGTTTCTATTTTGGAAAGATTTATCTTGAGTTCTATGTCTTGGAAACCTTGATAGAGGACAACTGAAATCAGGGTAGTTTTGAAAGGTGCTCTTATGCCTTTGCTTGCAGACCCCGGCATACACTGTAGTAATAAGCATAAATGCAATGAAGTTTTTTGCCGAGGTAATTTACGCACAGGGCAGGTCATTGTAATAAACATGGATCAGATGCATTTCTATACAGCTAAGTTATATATTCCCGTATTTTACAACGGAACTATTTTTAGAAGAAGAGAAAAAATACGTCGCTAGAGATCTATTCTTCTTTCTTTATGTACCGTATCCATTCAAGACATTGAGGATCATGGATCTCCACAACTTCCTGTCTTTTGTAGCTTATAATAAATTTTGTGTTTTTGTTATTTCTCCTAAACTTTGTTCCGCCATCTATTTAACTCAAGCTCAAGTTATGCGCTGTTTTCCTCTGCTCCCTTGCCCTCAATATGCCCTCTGAGTATCAGATTTTCCAAGCCATCTTTCCTCATTGTGTGCCCTAGAAATCTCAACAGCCTCTTCCTGATGTTATGTCAAAATGTTCTTCTTGTTTCCACTTTCTCTAAAACTTAGCATCCATAGCATTGTCAGCATCCTCATGTAGAATCACATTTCTGTCGCCCCAAGTGTCCCCTCTTCGTCCGTGTGAAGATTGTCCAGCATACACGCAGGCCACTGTAATAAACATGGATCAGGTGAGTGGTATAATTCCATATTTTACTACGGAACTATTTTGGGACGAAAAGAAAGAAACGTCGCTGGATATCCTGTGTTAGGAGCCTTTATTTAAATGTGTAAATTTCACGGAACAATCATATAAACAACTTAAATAAACCCGCCAGCCCCGTCGGTTACCAAAACATGTCGATTGCACTATACAACCGAAAAAGATACGGCTTTATTTTAAATAAAACATACCACATATTTTTACTTCTGTATATAAATAAATGTAGCAATATATTATATATATATAAAAATATATATATATAAAAAGAACACCGGATTTTATATCTTACTGTTCTTTCTTCTTATATATATATATATATATATATATATATATATATATATATACACACACACACACACACACACACACACACACACACACACACACACATATATATATGTATATATATATATATATATATATATATATACGCGTGTGCTAGCGAGCGCGTGTGAGTGTCAGTGTGTGCGTGTTTATAAAACTTTAGATATAACTAAAAATATATCTGTATAAAGGTAATATGAATAAAGTCAAAACAAAACTTATCTTAGCTGAAGTTTTTCGTCCCCTGATGAAATTTATCTGTGCAAATGAAAGGATTTTATTTTGCAACAATTATTTTATATAATATATATATATTCCCGCATAGTATATATATATATATATATATATATATATATATATATATATATATATATATATACTATGCGGGAATATATATATATATATATATATATATATATATATATATATATATATATATATGTATGTACATAAATATATATATATATATATATATATATATATATATATATATATATATATATATACTATGCGGGAATATATATATGTATATATATATATATATATATATATATATATATATATATATATATATATATATATATGTATGTACATAAATATATATATATATATATATATATATATATATATATATATATATACATACTAGAAGGGTGTCGTGCCTGCCCATCAACAACGTTTAGTTGTATATCAATAGAAATGTCGATGTGAGATCGATGTGAGATCGACTATGTCGGCAAGACTATCCAGAAATTAGAGGTTAGTATCGCCCAGCATGTTCCGGGCCAGGTGCGTAGACCAGAGCCTGTTACATCCGGGTGTTCACAGGCTTATGACTCCGCCAATCGGCGAGCATTTATTGAATTATGTTGCTTGCAGGACGGACTATTCTCCTGAGCTTTTCTCTGTCTTGTACAGGGCACGGACCAGACTCCATTTAGACATCTTGGAGTCTGTTATTATTGATATACGACGCCCTGCCCTGTGCAGAAAAAGACAGTTAAAGCATGTTGGCCCTTATTCAGTGAGCCAGTCTTTATTTCTATGCCTAACTAGGAAGATTTTTTTTTCTCTTGTCTTGGTAATTTACATTTGTTTTTCTTAACATCAGTCATTGATAATAATTTTTTCTTGTCAACTGCTTGTTTTTATTTTGCCGACGACGATACATATTCTGAAGAAGTGCCAACCGAAAGGTACCTAAAATTTTAATCTCTGTGATACTTTCCTATCCTATTTTAATAAAATATGATTCCTCTTCTAAAGATCATATATATATATATATATATATATATATATATATATATATATATATATATATATATATAAAACACATTCCGGTTCACACTTCTCCACGATTTTTTCAACAGGAGTCGAGGTTTATCGCTTATTTTCTGCAACGGAAGGTAGTTATTACTCCGAGGCCTTGGCGGTCAACGCAGGCGTTCCCTTGTGGTCACTTCTCGGAACAGCCTAAGAACAAACTCAGATAATTTCTAAACATCTATACCGATGATACGACGATATATGGGAGGCACCTCTAAAACTCTTGACGATCAGTGATTGGTAGCTGACCTCTCTTCTGATCTAGCACTAACATCCTAGTTGAGAAAAAAACTGGCTGGTTACATTCAATGCCTGGAAAACTAAATTAGTTACATTCCATCACCGCCAGTCATACACCGTACTAATGCCAGTCACCATTTTTATTTCATAATATAAAAGGTTCAAACACTATTATTCCATGATTAAAATTTATTACATTGGAATTGTAATCACGATCCAATTCATAAGGGTTCTGATGAATTGGATCGTGTTTAGGATTCCAATGTAATAAATTATAACCATGGAATATTAGTGTTTGAGCCTTTTACATTATATTCTTCCGCTGTCCTGGACATTGAGCTCTACCTGGATTCTATCCTCTTGGAAATTTAAATATATATATATATATATATATATATATATATATATATATATATATATATATATATAGTTTATGAAAAACTAGGTAATCCATATGGGTAGACCCAAGGAGGATAAAATCCAGAGAGCTCAATATATATATATATATATATATATATATATATATATATATATGTATATATATACATATATATATATATATATTGACCACTAATATTATCTATCTATCTATCTATCTATCTATCTATCTATCTATCTATCTATCTATCTATCTATCTATCTATATATATATATGTATATATATACATATATATATTGACCACTAATATTATCTATCTATCTATATATATATATAAATATATATATATATATATATATATATATATATATTGACCACTAATATTATCTATCTATCTATCTATTTATCTATCTATCTATCTATCTATCTATATATATATATATATATATGTATACACACGCAGACATCTATCTATCTATCTATCTATCTATCTATCTATCTATCTATCTATCTATCTATATATATATATATATATATATAGCGTGTCCCAAAACTATGTATACACATTTTAAATAATTATAAAGTGAATGTTTACATTTCATTTTCAAAATTTAATAGAATCTACAGACATTATTTTATTGTCTTGTCAACGCCTGTTTTCAAACTGGCGTCTATTCTGATCCAGGCACTGTTGACAAAGCGAAGTGCACTCCTCTGGATAGATCGAAAGTAGTATCAAGAAAGATGATCACCTTGGCGTTAGTGATAGTGGTGATATTAAGTGCGTGCTCCTTAAAGTATTTGGTTAGTTGTTTCCTGAGCCGCTCGGTTTGCTGTGGATTGGTCTTGCGTAGAAGTATAACACCGTCGACTTTGTACAGGCCAATGCTCTCACTGGCGAAAGTATACCTGAGCCTTCGTAGCAGTATTATGCCGACTAATTCACAAGCTTCAGCCGAGTCAAGCCCTCCCATCGCTATAGAGAAATTTGGGTTGTCTTTTTTGGTCCACAAAGAACCATCAAGGATAATGACCAAATTAAATTTATTTCGGGTCAACTTCTAATAATTGGAAAAAGCGTTTTTATCATCATAAAATGACCTTAACAACAAAAAAATACATAAATGCCACAGCACTCTCTAGGTTTCATTGGGGTACTAAAACAGATAGCTACACACCCACAGGAATTGTGAATTGGTCGCTAAAATGAACGTATACCCAGGCAGGGGTGACAGGTGCAATGTATGTTTACACGAAAAATTATTCATCCTAAAAAATATTAGTAATCCAAGGTTACTAAATAAACGAAATGAGCTTTTGTTAGTTGTATGCACAGAAAATTTTTTCTCTTAAAATATTTTATCCTGGATAACCCACTGTGCGTCTAAATTTAATTTCAAATTTTAATTTTCCACCCATTTTTATTTTGGTTCATACGCAGATTATCTCCCTTTAACCAGTCAAACGTCTTTTACGAACAACGTCCAGCGTTCAAATTTTATGTTTTAGTCGTACTTCAATTTTCCTTTTTTTAAATCTTTCTTTCTATTATTGACTCACACCTACACTTCATTTCCTGCACTTAAACCCAGGTATTCCTTTAGTACTATTTTTGTGCTATTTTAATTTTGAACTATTAATCTGCCTCCATCCCATGAGCATCTGTATACTTTTTAAAATAAACAATAAGCTATACCATGTGACCGATGATTTGGGTAACCAACGAAACTCGAGTCGCACACTGAATGTAGGCATATGTGTATTTTCAATATATATATATATATTTTATTACAAACACACATATATATGTGTGCATGTATACGTGTGTATTACTGCATATATATATATATGTGTGTGTGTGTGTGTGTATGTGGCGCGCGGAGGTTAGATCCTTTTAATAGTAATTCCTAGTTCAGCTTGGGAAGAGCAACCCTTTTTATTAAGTTGAGGTTTGTTTCTAATATCATTAATTTAGTTTATTATTTGCTTTTTTCATTGCCTTCTGCTTAACTGTATTACATTCTTGCGCTGTCTGTTTTACGCGTTTTATTTGCGTAATACCAGTGTTAAGCATTATTGCTCTTTTTCCAATCTCTGAAAGGAGTATAAAACGTTTTCAGCTGTAAAGGGAATAAAAAAGAGAAAGTCATAATAAGAGAATACATTAAAAGTAATATATATATATATATATATATATATATATATATATATATATATATATATATATATATATATATATATATATATATATACATACATACATACATACATACATATATATACATACGTATATATATATATATATATATATATATATATATATATATATATATATATATATATATATATAAAACTGAAAAGAAATATTTTTATCACTGGAAAAATCTAAATAGACTTTTTATTTTCTAAATCGTGGGAGGAATTTGAACTGTCCGAATGAGAAGAATTTCTGGCTTTTTTTTCCCGCGCACCCCTGTTTTACTCTTTGAAAGTGACAAGATATGATTGCCGCTTGCAAAACAGATTTATCTTGTGGGATAAACAAGTTCGGGAAAAAATAGAGAAAACTTGAAAGTGTGTTTCAGTCAAGATAACACAAGGGATAAACAAAAATAGAGAATATCTTATAAACAGTTTTTTTTGCATATCCGGTTTTTCTGCCTATCTCTAAAATATGTTAGACATACCCAAGTGAAGCCGGCACGCCTTACACACAAACAAACACACACACATGTACGTGCAATTAAACACACTTGCACGCACCTTATAATACAACCGCACGCATTCACACTTACGAACCGATGTATACACAGAAATACTGTCACCACAGCCCAAATACGCATACACAAACATGAATACATGACATAGATATACACACAAAATATTCCTCTATCACGCACATGCATACACACATACGCATTACAACATTTCTACCCTGTTCTCAGAGTGTACTCTTAACTGTATTCTTTTGTTAATCATGAAATTTATTCCAACCCACTTCTCACTCTCAGGGCTTTATTGGAACTAAGGTAAGATAAGTTTCGGTAGGTAAATATCGTTTTCTTTTGTCTCCAGCTTGTCAAACCCGAGATATTTGACCAACCAGAAGAGATTTGCTGGTTGGTGTATGTTTATTCCTTCTTCTTCCGCTTTCATATGAGGCAGATTCTTTAATAAAAAAACAAAACAAAAACGAATACATAGTAGCTGGATTTTCTATCTTTCCCGTTTAATTAGGGGTCAACGAAACTTTAATAAAGCTCACTTTGGGACTAATGCCATTTGGAAAGGTATGAATTCACCACTACCTCCCTCTATAGGTTAAATAGCAGAGCAGACTGGCAGAGTTCGTCTTATATGGCAGCAAGTCTAGGAGAAAGGATATTCTGAAATCTTAATCGGAAAGAAGACAACAATAAATCACTCTACTCTCTTTCTAGTATCCAAGAAATTATAGCAATTAAAATGGGGAAGAGGAATCTACGCATATGTGCGCTCTGAGGCTGTATAGTATTAAAAAAATAAAAAAATATAATATTAAAGGGATATTTTGAAATATATATATATATATATATATATATATATATATGTATTTCAATATATATTTTGAAATATATATATATATATATATATATATATATATATATATATATATATATTTCAAAATACCCCTTTATATATATATATATATATATATATATATATATATATATATATATATATATATATATATATGTAAATGAATTCAACCACAATTTTTGATGTAAAAAATGACACACTTGTCAAAAAAGAAAATAATTTACCCAGAAGGAAAATTTTTGAGAATGCTGCTATCGAATCTTACCAAAATATAAATCTACGAACAGGTTTATTTTCTAATTTCATGTTTCTTGAAAGAATTGCTACTTTCTCAAGCCAATATACACGACCACAATTATGTTGAAAAATCAGGAGAAAACAGCTAAATCCATCACCTATTTCTTTGAATATGTCCAGCACATACGTCCAGCAAAACCATAACAATCTGATCACAATTCAAGCAAAATTATTTTATTAAATATATATATATATATATATATATATATATATATATATTATATATATATATATTCCTTGAATATTGCACATGGCTAGGCCCTTAACAGGTGCTACCACCCCGTAACACGTTTGTATACTTTTTCTTGGATTATTTCTTCCTTCACTAACGGTTTGGGAAGTAAATGCTTTCTGAGTTAGTGTTGTCTGCCTGATAGTCAGGGATTCGAAACTTCTCGGGAGGTTACCCTATAAGCAGATCGAAGTTGTTCTACTACCATTTTGGGAATGGTGTCTGGACTGTACAATAATCTCCGGTGGGGTCTTGATATACGCACTACCGGTGATTGTCTCTCCCAGTGCAGGAACCTGAAATCTGAAGCTACACGCTAAAATAGTGAGACATTTCCGTCGAAATTGCCACGGCCACAGATTCAGCGTCTACATATAGGACGAGGCCCCTTGTGACGGAAACCTCCAAAACGACAATCCTGACTTCCCGTTCATGTGCTTTCGTCTGAGCCTCACTATAACTACTCCCTCTTCGCTGTCTATCGTCCAAAGGTAAACGGAACTGATCGATAAAATATCTGAAGAAACTGATAATATCCACTTCTGAGCATCCCTCAGCTAGCATTCATATTTGTGGTGTGACTTCAATGTCCATCACAAAGTGTAGTTAATACATTGAGAAACGATAAGGCAGATACTGCTATGACTTCTCCATCGCATACGAACTGACACAGATCGTTGATAAACCCACTCGTGTTCCCGATACAACGGAACCTCATCACATCCTGCCCTGAAAAATGCTCCACTGAAATGTTGCCCCCTTTAGGCGCTGGTCAATGTTAATGTTGTGCCGCTTCAAAATATGATCTCTTGGTCCACCAAATCTGACTGGGACAGCTTCAGATCTGATAAGTGACTTTTAAAAATGTCCTGGATATTTATTTTCTTTGCTTTCAGTTTTCGAGTCGAAAGATGTACTCGTTCAGTATGGGTAGAAAAGATGTACTCCTTCAGAATGGGTAGAAAAGATGTACACCTTCAGAATGGGTAGAAAAGATGTACACCTTCAGAATGGGTAGAAAAGATGTACACCTTCAGAATGGGTAGAAAGTAAATGATTGTTTTTTATCGATCCATTTTCTGTGTCGACATTAAGTTTTAAAATGAGGATATATGATCCCGACAAAGTTTTTAAAAGTCACTCATTTTCATTTTTTTTTCTTTCTTTCTATTTTTAGTCACGAGAAACGCCAGCTTGGGAAAAATAATAAGATTTCATTATTTATACATACAAAAATCTAATCTTTTTCTCTTTCTGATATGATGAGGCCATAAACGGCGAAATACATATCATAGTAATTCATTGAGTCTAGACAGAATGCTGAAAGCACTGAACGACCGTTTCGTCTTATTTTGGGGACTCATCAGCAGTGTGTATCCACTACCGAGATGCGAACCTGTACCGTTTCGATACAATGCAAGCATCATACCAACTATACCAACGGGCCTCTGTAACGAAGAAGGAACTGAATAGACTCGATATAGCGTCGCTACTCACAAATTCCGTAGTGATACTCATCCAAGTATTCAAATCTCAACGGATTGTGCCCCAAGAGCCACGTCATTCCTTTCCCCCGAACGCCCCATCGCAGAGCATTAGCTGCGTCAAGTTATAGAATTTGGGGTATTTAGACAAATCAGTATAGTAATTCATCGAATCTAGAAGAATTCTCGAACGAAACAGCTGTCCAGTGCTTTCTGCATTCTGTTGAGGATTCTGTTGGTACCGTTGGTATGACGCTTGCGTTGTATCGAAACGGTACGGGTTCGAATCTCGGTTGTCAGCGCTCTGCTGATGAGTCCCCAAAATAGGACGAAACGGCCGTCCAGTGCTTTCTGCATTCTGTTGATTATTCTAGATATTGTAATGATTTGCCTAAGTCCCCCAAACTCTACAAGGCTACATGAGAACAAATTGAAATATCCCTCGGAATGGATAGTGAAACTAAATGTACCCCTGTAGAGTAAATAACGAGTTGAATTCGAAATGCCATGCAGGTTACTGAAGAAGGCCACAACTACCGAAACGTTGTGTTAATAGAAAGAATGAAGCGGTCATTAATCCGAATATAATATATGGTGATCTTCTGGGCAAATTGTATGTTGATGTTACCTGGAACACTGTTAGTAAAATTGTCCATTCTTTTTCTCTTGAGGCCCAGTGCTGCGATTACTATTGGTAGAGTTTCAGTTTTCATTCCCCACATCCTGTTAATCTTGATCTACAGGTCCTTGAATTTGGATAATTTCTCGATAATTTTCATGAAAGTATTACTCTCAAATGATACTGCTATCTCAATAAGCATACAGTTTCTAAATTTCTTGTCTTTTATGATAACATCAAGTGTGTTCGCTTTTATTATCCTGTCAGTTTGAATTGGCATGTCCCAGAGGATAGTTACATCGTTATTTTGGGTAACTGTGTCTGGTTGCTGCCCATACCATCTCTCAATAGTTTCGATTTTGTGCTTCTTGCGTATATTCCAGTGCACATATGTCGCTACCTTGTTACGTCTGTGGGTATATCCATTTTTTGTTAGTTCCGGACATCCTGAGATAATATAGTCGACAGTTTCATCATATTTTCCGCAGATCCTGAATTTTGGGTTAGTTCCATCCTTGATCCTGTGACAGTGATAGGATCTGGTTGAAAGGCAATAATTAAGCCTTTCTGTCTCAGCTTTCGTCTCGCTGCTCCTCAGCCACTAATGCGTTTTCTGTTGGTCCACATCTGTTTAGTTCGTTCTTTTAGGTATTATTATTATTCGTCTTGTTCCTTAATTACTTTGTTCAAACGTACCTGACGCTTTGGCAATACTTCATAGATAATGGACTATCCCGTTTTGACCACGTAGAAATATATAAAAGACATACCAAAGCCACTTTTAGTTTGAGTGAGAAAAAGAAAAAAAAGACAGATGATAGAGGCAGCGATAACTCTCTAATGCGTTTAACGCCTGGTTCAATAAATAGGAAAACCTTGTCAACTTTGGATCCTTTATTTGTACCCTCTTAATTCCTTAAATAGTGACAAACATTCATATTTATGATTGTTATTGCAATATTTTTTGAAGTTGTTAAGCTCAAATATTTAGCGATACAAGAGGTGGATTTCCATGTCGATTCAACAGTCATAGAACTCGCAAGGAACTTATTCAATCATAAACATAATAATTATGATTCATCGTAAAATTCAAATTGCTAAACTGTGAGACTTTCACAGGTAGTCCTAATTATTATCGATACTTCATGTGTATGCTTGTGAGAAAAGTTAAAGGAAAACCTCAACTGATCAGTGAGGTTGTCCTTACGACTTGTCCTTTACTTGCTGCCTTGTATCGCATCTAAGCTACACATCGTAAATCAAAACATTTGGGCACTTCGACGTTGTGTCTCGATAATCAATTACAAATAAGTCTTGATTTTGATCTTAACTGGGTGCTCTTTAATTGCTGCCTTGTGCCTCATCCATGTTAGGCTTCTTTCTTTCTTACTTTCTTTCTTTTTATGTGCCATCTCCTTTCAGGACGGAGGCGATCATAGCTCTCCACCTCCCTCTATCCCTTGCAGCTCTCAACAAGTTCCTTCCCCTCTGCTTCCTCCCCCAGACCACGTACATCCACTTGCTTAAGTCCGCCAGGTATGTTACACGTTGTTTTCCCCTGTCTCTCTTTCGCTCTATTCGACCCGTGAGTATCAGATTCTCCAGGCCCTCCTTCCTCATTATGTGTCTCAGAAACTTCAGCTGCCTCTTCCTGATGTTAAGTATAAGCCTCCTCCTTGTTTGCAGCCTCTCTAAGACCTCATCGTTGCTCACACGCTCGGTTCATGATATCCTTAGCATCCTTAGTAAATCAATAAAAAAAGGCCTTATTCGCGGTCATCATTTACCCCTGTCCATGTTTCGCTTTTCGGACAGTTCACGACAGAAGCTTTGGGGGAATGGATGGTACTGACAATTCCAAATCTATCGCTGCAATAAAAAGGGTGATTTGTTGAAGTACCCGGGCCCATGTTTAGGCGCATGGTCTTATTCTTCTTCTACGTGTCGTGTCCCTTCAGGACGTTGGCGATGACGGCTCTTTACAGTTTCCTGTCTTTTGTAGATCTTAATAAATTTTGACTTTTTATTACATCTCCAAAAGCCTGTTCTGCCATCCATTTACTCAAGCTCGCTAGGTAGGTTACGCGCCGTTTTCCTCTATCCCATTGTTTTTCATCTGCCCTGTGAGTATCAAATTTTCGAAGCCCATTTCCTTCTTATGTACCCTAGAAATTTCAACTGTCTCTTTCTGATGACGTATAAGGATTCTTTTTCTCTAAAACTTTTTCGTTGCTTATATGTTCGGTCTCAGTATCCTCCTGTAGAAACAGATTTATGTTGCTTCAAGTCACTTCTTCATCTGGAGAGACATTGTCCAGTATTCTCAGCCATATAAGAGGACTGATATTACTGTACTGATAAATCATCAGTTACCTCCCCTTAAGATTTAGGAGGTATAAAAAGCACCGTATTATATCCGTCAGTAGACAAGTAATCAGCGTAAAGTACAATAAAGCTTTGATATAAGTTTATTCAATGGTTATGTTTTTGCTACAATTACATAACAGTTCAGTCCTCGTTTCTTTGTTTCTAACGAAATTTTCCTGTTTCTTAATATTTTGCTTAGCTTTTGGAAGGTAACTTCCACTATCCGAATACGCTTTCCGATTTCATTGTCGCACTTTGCGCCCTCTGTTAACGCACTTACCATATATTTAAATCGTTTTCTTGTTTAATTTTAGTATCTCCAATTTGTAATTTGCATATTGGACTGTTCCTTTTGCTAACGACCATTCATTCTGTCTTCTTGCAATCGATGTCCAGTCCTTTCTTCTCGCTTTCCTTCACTACGTTCTGAACGAGTTTTTGTAGTTTCCTTTTGTGTGTCTGACATCAAACTTTAAAAAGGACCATGTGACAAATTCTGCTACAGGTGCGTGTAAATATCAAGCTTAAATAAAAATTTACGTTTGAATATGGGAAAACAAACCAAAAATTCCAGAGATGTTCGACTTGATTCTTTTTATTGTTTATCAACCCTTTATGGTTTATTTAAAGCCGAAACCTATTTCGGATTGTAGATGGTCGGTTACATTACCCAGTGTTCCCAAGCGGTTACATATCTAAGTACTGACCGGGATCGACATTACTTCGTTTCTGTGACGTAGAGAGAAATGGTGTTTCAGTGGGATTTCACTGTTATCTCCACAGGGAAGAATTGAAAGATTATATAAGATTTATTTGATTGTCAAACGAATTTCTGCGTCGCTTTGAATGTTTGCAGACATTAATTTAATCACAGAAGTTATTTGCAGCAGTCTACAAAGTCATTAGTTTACTAAACAAATAAATAATTAACAAAACACAGACAAAATAACATAAAAAAAATAAAGGCAAGAATATCTTATGGCAAAATGTTTATCGCCCTTCTTTACAACTACAATTCAAAACAACATTAAAATAAAAACAAAAAGAAACAAACGAAATGAAAATTAACTTCGTATCTTTACATACGCCACCAGATTCAAATGCTGACTACAAATTTAGAGTTACTATCTACCGGTGGGGGGGCATGTTTTACTGATTAGTCAAGAGAAATAGTTCAGCTAATGGCGGTGGCGAAGAAGAAAGATTATAATGGTGCGGGTGGACACTTAACTTGGCCCAAACTGGTTGTGTATTTATATTGAAGGAAACTAATATAACAAATTTACACTTGTCTTCAAAACTATTTATTAAAGAAGGCGCGGTGGAGTAATGTGTAGCAGCTTGGATTGAGGAATCGGAGAGGCGAGTTCGAATTCCACTCGAATCCAATACATTCACTTACGTGCTAATACCCTTAGGAAAGGTGTGAATCTTCTTCTTCTAGCTATGGGTAAATAGCAGGACAGACCGTGTTCTATAGCCTTGGGTGTCAACTGGTCTACCGCAGAAAGAAATGGCAACCTACTGCTGGAAATATCAATATTCTCTTTTATTGAACGTTCATCCAATAAAAAGGCTAAAAAACGACTCAAATTAGGGATCTACAAAATGAGATTGTCGCATGAACTTTCGAGGGGGAAATAACTACAGATGATGACGATACGTAGTTTAGGTAGCCCGTTGACAATAAATCTGAAGTGGTTCAACTTGTAGTGATCGGGGAAACAAACTCTAGGGAGTCTGTTTCATAAAGTAGTCGCTCTTGGGGAAAAAGATGTCCGAATAGAGCCATCTTACTAATGGAATACGAAGGGAAGTAAGATGGCTCGCCCCTGGGTCTATGGCATGGTCGGTCTTAGATATAGATGTCTGATCTGATGGAACTAGTGAATGTAGTTCGTCAGAACATTTTCCACAGAAATAGCGATGGAATAGCGAGAGGCTTGCGGCGTTGAGTCTGCTGACACTTACGCTTGTATAATTCTTGACCAGGGATCATTCCTTTTTCAATTACTTTTTGAGGTACATACATACAGTCTGAAAGCTGCCAAAGCAAATTTTAAGTATAGCAAAAATTAAAAAAAATCAGTTTTTACCCATATTTTTTTTAACAACTATGAATTTGTTAGTACAAAAAATTACTAATTTTAAACTTGGGAAAAATAGAGTAGGGATAAAATAAGTAGGTAGAGATAAAATATAGAATTCAAATGCAATGGGTACTAGGATACAACACTTATTTTTATTTTTCACCCGCTGTTTAATTTTATCTATAAAGATGAGATAAAAGAATATTTGACGTATGGGCGCTTAGGTTTACTACTCATGGTATCACAACTTATATAAACATTTAATAATAATAATAATAATAATAATAGTAATAATAATAATAATAATAATAATAATAATTGCCCAGATATCGTGATCAAAGAACACAAAAACAGAAAGTGCTTTCTTATTGACATGGCCGTTCCTGCAAATTGTAATGTATCTTTGAAGAGCTTCAAAAACTGTCAAAATTCAAGGATCTTGAAATGGAAATCTTAAAAATGTGGCATATGAGGACATCAATAGTTCCAGTTGTAGTTGTAGCTCTCGGATTGATTCAAAAAGATTCCGATAGGCTCATTGAAGGGATTCCTGGCAGCCTATGCCTGAAAAAAATACAAAAGATTGTACTCACAAGTACAGCTCACACATTACGAAGGATCTTATCTATGTAAAATAGATATATATGATCTTAGGGTTTTTTTGTTTGTTTTTTATAAAAAATGATTAGTTGAGAATATCATGAAGCCCTTTCTGACCTTAGATCTCTGATTGGGAACCTGAAGTAAGTGTATATACAACAGAACTCAAAGGAAATAATAATAATAATAATAATAATAATAATAATAATAATAATAATAATAATAATAATAATAATAATAATAATAATAATAATAATAAATGTCTTGATACCTAAACTGGCGGTGTTAACATGTGCGTGTTTTGTCTTGGTCAATTAAGATGCGCTACAGTAAATACCGGTTCGGTGCCACATATTTTTATAACAGTTACCAAACCTTAACAAGTAAGTCATGTCCCTAAAGAGGAGACAAACTGTGTATCTCTGTTCATGAGCGGGAGAAATGGAGGAGAATCATAGTCAGCTGTCGAAAAGGTTGAAGGGTCAGGCAACTTAGCGGTCACATACAGATACTAGGGAACACCCTCAATCGGAATCTGTCTGAGCGGTTTCTGTTACATGTTCTGATTGTTTGTTTTTTTTTTTTTTAATTGGCCTTATCTGCAATGTTAATCAGTGTTGAAATAAAACAGGGAAAAATCCCAAGAAAATTGTTTGGCGTTTATTCAGACAAAAACAATTGCCGATTGACCAACAGAAGCTAGATAACACGCAAAGCAACAATTAGAATCGACCATTAGATACTCCCGTGAAGTGATTAGAACAGCAAAGAATCGAGACTTGAGGTGGGAAATAATACATTTTGAGAGTGATGAAGATATACTTCTGAGATTGTTTGGCTTCCCCTCACATTGTCCGTCGTCTACTATAAAACTTTTATGTTATTAAATTACACTATTCGCTTGTTTTTGACATCGTCAATTTTCAACTCGCCACTTCGCAACAAAAAGAACTAACGGTTAGATATACGACAATACAACATTCAGAATTAAATAGAAATATATTGTATTTCATTTTTGAATGATTATTGTAATAATTGAGAAGAAAACTAAGCGTGGAAATAACAGTCGAGCTAAAAAAAATGATTTCGTTTTTAATATTATAGAAGCTTTTGACATTCGGCTGTGTGATAGAAAGTTTCTTATTAGAAACATCTATCTATCTATCTATCTATCTATCTATCTATCTATCTATTGAGTGTGGTCATAGTAATCAACACTGCGTATGATTAATAATCTGAAGATAACAGTGAATCATGAAACATCCAGTCCTATGCACTGTTGATTTCTATGTTCAAGTTCACCCTAGCTCTCTGTATATATATATATATATATATATATATATATATATATATATATATATATATATGTGTGTGTGTGTGTGGGTTTGTAAACAGTGACTATTACGGCTAATAATGCAAGACTATTCGCTAAATCGAATCGAGTTCTCTCAGTCACTGTGTGTTTATCTAAATATAAATACGCTTAAATTCACCTTCTTCTCTGACGTGCGCCATTGGCTTCAGGGTAAAATTTCCGACTGACGCGAATTCAGCCGGTTTTCGATTCTAGCCAGAGGCAACCGGATGTCTAGCCACACTGATGAGCTGTGATACAGCGAAACAGTCTGTCTGTGGATGACAATATATATATATATATATATATATATATATATATATATATATATATATATATATATATATATATATATATATATGTCATCCACAGACAGTCTGTCTGTGGATGACAATATATATATATATATATATATATATATATATATATATATATATATATATATATTTGTCATCCACAGACAGACTGTTTCGCTGTTTCACAGCTCGTCAATGTGACTAGACGTCCGGATGTGACACACACACACACACACACACACACATATATATATATATATATATATATACATATATATATATTTACCTTTATCTGAGATTGCTTTGTTTTCTTTAAAGCATTCAGGGTTTTTTATGTTGTACATATTTTTACATTTTTTATGTGTTTAAGGCGTAACTATGCGTTTCTTGATTTCATTTTCCATAAAATATTTCCTCGTTACTCACACGTTCTGTACATGTTTATTCTCAGCACTTGTCGGTAGAACCACATTTCTTTTGCTTCAAGTCCCTTCTAGAATTCATGGCCATGTAGAAGATTAGATATTGCAAAGAATTTCAGTATACTTTTCTTTGCTTCTAATGATATCTTCCTATCAGTGCATGTCTCATAAAAGCGTGAGTCTGACATATTGTCCTTCTTACGATCAGTATATATTCGTCGTTTCTGTGTGACATAGCCAAGGCCATAAAATCTTTGTAAAATATTAGCTAACAAATAAAGCGGTGTGTGTGTGTGTACAATTGTGAGTGCGTGTACGTGTTTGTGTGTTTACTCGTTTGATTTTACCGAGTCGAAATTAATTAGTCTAGATCCGTGATTCCTAAACGTTTTATAGCTTCTGCCTGTTGGTTCCCAGGTCGCATCCCTAGTGAGTGCCTCGCCCCACACTCATATAAAAGCACATGCTCCTTGGAATTAGGTTCAAAATTCAAAATAACAAATTATATCAAACTTTAAAGACACAGCCGCATTTCGGATTTTTCTTAAATGCCACTAGAGGAGATGCCGCCATACGAACATCCCTGGCTTTATCACTACACCTACACGTTTAAAGTATTGGCCTCTGTAGATATTGGTTTTCTGATGTTGCTGGTGTGTGGCGCGTTCTGTCCTGCTAATGCCAGCAAGGTACGTCCAAATGTTTGGACTTTGGGGATAAAATAGAAAACTAAACCATGCATTCAGTATAAGTCACGTTAATTTTATTCTTTCCAAAGCATATGCTTCCTTCAGTTGTAAGTGGCTTAAATTTTGTCATGCAAATTTTATTTTTAAGAAAAAGAAAAATATTCCTTGATTTAAAAGTCACCCTTCCCCGTCACGCCAATTTCTTTTTTATTTTTTTATTTTTTTTTAACCAAGCCTCTACTGCTCACTTTTTCCTCAACGTTCTCTGGATATTTTCACCGCCCTCCACCGAGTGGAGCCAGCAGTACAATTTTGTGAATATTTTAATATTATTATTCCCTTTGTTTTTTTTATATTTTAATAGATGCATATTCGTTGTGGTGTAATGGATATCGGCTGGGAATTGTAATTCAGCTGAGAAGAGTTCGGATCCCAGTCGAGTTTGTTATATTCAATTAGGCGCAAACATTCCTTTTCTTCTCCGCCCAGCTATGGGCTGAATAGCGGGACAGAATGGGATCCTTAGTCTTGGTTGGCAATCAGTCTACCGCAGATAGAAATGGCAAAAATATTCCGCCTCGTCCAAGCGTGTGACACTTAACTAACTGGCTGGATACATGTTTAAAATTCTCTATTGTTTTAGTTTATTATTTAGGCAATCTTTGGTATTCTGAAGGTGCATGCTTTTTGTGGGAGATGTTCGATATTTGTTTTTTTTTAGTATGGTTCCTCTAATACAAAACCCTCAAGTGCGCACGAAGAAAGCCAGGTAACAATATGTAGGGTAGATAACGGTTGACCCTCGATTTGTTAAAATTGTGGTGATCGGGGAAGCATCCTCCCGAAAGTTCGTTCCACAATGCAGCAGTTCTGGGAAAAAGCTTCCTACATGACAATGGAAAGTGAAGGGAATGAGGGTAAATCGATTCAGTGTACGTAACCTGGCGGGTCCTAGATGTGAAGGTCTGGACTGGTGGAGCTAAGGAAATTTGATATGAAAATAGCGATAGAGTAGCGAGAGGCTAGCATCGATTCGTCTGTGGGAAAGAGGTTGCAGGCTGGAAAACCATTCATCAGCCACTTGTGCTAACGCTTTTAAACTCTGTTGAGGCTGGAAAGTTAGGTCCGGATAGCTTCAGTTCAGATGTGGTATCAATACTCCATTTTTAGGTTTGATCTAACTGACTGTCGTAAAGATAGTATAACCGAAGTACATTTTGGAGCTGCGCAAGGAAGCGATGGGTCACATATACGACTTTCGTTTGAGATGTGGAGTGACCTTGAGTCCCCAAAGACGTTAGATGTAAGGAGCCTCATTGTGAATACAAACGTTCGTCATCTCAGGGTCTGCTAGGTTATGATGTGACATTACTACTTTAGTTCTGGCAGTATTGAATGTTACAAGTCAGTTCCTCATGCAATGAACTGTGCAAACAAGGATAGAGTAGAAATAAACTGTCAGGATCGGGTCATGTAGATCTTTGGTGGTGATCTTTGGTATCGTCCGCATATATATTTGCTAAAAATCTGAGTGTGCTCCTAGGCAGATCATTAATGGAAAGCAAAAAGGGTTAGGACTACTATCTGGAAATGGTTAATCGAATTTCATTATCACCGTTTATGCGGACTTGATATAACTTGGCAACCATTTGGCAGTAAACTTCGCGAATATTCTCCTGTGTGGTTACCCCGTCAGCAGTGTGACGCTGTTGATTGAACCTGTGAAATGTGTTAACGTCGCATTTACAAAAGTTACGTACTGGCCTTTTGGAAAGCGTCAAACCAGCTATGTCTGTCATCTCGTCAACTCGAATCCATATTTGACAGTCGCAATTTTTGGTTATGACAGTTGACAAAGTGGAAATTTCAGCTCGCGGACGAGAGTATGGAGAACGTGATAAAGCATATGACGACAGAGGACTTTTCAGATTGTACTGTAAGATCAATAAGTGTATAAGATCCCGAAATTGCTTCGAATAAATGGCTATTTCTTCGGTAATATTATATGGATCAATCATTTAAGGGAACCTCGTTTATTTTAATTAGGGTTTTGTTTTTCAAAGCATGGTTGTCTTGAGGAAGTCAGGAATTTAGACAGTTAATTTAGAACCATCCTTCCAAGTGGCGAATTTTTTACTGGACGACATTTGAATAGAATATCAGGTTATTTAATTAATTTAATTAGTTTCAAACTTTTAGTGATGTTATTCCAAGTCAACATGGTACAACTGAACACATTACATGTAAATAGTTTATTAAATTAATGGTTTATTTAAATTTCTTTGAAAATTATGTAAAAATAAAATATTAGGTTGAATTGCCTTTTTAAACAAACTGAAAGCACAATGAAAGATAAAAGCAGACTGAATGATAATTGAGGGAAGAAGAAGAAGAAGAAGAAGAAGAAGAAGAAGAAGAAGAAGAAGAAGAAGAAGAAGAAGAAATAAATGAAAGAAAGAAAGAAAAAAGAAAGTAAAAGAAAGACAAAAGAAAGAAAATAAGCACATAAAAACAAAAAAAGAAAATATGAAGTAAAGTAGCAAATAAGGACAAAAAACAACTTTGTCTATAATAGCAATGGGAAAAGAAAGAAAGAAAGAAGATGTCTATGAAATAGAAGAGATAGAAAGAAAAATGCCCCGAAATTTGCAAGATAGAAAGGATATAATTTAAACAAGCAAATTAAACAAACCAATAAAAAAGAAAGAAAACAGGAAAGTACTTTACTAAAAATAACAACAAAGATAATCTTTCTATGGATTGATTTGCTTTTTACAGCTTATCAACCTTTTGCAGTTTATTTAAAGCCAGAAAATATTTCTAAATTGTAAGGGTGTTTTTTGGAGATAATAATGATTTAATGATACAAGTCCTACTAATTAACCCATACCTGGAGGAGAAGAAGTGACATTGTACCTTTTTCAAGTGTATGTGTGCGTAATGAAATATAACGAACCCGACTGGAATTGGAACTCGGCTCTCCCATTAACAATTCCGAGGCGTTATCCATTACATCGCCTGCACATTCAAGCGTACAACACCTAGTATTCCTAAACGGTCACCCATATAAGGTACTGGCCAGGCTCAACGTTGGTTAACATCGCTGATCGTATGAGAACCGGTGTTCCAAGGTGAAAGAGGCATAAGCCAGAAGGTAATCTAGACAATCAGAAGAAAGAAAGAATGAAAGAAAGAAAAACAGTAAGGAAGGAAGGAATGAAAACACGGAAGTGGATGTTTTCAGGCAAGATAAAGAAACAAAGTTGGTTCGTTGGTTGATTTTTAACGGCATATCAACACCTCTATGGGTTGTTTATTGTCAAAATCTAAATATTTTGAACATAATTTTATACTTACAGAGTAAAGGTAAGTTTTTTTTAGATATGTAATTTTTAGATCATAAAATGCATTGTTGAGTACACCTCCACGTAGTGTAATGGTCAGCAAGAATGTCTCACTAGAATAAACTACGACTGAAGAGTGAGTTCGAGTCTTACTGGGTGCACCAAACTTTCAGCCTCGTCTCCCATCTGGGGCACTTCGACGTGGTGAAATGGCTAGCAAACTTGTCTGGCTAGATCAATTACGACTGAATAGCGAGTCCAATCCTCACTAGGTGCCCCATACTTACGGCCTTGTCAAACATCTTAGTTCCACTTGGAAAACCGCCATAAAATGTAGTGTTTCTAATTTAAATATAAAAAGTGTATTTTTATATTTTTTAGTGTTATATTGATTGTTATTTTGCTATAAAAGTGTACTGTTGGTCATTTTATTATAAAAATGTACTGCTGAATTTTGTGTTGGGGTTCACTACTTTACCATACCTGGGATCCTAACAGATGCTGCCAGTCCGGGTTAAGGTGGACTTAGGAACAACAGCAATTAGGATGCGATTCCATGATTTCAAAACCTCCAATCTCCTGATCAGAAGTCTTGCTGCCGCATGCTGTTTATCGTCATACCTAGAACGCAAAAGAAACAAAGAAAATAAAGTAGATATAGATTAAGAAAGGGAGTAATTTGGAAAGAGTCGAGAGAGAGAGAAAGAGAGAGAGAGAGAGAGAGAAAGTGAGAGAGAGAGATGTTAATCCAAAGCAGATAAAGAAAGGAAAATAAAATAAACTAGGATAAAAATAGGCAAACACTTTGGTTTAAGAGTCACTGAATTGACGCCAAAATTTCTATTTGCTCAACACTAGTTCGACAAATAAAAAATATAGTCTGAGAAAAGTGTTCAGAGTTAACAGATAAGTCTCTTAGTTAGAAAGATAAGCAATCTTGGTTTTTAATTCACTTTCAGGTCAACATTAGGAATGTCCTTGACACGACATTCGATTTGACGTGACGAGTTAGTGATGTCTTTTGGGTATAGGTTAAGTGAACGGAGGCAAAGTTCACAATTGGTAGGCTATCGGTATGACAAAGATGGCGTCCAGACGGACTGTATATCTACACTCATTCATACTTATAGTTTATATTAATTTAAACCTTCTCGATTTGACAGCGGATATAATATAACATAAGTTAGACGACTAATTATTCTACATCTCTTTCGAACAAATAAATTATTAACAGGGTCAATAAAAGCCAATTCCTTGATTAAAAAAATAGATGGAGCACTTTCAGTCTCGCCCGTTCTCACGTTAACATGTCACGAGACCTTAGTTTATTACTTTCATGTCTTGTTTAAACTGGTGCTCTATTCTTAGTTATGTGAAATACTGTCGAAAGAAAACAGTGTTAGCCAATTTCAAAAGAACGCCAGATGTAGGAATATGGAAGAATATATTTGTGCATTTATTTCAGATAGTCAGTTATGTAGAATGTATTTACAGAAAAATTTGAGCTAGAAACAACAGAGCAATTATCCAGGGTACCCAGTAGAAAAGAGGAAAAATTATACTTCGAGAAAATACATCAGTTCTAATTGTTCCATCTCAGTGGTCCTCTAAAAGCCCATAGATTACTGGATCTGGAGTATACTCCTAACTCACTTCAAAAACGTTGTTGTGACATCGTCGATATTGATTCATTGATGCGAGAATAAGATTCCTCTTAATATGATCCACAAATCTACTGCCTCCTCCTTGTTATTATGATTACAACTTTGTGTTGAACATTCAGGCAAATATTTCTAACATATATGAATGATTGTTCACTTTGTGCATGAATCATGATAGCTAAATAAATTTTTCAATTTGGCGCTTTTTTATAGTTTGAAAAATATATGCAATAATGAAAATATGAACACCATGATTGGGTATGATCGCAGGGTCGATGCTCAGGTGAACAACTAACCAGCTTCACTCACATGTCTTGGTTGTGTACCAATGTCCGAGTCTCCATGAATGATCTTTCAGTCCACCCAGTGACAGTGTCAGTTCGTTTATCCTCTTTTGCCTGAAGTGGAGTCTTTAGGATGGTAGTGAATTGATTGTTATCTCTCATGGTGTGTCCATGCAATTTCAACTTTCTCGGTGGATATGAAGGCGTTATAATGCGGGAAGGGGCAACTCATCAACACCGCAAACTCAATACCACTGACTCAGAGCAAGCACAACTCAGGACTGAGACAACTCAGCACCAAAAACATAAACTTTTTTTTTTATAACCGAATAAAAATCATTATTAAGGATTAAAACCTTAATTAGTGAATATTTTTTCTTCAAGTAAGATATTTGAAAAGGCATTATGTAAAATATGAACCAGTGTTTTTGTTTTTTGTGTGAATTGTGCCAACGATAATCTTGTCCCGTTTATCTCTTCCAAGGGTGAAGACATTCTTTTTATGCTGTTAAACCGCTCATTAAACCTTAATTAGGGAATATTTTAAAATTATGTTTTATAAAGTAAATCGTAAAGAATTGTAAGACCTTATAATGCTTATAAGGGACAGCTCAACACCGCCAACTCATCACCACTGATTGAGTGCCGGTACAACTCAGGACTGAGACAACTCAGCACCTGAAAACAACTTTTTTAAAAAACCAAATAAAACTAATTTATTAAGGATTAAAACCTTAATTAGTGAATGTTTTAAAATTATTTTTAATGAAGTAAATCGTAAAGTATTGTTGAGTTGTCCTGCACCCTTATAATGAGCCTGTTTCTTGTTTCGTGGTGTTTTGCACTTTATCAACTGCGATGCAGTGTACGTATTTGATGCCTAGGAGGGTTCAGTATCATCTCATTTGTAATGCTTAGATGCCCAAAATTCGCAGGCATATAGAAGGTTTCAGTGAGCCGATGCGCGCAAGTGTGATCTTTGATTTCGGGAAGATTTTCTTGTATTGTTTTATAAGCTTGGATGTGCGGATGGTGTAATCGATAATTTAGACCCTATATCTAACAACAGGATTCTGCACCAAGCCACATAAACAAGAGAATACAGCTATGACTGTCAGATAATTTCTGCGACCACATCACCCCTTACATCTTGACATCTAACTCCCCAGATTGAAAACCCCTTGAATATTATGTGTGGGCGGAGTTGAGCGAGAGACCAACAAAACTCCGTGTTGCACCAAAGATGAAATGAAGGCAAGGATTATGGCAGTATTCACAAACTTAAACAAGGAGACCGTCCAGAAGAGTTACAAGAGATTCCAAAGTCGTCTGGAGGCCGTGGTTGATGACAATGGTGATTTTATTGAATAAATGTACTCTTTACTATTTCAAGATATTTTTGTATAACTTTGGTAAATATATCTGTTAAAACGAGATGTCAGTATTATTTTCATTTTTGCATAATTTAGACGGAAATTTATCCATCGCACCCTCTATAGTAACATTTTGCAACAAATCTGAGCTAAACAGTGCCCAGAAGTTTCTTTCATTCCTCAACATTCATCAATCATTAAAAGTACCAAAAGTGTAAACTTGGCGAGAGTTTTTATTTATTTTGGAATTAACAAATGTGATGAAAGCGTTCATTTATTAGAGAAGACAAATGGTAAGAGCAGCACTTCAAAAATTAATTTTTACAAGATAGTCTTATATCTAAAACTGGATATAGACAGCTGAAATTCCCGAGACACATAATGAGGAAAGAATGCTTGGAGAATTTGACACTTACGAGGAACAAGGTAGAAAATAACCTAACTTTAGTATATAAATGGCAGCACAGGGACTGCGAGTAATAGTAAAGAGAGAGATATTGCTTAGATGTCGGCAGTATGGGATGTTGTCGAGAGACATGATCCCCTACGTCTAGAAGAAAACTAAATCACTGACACGTTCTTTGGGACTGAACCCGTATCAAAACGCGTACGATGATTCTCCCCCAAATTTTCTCAGTGTTAATTTTCTAAGAGAACTTTGTCTGATAAAGAATGTGAATTTATTTTGATGGATCAAATTTCGAGTTGAACTGTTTTTTATTGACCTCTGATTTCTAAGGTTGCGCCATCAAGTGACACTAACAGAGCAGAAAGTTTATTTCTTTAGCAATGTGTCACTGTGCGATAGATACGCCAATGTTTTAATTATTTATTTGAGTTTTACTCGTCGGTCAACACTGGTTGCGACTCGAATGTGTAGCTGACCTTTTCAATGCTTGCCGTGCAGAAGACGATAGCTACGATATAGAGTCCGCGTTTTTAATTCCTTTAGGGATTTTTAAAAAATCATTTCACCCCAAGTAAGGCAATAAAGCCACTAGGATGCAGAAGATTATTGAAAGTTAGAGGAGATGAGAAAGGCTAGTATGAAGGAGAGATGACAATAGAAGAAGAAGCATTAAGAAGACAGAAGATAACGATTGACATTGCATTTAAATTTTTGAAAACAACTGGGAAGAAAGAAGTTGGAAGAGAGAGAGTGATATAGAAGGAACTATTGGCATAGAACTTAAGGTTACATCTAGCAATTTAAACTGTAAAATTTTGAAACCTTTACATCAATCTTGTCCTACCCATAACTTCATAAAGTCTAAGTACCATAGAGGAAATTAATATTAGTTTTGCAAAATGTGGCACAAGGCCAAATGGAGGGAAGGGGAAAGGCTGTTCTTCTGTATGTCTTATCTTAAACTTAAATAGCCACACTTACTGACACAAACGTACCCCACAGTATTCCTTACATCAAAACAACACATTCTTACTTACCATTCTTATTAAAACCACCCTAATAACTCAAGTCTCTATGAAGTCCTAACTAGTTCTTATATGTAAAATTTGTCTGTGGGGGTGGGTGAGGAAAGTTCATCAGAACAATTACCAAGAAAATATGTAAGATAGATTCTGGCGAGAAAGATTGTTTAGCAACTTTCTTAGCCGCAGACTTAGCACTTGATTGAAATTTACGATTTCCAATTGAGGACAGTTGAAAACGTTAGAAGGTGCAACGAACCAATCTCCAGGAGGTTAGCATCGGCCATGCTGATGGGAGTTAAAAATGGTTCTCTCAGATGATAATAATCGATATAAATAAATAAAATTGACTCAAGGACGATTTCTCATTTGTCTTGTTAGTCTTCTTCCTCTATTGCTGTGTTTCCTTTGTTCATTTGCGACCATGGCTTGCCTCAGCTACCTTTCCTTCGTAGCTTTTAGTAAGGTTTGTCTTTTTCATTTTATTTCTAATTTTTGTTAACCTCTCTTCTAGCAGCCATTTATATAAGCTCATGAGGTAGGTTAGTCGCTGCTTCCCTCTGTCTTCTTTGCTTTCAGTATTTCCTGCGAGTGTCAAATTCGCTAAACCATCTTTCCTCATCACGTACCCTAGAAATTTCAACTGTCTCTTTCTGATTCAAATACAAATGTTATTTTTGTTTCCATTTTCCCTAAATCTTTGTTTTGGCTCACATATTCAGTCCATGATATTCTCACCATCCTTCTGTAGAACCATATTTCTGTTGCTTCTGCACTGTGAGGAGATTGTCCAGGATCCTCTACCATATAGCAGGACAGATATTACAAAGCAGTCCTGTACACTTTTCTGTGTTTCTAACAAACTTTTCCTGTTTCTTAATACATTCTTAGCTTTTGGAAGGCACCTTTCGCTATTCCAATGCGTTTTCAGATTTCGGTGTCACAGTTTCCGTTCTCTGGTAAAAAAAAAACACTTTTTAGATACCCTTATTTATTTGTGTACTTGCTTGATTTTGGCGTCTTCCATTGATTTTGGTGCTTCCGTTAGATTTTGGTGTCTCCCATTGATTTTAATGTCTCCCATAGATGTTGGTGTCTCCCATAGATTTTAGTGTCTCCCATTCGCAGTTCGCATCTTGGATTATTCTTTTTTCTGGCAACCATACATTTTAAGAGAAATATTTTATAAATTTCAACCGTCAGTAGTATTGGGTGCTCGGTCAATGAATGCCGAATGTTTCCTTATAAGGAAACTGATAATATTACCATTACCATTACCATTATAGTAATAATAAATTTCCGTCCATTGTGGGATACTTCATAACAAAGGTGATAAAAACACAAAAAGAAAATAAATGACATTAGCTATACGACATATCAAAACACATTTAAAATTATTTAAAAGTTTAAAATTTCAGCCCCCTCCTCCCTTCGCGCTCATGCGTACTTACATCAAGGCAACGATCACTTTGCGTTGACAGAAAAATGTTTTACCCTTTGACATTAATTTTCCTTATATATATATATATATATATATATATATATATATATATATATATATATATATATATATATATATATCCGATGCGGTGGGAACCAAAGTAATATATAAAATAT
This sequence comes from Acanthosepion esculentum, assembly GCA_964036315.1. Lineage (NCBI taxonomy): Eukaryota > Metazoa > Mollusca > Cephalopoda > Sepiida > Sepiidae > Acanthosepion > Acanthosepion esculentum. Next base: position 71,093,939 of record OZ038492.1, on the reverse strand, counting down.
ATAAATTCTAACGTTCGCAGCATTCATTCAAAAAAGAGCTCAATACATGTAGTAGAGCGATAATTATTTATTTATTATAATTTTATCATATAGACAAATTTATCTATATGATAAAATTATAATAAATATATATATATATATATATATATATATATATATATATATATATATATATATATATTTTAAACATGTAGTATTGAATGTTAAAGACAATATAGTCTTGCACATTTTCTTTTGAATTTTCTCATATTCTCTAATGAGACTTTTTATTTGAAAATGATTTCGAAATGTGTATTGTCCATACGATGACCTAGCGCTTTCGAAATCATTTTCAAATAAAAAGACTCAGAGAATATGAGAAAATTCAAAAGAAAATGTGCAAGACTATGTTGTCTTTAACATTCAATACTACATGTTTAAAAGAAAAGTTGCTGCCAAATTACACACACACACACACACACACACACACACACACACACACACATATATATATATATATATATATATATATATATACCGGGTAAAACAGCAAAAGTGTCCATTTGTTAGATTAAGCTTTGAAAGGTTGTATCTTACAATGATTAGGGATACCTTACTGGAATTCTTCGAAGTCTTTATAACACTATTGGGCTCTACTTTGAGCAATATGAATGCGTAATTTCCCTGCAAGCTTAACAGAAGAATCGTAATGAAATCGATCATAAACGAAAATAATTAATTAATCATAGTTAAGGATCTGAAGCTCATGAAGTATTGAAATAAAGTTCAAATATATATGTATTATTCCATGATCATTTTCCAAATTATTCAAGATGATCTTCGCCCTCGCTAGCCTTTTAACTTTCTGTCCTGGAATAACAAGGTGTTTCCCAGGTTTCACGTACGATTTTATTTTCAAGTAATTTTCCCTCCTCTTTGTACTGTCATAGCTGAAACTCCTCCCTCGCTCAGTCCATGGGTTGGATCTTTTCTAATTGATCACTTTAGCCCTAAGTTAAAAGAATGATCTCGCTTCCTATTGTGTCCTATCTAGTTTCCCTTTCTACTGTTTCCTTCTTTTTAAATTTATTCGCTCTTCTCATGATAGGTTTTAAATGGACTTTCAAGATAGATGCCAGAGTATGAATGTTGGTGCCACTAATCATTCTTCATTTGGGAAGAGAGTGCGGCTGAAAAAATCGATTTTAACCTGTTCCCTTTCTAGCTGAATAACTCAAAGATATTTTTCTGTAATTCTTACGATAAATGAATTTAACGGACGGGTTAAATTAAGTTTCCACTATAAAATTAAATAAGATATAATTATATTTTATATTTAATAATAAATTTGGTCTAATATATATATATATATATATATATATATATATATATATATATATATATATATATATATATATATATATATGCAGGTTTGATTGAAAACTAACGGAAGTTGTTTAAGATTATTTTTATAAATTTTATATTTCTGCAGTTCGCACCATTTATCTGTTTTCCAGGTTGCATTTGAGCATAAATTATCCTGCCTGTGTTTTCGGCTTTCATTACACATTATTCCCTCAAATTTGTGGTTATCTCGTATAATAATTAAAGTTGTGTATTTATTTATATCTTTCATGTCACGCTCAATCGTTGGAAGGGAGGTAAATCAACATAAAGTTGTAAATTTATGAGTGGTTATTTTCTTTAGCCGTTATACAAATAATATATATCTTTATTTAGAAAAAATTAAATCCAAAGGAAAATGAACCGTTTGATAACTTACTAATAAATTTCTTAGAGTGCAGTCTTATTTGTTGAAACCGTTTTCGCGAGGCACGCAGGTACCTTTGTTTAAAATGTGGTCCTCAAGCTTAAACTTAGTCATGGGATTGGTTTTTCGTACCTGTCTGTTGTTCTGTTGCTAATCTTTTTCTTTTGAGGGGTATTTCCATTGCTAATCGTTTTTTCTTTTGAGAGGTGTTTCCATTTCGAACCGCTTTTATATTATACTAAACACACATTTTCTGCTGAAAAGACATTGAACAAAAATGATTTATATAATGCTAAGAGTAATAATGAATCACAGATACCATTGACCGTCTAATAAATACAAAGGGAATTAATTAAACAGTTCATTAGCCTCTATTTTATTTTGAATTCTGGATCTCCGCATTATTGAATCTCAGTTCATTGTTTCAGAAACTTTTGTTTCATTGCATCTCTATATTCAAACTTTTTTAACAAATGTGTTCGTGTGTGTGTGTGTGTGTGTGTGTGTGTGTGTGTGTGTGTGTGTGTATGAGAGATAGATAGATAGATAGATAGATAGATAGATAGATAGATAGATAGATAGAGAGAGAGCGAGAAGTTGGAAATTTTTCAGTACAAGAACCGCAGAATTCCTATGTATTTATGTGCGATCTAGTTTTTTTTTCTCTTCAGTTTAACCTCATTGCTTCTTGCCGAAAATCAAGTGCACTCTCTTTTCGCCCCTGCCACCGTGTCCGTAATCGTCAAAAATCTTTCTTACGCTGTATTCATTCCCGGGCTTCTCTTCCCCGCCCTAGACCAGTGAGTGCGTCGAGCTGTTGGTCCCATTTTCAAGTTGACACAACGAAGAGAGGAGTTCCCGCTTATTATAATATTTATCTTCCGACTGTGAGAATGTTGTCAAGCGAAACTCCAAGAGAATTATAACGCAATTCAAAGGATTGGGAGGAAAGAAACCGTAAAGGATTGTGTTCACAGCTGTTGGGCTTGGAGAATAGAGTGTATTTGGCCAAGAACTGCAACAGAAGCGGACAAAACAGTCATGACAAGATTTGATATATTGTCATAAAATCCTTTTCGTTGGCTCTAGAATATTAAATCTTAAATTTATGTCAGGAAAATGTTTGTCAGTTTGAAAGATGCTTTGGAGATTGAAGGTGTTAACTGCTAAATAGTAAGCCATAGTTAAAAAAGAAAATGTGAAAGAATTGGGGACATAAATTGGGGATTGGTTAGATGTATCGGTAACGTAAAATGTTTGAAAATGTCTTTCTTTTCCTGGTGTGCATCATTCTTTTCTTTCTTTAGTCATGACTAAAAAAATATTTTCTTCATTTTTCATTCTTGTTCTTTCTTGTAATTGCTGTTTCCGCTTTGCTGGTTCTTGTTTAAAATTTTGATACCATTTTCTTTGATTCGTTCATTTATTTTCTTTCATTTTCGTTTTTCCTTTTGTCCATCTTTTTTTCCATATTATTATTTATATCGTGATACTGTATCCAATTCCTTCCTTTCTGCCTTTCTTCTTTCCTTCCTTCCATTGTTTTTTTGTTTCTTTCTTTATTTCACTAATTTTTCTTTTTTTGTCTTAATTTTTTTCTCATGCTGTTTATATCTTCGTATTGTACCCAGATATTTCTTTCTTTCTTTCTTTCTTTTTTCTTTCTTTCTTTCTTTCTTTCTTTCTTTCTTTCTTTCTTTCTTTCTTTCTTTCTTTCCATATTATTCCATTATATCGTGATACTGTATCCAGAACTTTCTTCCTTCTTACTTTCCTTTGTTTCTTTCTTTCTTTCAATGCTATTTTACCAGTTTTTACAATTCCTTTTTTCTTTGTTTCTTAATTTTTTTACCCATATTATTTTTATATCTTGGTATTATAACCAGATTTTCTTTTCTTTCTTTCTTTCTTTCTTTTTTCTTTCTTTCTTTCTTTCTTTCTTTCTTGCAACTGTTAGCAGATGAAGACCAATTAAATGATCTTAGAAAGACGCCTTAGTTTTATCCAAATTCCCAACGGCAAACCCTTTACGTTAAATATCAAAATACGCATAAGTCCACAACTGGCAGATATACATCAGACTCTTCATATAAGTGACTCAAATTGAAACCATTTTTTTCTAAACAAGAGCATTCAGATATCGAAACACATAAACTGCCAATTTTTCTCTAAAAATGCTTTTCTAATATCAGAAAAAAAATCTCCTGAAAAAAAGAATGGTGTCTCAATTTGATTCATACCATCTGATCCCTCATCATTGCCTGACCGATCGAATTAATCACGTGACTGACAATAATTCTATTCGACGTGTTTTAAAATTAGCCGGATGTCTATGAGTCACAGACTTCTCCACATTCTTTGCCAAACTATTTCCGCGGCAACTAATATGGAGTTATTTGAGGCGGATTATGAATAGACATTTCCTCGCACCCCACAAAACAGTTCAATATGTGTTCACTCCGATAGAAGAAAAATACAGATGAAGAGGCGAAACATTTCGACGTCGGCGACTATCTTTATTTCTATATGCGTTCACTCTGCCACTTCAAATTGTAGAAACAAATTTCCGCCATTAAATTATGGACAAAAGACAGAACGAAATAAGGATGAAAAAACGGTTTTCGGAAAAGAAAATGAAATATGCACATCGAGATTAAATTCTAGCCTACTGGCACAGTGGATAAAGGCGTTAGTTAGATCCAGTGACAGGACCCAAAGAGTGTGAGTTCAATACCTGGTTAAGCCGGTGGAGAACTTTGAGAAGGGAATTAACAGGAGATAACTGACATCCATTAGAAATGGCACGTGGAACTAGAACAGTCTACCCCAGTGAGCGAAATAAAGGCTTCAATTCGACATTCCAACTACCTGAAGAAGGCCGGATCGTACAACGGCCGAAACGTTGTGATAAACATGGCGACAAAAAGGAGGACAATAGTCCGAATAATATAAATAGTGTACATAATACCTCATATCAGAAATATAGACAGATACTGAAGAGTGAATCTGTTGATCATTTGGCAAATCATTCTCCCATAATAATTTAAACAAAATTGTTACCCCTATGGAAAACCTTGACAGGAACCAACATACTTTCGAAAAATGTTTATCCCAGCAGAGTGGATTTTCTCCTTATTTTGTGCGCCGTCTCCATTCTGGACGTGGATGATTATGGCGTTTAGCATCTCTTTATATTTTTCAATGTCTATCCCTATACGATCTCTTCATCGATTTGCACAAGGTTGGTTACTCGCTATTTCTTTTTGTTCCCATTATCTCCAATGTATCCTGTGAATTTTTGCTTCTCCAAGACATATTTTCTCACTCCGTGAAACAGAAACTTTAACTGTCTCTTTCTGATTGTATTTTCTTTAAAACTTCCTCGTTGCTCACATGTTTCGTCAATGGTATTCTCGGCATTCTTTTGCAGAACAACAACTGCATTGTCCTCTCTTCATCGCCGAGGAATTTGTCCAGCATTAACTCCCATTTAGGATAATAAATATTATATAGTAATAAACTTAATTTTGCTAATGAAATATATATATTTTTATATTGATTGACTGATTGATCTACTTTTTACGGATTATCAACCTTTTGCAGATTAATTAAAGCCAGAAAATATTTTTAGATCGCAATAATTTTTTTACATAATGATTTGGAGATACAAGTCATACTAATTAGCATATAGCTGGGTGGGGCGGCGGATTCATGCCTTTCGCAAGTGTATATACGCGTAAGTAAATATAACGACTCCGACTGTAATTGAACCTCGGCTTTCCGATTAACAATTCTGAGCCATTAACCATTATACCACCCGCACATCCAAGCTTACAGCACTTGATATTGTCAAGCGGTTAGCCATCTAGGTACTGACCAGCTTCAACGTTGCACAAATTCGGTGATCCTACGGGAACCGGTGTTTCAACATGATATGGCCGTAAGACCAATACATTTTTATAAAAAAAAAACAATACATATTTGTAGCGAAAATACCAGTAATACATTTTTATCGTAAAACTACTAGCAATACATTTTTATTGTAAACTTACCACCAATATGCTTTTTAGGAAAATGAATATCAATAGATTTTTATAGTAAAATTGAACGAATAGTATACATAGTAAAAAAAAAAAGAAAGAATTTGATATGATTAATCTCATTTCTTGTACGGAGAAATAAGCTTTCACTGCTCGTTTGATTTTGTAAGATTATATGGTAAAAATGCAGCTAAGTAATTATAATTTAATCATGAAATAATGTCATTCACTTGAATTAATCATAAAGTTAGAATTTTTCCTATTTAGATTTCGGTAGTAAATAAACCATACAAGTTGATATGCTGCTTAACAAAAACAACCAATTCTTTCTTAATACTTATCTTTAGCTTTTGGCAGATATGTTTAGCTATTTCAATGAACCTTCCGACTAATGTTTTACATTTCCCGTTGTCTGTTATAACCCTTCCCAAAGAGTTACATTTCTATATCTGCTTGATTTTCACATCTTCAGTTTGTTGCGCACATGTTGGGCTCTTCCTTTGCTAATCACAATACGCTCTGTTTTCTTACAGTTGATGGTTCGTCCTTCCATTCGCCTTCCTTTACTGCTTTCTCTATTAGTTCATGTAATTTTCTTTTTCTTTCTGATATCAGTATTGTATCGTCTGAATATCTCATGTTGTTAAGATTGTGTCCACCAATAATAAATCCTGGTAGGACTTCTAGTTCTCTGAAGATCGCGTCGCAGTATAGCATGAATAAATCTGGTTAGAAGATGAATCCTTAGCTCACGACCCTATTCGTATTTTTCTATTCGTATTCACTCTATTTGTCCACAGTAAATGTTCTGAATTGTTCTGATATCTTTTCCCAAATGAAGTTTTTCTAGGATTTCAAATCGATTTGAATAATCTTAATTGAATAATCCTAAATTTCACGCTTGTTAAAATTTTATGCTCGCTTACACTCAGAATTGAATTAGAAGTAAATATATGTAACCTACCCTTGCGAAATTCATGATGATAGTGTGAAGCTATAAAGTGTCACTGGTTGTAGCCGAAAGGATTAATGAGACACTATTGCGACACTGGTAGTATGAAAAGGACCATAAGGGTGCCGCGTATAGAATTTGGAGAATTGGAAGGGTCAAAAACGTCAAGGTGAAAACATGAATTGAAATATAGTGCAAGGGAAAAAGAGAGTTTTTTCTTTCTGATAACCAGAAAATCAGAATGGAATGTTAGGTCCAAAATATGATCTAAGAAATGTAAAATGTAAACACGTCTTGTCAGCCGAAAAAGAAATGGAATTGTTATGATTCGCAAGCCGACAATACAAACAATCTGAAATATGATGTTTTAAGCATGCAAAATGGGCAAGATCTTTAATCGATCATATTGAAAAGTCGACAACAAGTCTTTTATATCAATGCATGGTGACCCAGATCTTATTTAAAACAAAAGGATGACTCGATTTTATCATTTAGAATCTGGACTGATTGATGTCAAGCATATAGAAAGTTTGTCATTGAAGAATTTATTGTTTTGAGTAAGTGAACAACCGCAGGTCGTTTTTGTTTGAAGGTCAGTATCGGTTCCCCCAAATTGGAGAGATAATTAATGAATTGATATGAATATTAATGAATCTTGATATGCGGTAGTAGTCGAGTGAAATACATATAAAAGGGCGCTTAGGCGACATAAAAAGTAGAAACCAACTGAAGACAAGAGAAGGTGCAGAAGCCAGATGGAACGCAGGAAGAAGTCAAGTGACTTGCTGCCGAGAGAATTCCCGGACTTTTATTTTTGGTGGGGAACCTGTTTCAAGATTTATAAGTAGACAAAGTGTCACGATAGAGATTTTAACGGGAAGGGTTAATTTTGTGGTATCAAGAACTATATAAAGCAATTGAAAATTAACCCGGCGACCTTTTTCGTTATTTTGTCATGTCATTTTCATTTTTGTCAGTGGAATCGTTCTTTCTCCTTTTGTAGCATGGCTTCGCTACGGTTCGAACCAATACGGATGAAATTCGATCTTCACTGCTCTGTGATCAAAGAACACATCAAAGGCAGAAATAGATAAAGGAACGAAGCGGCAAGCAGATAACAATCAGCTGACTGGCGGCAGTACTGACCAGCGTTGGCAGGACCCAGGATCATGCCGGGCCAGTTGTCTTATAATGGTAATATTAGCAGTTTCCTTATGAAGAAACATTCGACATTCAATGGCCGAACAACTAGGTCTGCTGTCGAGTGAAATTTATAAACATCTTTCTATTAAACCAATTTTTCAGGAAAATAGGTTCCTCAAATCCAATAATAGACATTGCTCTTTCTAGCATTAAGGAGGATTTCCTTCCTTGCTTTATTATGTCATTAGTTTGTCATTGAGTTACATATGTCATCCGTTTTATTTGTTGCTGCTGTTGAAAGTACTCAAGCTATGGGTTTTCTGTTATATGGTACAGTTCCTTGTTTATGATTCTGTAACACCAGCCGATGAGACCTACACGCTTCACTCGCTCGAAACCTTTTTTAATTATCGATCTGAGAAAGCGTTTGTATATCGTCTACAGTTTATATATTTCTGAAATCATGCAAGGCACCAAAGTTTGGCGCCATTCATAATTTCTATATTAAAGTCTCGATCTGATGAAACTATTTAAGAACATGACTATTTTTTTTTTTTTGCTTAATATTTTAGTTTTGTAGCATCTAGTTGTTATGGGTGAAACTACCCTTGATACAGTCTATTTTATGTTCAATTTCCTTATCTTCCATATTAAATTTGTTATAACTGATGTCTACATCGAGCTATTTAGTATTTACTAATTCCACGTCCTGGATTTTAACGACAGATTCAAAGTCGGTGCCATTACTACTTTCATTCCGAATCCAGATAACAGTTTCTGTTTTAGAAAGGTTTATCTTGAGCCCTACTTCTTGAAACTTTATGTTGATTTTCTGTTCATCATCCCAACTACGAATACCTATGTTATGCCACTCTTCCTTTGTACATTGAACTCGGGGGTGGGAAATCAGGAAAGCTGTTTTCTATTTGTAGATTCATTTGGAATAAGGGATGGAATGCTTAAATGATCATTGTCCATCTGTTCAAATCTGTGCTACAGAAGAACTGTATATTGGTAAAGCATCTACACCATCCTGTAAGAAAACAGTTTTGTATTAAATGCACACTGTAAATCGAGTCGGCAGTTTGGCGTCAATTTACTTGTCTCCACTTTAAATGTCAATTTTCTTAATAAAAAAAAAACGTTCCAAAAAACGAAGGCCATATTTAGTCAAAACAGATCAAATTGCAAAGGAGAAAAAAGAACATTTTTCATAAAAATACTGTTCTCAGGTTTCCGCAGCCACTGTGACATACATTGTTTCTTCTTCTTTATATGCAGTGTGCCCTCGGCATATAGGCGGTCATGGCTCTCCACAATTTCCTGTCACTTGTAACTCTTAATAAATTTTGTCTTTTTGCTATTTCTCTTAAACTCTGTATCGCCATCCATTTCTGAAGCTCGCTATGTAGGTTTCGTGCTGTTTTCCTCTGTCCGGAATCTGTCCTGTGAGTATCAGATTTTCCAAGCTCTCCTTCCTCGTTAAGTGCCTCGGAAATTTCAACTGCCTGTTCCTGATATTAAGTATAAGTTTACTTTCGTTCTTCTTTTCGCTAAAACCTCGTCGCGGTTAACATGTTCGTTCCATGATATCCTCAGCAACCTTTTGTAGAACCAAATATCTGTTGCCTAAAGTCTCTTCTTCATCTTTGAGGATATTGTCCAGCATTCACTGCCATGTAGGAAGACAGGTGTCAGTTAACAGTTAATTACTCTTTTTTTTTGTTTCTCTAGAGTTTTTTTTTTTTATCTGTCTCTTAATACTCTGCTTAGGTTTTGGAAGGCATCTTTGGGCATCCGCATGCGCATTCCGTCCTGTGTTATAACACTTCCCAGATCTTTTGCACCTGTTTAATTTGCATTTCGGGCTCATCCTTTTGCTAATAACCATGCATTCTGTCTTCTTGTGGATTATGTTTAGTCCTTTCTTCTCGTTTTCCTCTACTAACTTCTATAACTACTAATTTCACACTATTTTTCAAATGCAGTCAGTAGCTGATTGCCGCTTCCTTAGCCCCTTGTCCGATTTTCAAATAGTTGCATAATTTATTTTAAATAACAAGATTTATATCATTTTGCAAAAAATTATATTTCGTAATACATAAAAAAGTAAATGTCTAATCTTTGATAGGGCAACGAATGCGATACTACTCCATCTCTAATGAAGAAAAGGTAAGAAGCTACAGAGATCCGCGTTTACTTACAAAAGTTGGGAATATCTTGGCTGAGACTGTAACAAACAGGGAGATTTTAAGGAAAATTAGAACGACAAAGAAATTATGGTCATATTGAGGAAAAGGAGTTGGAGAATTTAGCACTCATAGGGCACATTGAACGCAAAGGAATCAGAGGAAATCGGCGAGAATCCTATTTGATAAGTTTAAATAAAGGGATGGAGGAACGAGTACTATAAAAGCAAAGACAAAGGAGCTGGGAAGAACAAAGAAAAGAAAGGTGTGGCGAACTATGACTCCTCAGGTTCTAAAGAGCCATAGCAGTGAGAGAGAGAAAGAGAGAGAGAGAAAAAAACACAGAGAGTGAGATAGAGAATGAGAAAAAACAGAGAGAGAGAATTAGAAAGAAACAGGGAGAGAGAGAATGAAAAAGAAACAGAGAGAGATATAGAGAGATAGAGTGAATAGGAAACAGAGAGTGAGAGAGAGAGAGAGAGTGAATGAGAAAGAAACAGAAACAAAGAGATAGAAAGAGAGGGAGAGAGTCTGATTCTGGAATCGGAAATGACCTCAGAAAAATAGAAAAGAGCAGTGGGCTGATACGTAACTTTGGTGGAGGTTAATATTAAGGCAGTATGATCGAATTTTAAAAGATGCCTTTTATTCTGTCTTCATTTCTAAGCCTTTACAAAACAAGAAAATTGGTATGGAAAGACAAATGAAATTTTGACTGGATTCACTGAATGAAGGTGTCTTTCCGAAAGTAAGCAAATTATTAAGAGAAAAATAATGCTTAATAACTGTAGGAACCGCTATTTTTTAAAACTCCCTCTCCCTAGAGAGCTCAACCAGATTCCGATATATATATATATATATATATATATATATATATATATATATATATATATATATATATATATGTTTTAATAATTTCACACCAAGTATGGCAGCAAAGTCACTGACATGCGGTTGGGGGTTGCTGAGTGTGAAAGAATATAAGAAAAACATTATTAAAGAGTTAAAAAAAATAATAGAACAAAATGTAAGAGGGCAAAAGATAACGATTGACATTGCATTTAATGGGCAAAGAAGATTTAGAGAACTTATGTAATATGTAATCACTTATATGGTAATGGATGCTAGACAATCGCTTCCGGGGGGAAGAAGAGGCATGAAGTGGAAGAGAGTGGTTCTGCCGAGAAAGGTTGGGAATTCTATTGATAAAGTATGCGAAAAGTAAGGACATTATAAGAATACTACAAAGAAACAATCAGAAAGAGATTTTTTGCAGCAAGGTTCACCCTGGAGCCACTCGAGGTAGAGAGTTACGTTAGGAGGAAATGTATGTGTATAGGCATGGAAGATAACGGTTGACCATATCTTTGAACATGTTAAGAGTGTAGTGATCGAGGAAACATCCTCTTGGGAGTTGGTTCTACAGAACAGTAGTTCACGGGAAGACGCTGTTAGAATGGAACTTACTTCTCACAGATGGAATACGGAAGAAATGTTGGTGGTTTGCTACTATGTAAGTGGCATAGCGTGTCCTTGCCGTGAAGGTTTGAATTCGCTGGACCAGGGAATGTAGTTCGTCCGAGTATTTTCTGTGGAAGTAGCGATAGAGCAGCCAGAAGCTTACTACATCCCCTCTGTGGGAGAGAGGTTGGAGGGTAGAAAATAATTCGTCACCAACAAGGGTTCGGAAATTGCACATTTAGGAATATGTAATGAGGAAAGACGGCTTGGAGGATTTAACACTCTCTGGCTACACCGAAAACAAAAAAAAGGAACAAATGAATGAAAGAATAGGAGAAAACGAGCCATAAAAGTGCACATAGTAGACATCAAAAGACAGAAAGCTGTGGAGAGCCATTGTTATTCATGTTTTAAAGAGAGCGACAGAGGGTTCGAAAATGAAGAATTCGGCAATTTTTTTCATATTCTAGGCTATTTCTAGTGGAATTTTATCAAGTCTAAAATTGGTTTCTTGATAGATGGATGAAAAAATATATTGTATTTCATGAAAATAAATATGAACATTAACTAGAAAGTTCTCCATATCAAGATATTTCTTAAACTAGCTGAGCGACACTTATTTGCTATGCTGTTGTGTTATACCGTATTAAATTCCATGTCTTGCCAGAAGAATTTACCAGTTCCTCTGCACGTCTACTTAATTATACGAGGTATTTCTTGAAAACAATCCGCCCATTTTCAATATTTCAAGAAACGGTTACGCGACCTTGATGTAACCTGATAATAAATCGGAAGGAAAATTGTGTATACGAAAACCTTCTTTTTGGTTTACTCAATATCGCCATTGTTTTTCTTTTTGTTTTAGTTCATCCAATAAGAGGGCCACTCAAAGCAGATGTTTACTGCTGAGTGAGATTTTTGTAAGAAAACTGAAAAGAGGTTGTAAGAGTATATAATGAGGATATGTAGGATGGATATCGGTTGAATTTGGGCTTGAAGAGGTTAAGATTGTAATGATCGGGGAAGCATCCCCTCGGGAGTCTGCTCTACAAGGCAACAGTTTTGAAGAAGAGGTTGTTAGAGTGTAACGTACCCCTTACCAAATGAACACGAAGGGAATGGGGATGGATTTTTCATCGTGAACATGGCATTGTGGGTCCTAGCTGTGATGACTAAGTAATATAACTGGTTAGAACATTTTTCATGATAATAGATTAGTGAGAGGTTAAGCAACGTTTCGTCTGTGGGATAATTATAGGGTGGAAAAAAATTAATCACCAACAAGCTTCGCCTAAATGCATTTGAAATGTACATTGAGGACTGAGCAGGACCAGCAAAGACCTGGCAGCAATACTCCATTCCGACTCTTGAAAAGATAGAGCATAGCGGTACGAGGCATCAGGTACTTTCAGGAGTGATACAAGGAACCAACCGTTATTCCAGCATCTTAGGAATGGCACGAATATGTGAGTTCCATTTGAGGCCTTGAATGACCTTTAGATCCAATAGGCGTTTGGGGTCATGGAGCTTGTTGGAGAATATGTCCACTCATTAGGATGGGAGCAAATCTTAGGTCTGCATGGTGTGAGGAAATGTTGCCAGTTTTGTTTGGGAGGTACTGAATGACACTTTCGTCCATTGACTTGTGACAGGTCAGAAGAGAGATCATCTGCCAGACATTGGTCATCCAGATATTTGGAGGTGCATCCATCCACCGTAGTATAATCTTCATATATATATATATATATATATATATATATATATATATATATATATATATATATATATATATATATCGGATGTAATAGAAAAGTTATCTAAATCGTGTAATAGCAAAATTGTCCGATTGTTAGATTATGCTTTGAACCGTCGTATCTTAAAAGGATTAAAGACATTTTACTAGAATTGTCCGAGGTTTTTAGAACACTAATGGTCCCTACTTTGTGCAATAAGTTTATTCTCTAATTACTTTCCAAGCTTAACAGAAGAATTGTGATGTAATGAATTATAAACTAAAATGACATGTTCATCATTAATTAATCATAGCTAAGAATCGGAAGTTCATGAAAGACTGAAATAAAGTTCAAATATATATATATATATATATATATATATATATATATATATATATATATATATATATATTATTTCAGGATCATTTTCCAACGTATTCAAGATGATTTTCGCCTTCTCTAGCCTTCTAACTTTCTGTCCTAGAGTAACAAAGGCCTCACATGCTTTATGTACAATTTCATTTTCAAGTAATTTTTCACTGCTTTTTGGACTGTCATAGGTGAAATTCCTCTCTCATTTGCGAAACGTATTATGGATTGACTTGGATCTTTTCTAATTGAAGTCTTTAGATGTAAGTTGAAATGATGATCCCTCTTCCTGTTGTGACCTCCTGATGCAGTTTTCGTATTTACTGTTCCCTCTTTTTTAAACATATTCATCATTCTTTTTATAGTTCTTGAATGGACTTTGAAGATGGAATCCAGAGTATGAATGCTGGTGCCATTACTGAAGGCCTGAATTATTTTTCCTCTCACCATTGCTCAGTTTTGAAGACAGTGGGGCTGACACAAAATGATTTTAACCTGTTCTCTTTCTAGCTGAATAACTCAAAGTTTTTTTTCGATGGCTCTTACGACAAATGGTATTAAGATGGCTAAACGTCTTATCTGAAACCGGGAAAAAAGTAATTCAGTTTTGTTTTTTTTTAGATATTAAACATTTTGTAGGATGGAAAATTATGCTGTTACAAAATTTGGACAATTTTCCTGTTACACCCGCTATATATTTACAAAGGTGAGATTATGATCGGAGTTAGTTTCGCATTCATAGCTGAATAATTAAGAAGGCTTTAGAGTGCGATTCAATGAGCAAATCCCATGAAGAAGTATGAATGTAACTCTTCAAACGTAAACGACTATTCATTGAAAGTGACTCGTGTTCTGGAGTGGATTCAGTAAGCAGAAAAAGCAAACAAGTTGAACACATGCGGGGTGCAATAAAAGACAATTGACTAATTGAGAGCTGTAGTATGGGATTCACACTAGAAAATACTAGAGATCTGAATCGAATGTAACGTCAGTTAGACACTGAACTCAAAGAAGAGTTGATCTGTGGTGACCGTAATATGTACTGGGTTACAACACTGTTATGGGATCTTACCTGTAACGACAATGAAGTCTTCCTGACACTATAATTACCGTGCCTCTCAAGAGAGACGAGACGGAAGTGGGACGAGTCGAGGCAATTGTAGTTCACTCTAAACTGGGCTGACAGTCATAATAACACCTTCAACTTCTTGTATTATTATTCTGTTGTAATATATCTTTGTTATTCCTACTCTTGTGTTCGTGTTGTTCTTCCTTGGTCCTAACCTTGGACCATAACAGTGGTGCGAGGATATTGGACCATAACAAACACTGAGATGCAAAAGTAAGATTTGAACTCGGTGTGGCCTGAGAATATTGAAAAAACATGATGCCCCGAGAGTTGACCTAGAAGGTTACTTCAAATCCACCAAGTGCAGAATCGGGCTTGGAAGGATCGGTGTGTACACCAACCAAGCTGGACTTGCTTCTCACAGATGGAATACGGAGAAAATGTGGATGTTTTGCTATTATGTAAGTGGCATGGCGTGTCCTTGCCGTGAAGGTTTGAATTCGCATAACCAGGGAATGTAGTTCGTCTGAGTATTTTCTGTGGAAGTAGCGATAGAGCAGCGAGAAGCTTACCATATCCCCTCTGTGGGAGAGAGAGGTTGGAGGGTAGAAAATAATTCGTCACCAACAAGGGTTCGGAAATTGCACATTTAGGAATATGTAATGAGGAAAGACGGCTTGGAGAATTTAACACTCTCTGAGTACACCGAAAACCAAAAAAAAAAATGGAAAATAGCTAGAATCGTAATTTACATGTCTGAACAAATGAATGAAGGATTAGGAGAAAACGAGCCATAAAAGTGCAAGTGTTAAGAATATTAAGAACAAGACGAAGGAAGTTGCACAGACGCTTGCACTGCGGCGAGAGAAACAGAATGCCTTCTCGTAAGTAGAAGATTGAACATTCGAAGAAAGACTCGGAAATTTATATCTGCGGTTAAAACTACGGATACCGGAAGTGGATCAAGAATTATTTTAAGTATGACAAAATTAGTCTCTTAATCTAGACATTACTAACTTCACATTACACAGTGCAAGAATTAGAAAAAGATCCTGTTAATCCACTGCCTCTTCAAACATTATCTTGCCATTCATTATGATAAAAATTATTCAGTAAATAAGCATCCGACAGGTTTGCTACAACTCGCTTGTCTCAGTTCCCAGTGAGCCGCGAGGGAGGCGCTTCTGGCCAAGTGTGTGGGTTTCTCCGTCGCGCAGCGTTGTCCACCAAAATCAAATTCGTGCGAATGGTGTCGTCAAACTCTCCTTTATTACTCTTCAATACCCTTCACAGTCACACCCACCACCGCCAACAGAGAGTAAAAAGTGAATAAAGAGAGTCGGTGACGATCCCGATGCTCGGATGCGAGCGGGTGCCGACTACTACCACCAGTAAGTGATATTTCTTAAAAGCTTCTCTCTAGAAGGAAACGAGTCTTATTCCCTTCAAACTTTGTTTTGTGACTTGGTCATCGATGTTTTTAAAACTAACCTATTTTCCATTACATTCCAGACAGATTCAGTGCTAAACTTTTCTAGAAGTTTCAAGAACTTTCGAAAAAAATTCTAAAAGTTTCAAGAATTTTTAGAACGTTCTGATAACATAGATAGCAGTATAAATACAGGGAACGTAAGCTCAATAGTTCAGTTTACTTCTAGTTTTCCAAGTGCAGACAAGTCGTCGTTGATAGATGCGTTCGTCACAGATGGCATCAAGACGTTGTAAACATCCGGCAGAGGCATTTGTGTAATCCTAGAATAAATAAATGCTACTTTTGAATCATATGTCGATTTGTTCCTACTTTGCGAGAACAAGAATGTTCACATTCGCCAGTTTTCCCAATGGGAATAGGTAAATTTCAGAAATATATTTTGGTCACAAAAGCAAAGTTTCAAGGAAATATTAGCCATTTTTCATTCTTTGTAGGCGTAAGCAAATAGGAAATAACAGTTGCTACCCAAGGACAAAAATCGTGTTACACAGTGATGATTATCTCAACATGTTGCACATTCTTTACATCTGGAAAATTACCTTCAATCTGTTGTTAAATGGGATAAGAAACGGCCTTTTAATTATAACACTTCTAAAATGACACTTTTCTACTTTCATTGAGCAAGTGAATAAGTTTTACCTTTCATTGTTGATGCTAAGCTCCCTGAGAGAAAAAATTGTTTTTCTACAAAATCTTGTTACTTCTGAAGACTGTTGCTTGGTTTTAGAGCCATGTAGATACGCCAATGATTCATTATTGGTTATAATTTTAGTGATAAAATTACCTGTTATTTCTGGCTTGATCTCTGGCTTCCCTGCAACGCGGTGCTGTTCTCTAAATCCGATCGGCACAAATTTTGCGGTAATACCGCATGTAGAAAATGTCACCCAAACTTTGTTGACTTGTCAGATACGACAATGCTGTATTTCCACAAGAACCATTGATATCTTTTCTATGATCCACACAGAACTCCTCAGGTACTTTTTGGTTTTCCGATGCAATGTCAACAGTCCTGACCTGGTATCCCGACTTCAGGCTTGCTAACCATTACACCACGTCGAGGTGTCCAGACTGAGACAAATATGGTTAATCACTAAAATCTTTTAACGCAACCACTAACTAATCCTCAGACGCCAGCCCAGGAACATTTGTGTTCGTTCAACACCCGCAGAGCATGCCTGTGGTTTACACTGTAACTATGCTGAGCGGACCTTAGTTACAGTTTCTGGGAGAAAGCTCGTTATCTAGCATGATCAAAAGTCTGAACAAGGCTATCACATTCGAATCCTTGGTTACGATGACTTGTGACTTCGAGATAGAACAACCACCAACGGTTCCCAAGGATTCCATTTACCCGATTTCATTCACGTGGCTTGGATCAACACGTGGTAGGGTGCCAAAAGGTGTCACACGCAGGGATCACCTCCTCCAGACTGATAAAATCAAGTCACCATCCTGGCAAATCGACTATGGTGAGATTCGAACGTGGATCCCATGGTCAGAAATCGAACGTTCTAACTACTTGGCCACATATCCATCAATCACTGAAATACAGCTTTAAAAATGCGCTCGTAACTAAAGAACGCTAAATTAGTACTTGCTTGCGATTTGCGCATTGGCTTATTAAAAACACTGCACACAAAACATAGGAGCAAGAGTTCTGACTGTAGAGGAGAGTGCCGTTCAAATTCATCGGTTTTGAGCAACGCTTCGTATGAATGACGATCTCAGGCGTTCTTTCATTGAACAATTAAAATAAGTCTCCTTTGTATATTCTAATGGTATATTTTTATCGGTCATAAACTTTGATATTATCGACTATAGAGATGAAAATAATAAAGGGAAACGGAGTTATCTCTTCACAAATATGTGATGACAGAGAAAGAAGAGCAGGGTGGACGTTATGGAAAGAAAACTACACGACTTCCTAGACAGGGTAGTAATAGAAAGAGAGAAAAAAGGCCTAAACATCAACTGAAAGAAGACAGAGTATGATCATCAGGAAAAGAAAAAAAATCCCTTAATATGCTAGTTACAAATTGGATGCCAACACCAAGCAAGTACAGAAGTTTAAATATCTGGTAAATGTTTTAACTGAGAATGTAAAATGAGATACCGAAATCCGAAGACGTATTGGTCTAGCGGAAGATGCATTCCAAATGCTGAGCAAAGTACTTAGAAACAGAAATGTTAGAAACAAAGAAAAGAGTACAAGAATGTTACGTGATATCTATTCACACATAGCAGCCACTGCTGGACAATCTCCCCACGGATGAGGAGAAAACTGGCAGCAAAAGAAATTATGTCCTACAGAGGAATACTGAGAAATCCTTGGATAGCACGAGTAAAGAACGGACAAGTCTTAAAGAAAATGACAAATAAAAAACACATATTCAGAAACAGGAAGGAATTCCTTGTACACATAAAGGGAAAAGAAGGTATGGAAAAATAAAACCTCACAAGTCGTATTGAGAACAAGAGAGATAGGAGAATCAGCGAGCCACCTACCTGACGAGCTTGTTTGAATGGATGGCGGAATGGGGGGAGGCGGGGATGCATTAGCAAAGACAAAAAAGTGCTAATGGTTACAAGGGAGAGGACATTTTGGAGGGTCATGTTCGCTCATATCCTAAAGAATTCAGGTGCTTTATGCAGTCTACAAAACAAATGATACGTGACGTTAAAAATCAATCCATAGAATCTGTTCACGAGTTAATCCATTTTGTGATATGCTCTTCAATGTTAAATCTAATGAGCTCTAATAGTTAATTAGAGGAAAATTGACTTTTAACATTCAATACCCACAAAACTACGGAGGTGAGACTTGGTCACTTTTAGCTGAGACGGGAAAAAAGGGCCAAGGCGTTCTAAAAAATGCTTGTAAAAGATCCGCCGCATTCCTAATAGGAGCACAAAAGAAATATCTATGTACGAAGAAACGTCAAAAGTCTAATGGCCTGACAGAAAGACCTCCTCAACAATATTAAGTGTGGGAAGATGGCATGGTATGGCCACGTCCACTGTATCTCCTATTGTGAGCAGAAAACCAATGACTATGTTAAGAGCAAGGTAAGAAAACCTAGGGAGCCGACAAGAATATCTCCTCAACACTACTAAATGTGGGAAGATGGCATGGTTTGGCATCACCTACTGTGAAAAGAAAACCATTGATTATGTACGGAGCAAGGTCAAAAATCTTGTGAGCCGACAAGAATATCTCCTCGCCACAATTAAGTGTGGGAATCTGGCATAGTTTAGACACGTTTCTCCGCATCTCCTACTTGGATTAGAATACCAATGACTGTACTGAGCATGATCAAAAGTCTTGTGAGCCGACGAAAATCTCTCCTAGCCAGTATTAAGCGTCAGAAGATGGCATTGTTTAGCCACGTTTCTCGGCATCTCCTACATGGATTACAATGACTGTACCGAGTAAGGTGAAAAATCTTCTGAACCGACAAGAATTTCTCCTCCTTATTAATTAAGTGAGGGAATATGGCATGGTTGGGTCACATCTCTCCGCTTCTCTTACTGTGAGCAGAAAACCAATGACTATATACGGAGCAAGGACAAAATCATTGTGATCCGACAAGAATTTCTCTATTAAGTGTAGGAAGATGTCATGGTTTGGCCACGTCAACCGACAAGAATCTCTCCTCGCTACTTTTAGGGGTGAGAAGATGGCATGGTTTGACCACGTCCCTTAGCATCTACCACTGTGAGCAGAAAACGAATGACTATGTACGGAGCAAGGTCAAAAATCTTGTGAGCCGACAAGAATCGTTACTTCTCACAATTAGTGTGGGAAGATGGCATGGTTTGGCCACGACCCTCCGCATCTCCTACTGTGAAATGAACACCGATGCGTATGTCTGGAGCAAGGACAAATATCTTGTGATCCGACAACAATCTCTCCTTGCCGCTATGTGTAGGGAGATGGCATGGTTTGGTCACATCTCTCCGCTTCTCTTACTGTGAGCAGATAACCAATGAGTATGTACGGAGTAAAGACAAAATCATTGTGATCCGACAACAATTTCTCCTTGCTACCTTTAATGTTGGGAATTATGCATGGTTTGGCCACGTCCCTTCGACTCTCCTACTGTGAGTAGAAAACCAAAGACTATGTGCGGAGCAATGTCAAAAAACTTGTGAGTCGATAACAACCTCTCCTTGCCACGATTAAGTGTGGGAAGATGTCATGGTTTGGCCACGTTCCACCGCATTTCCCACTGTGAGGAGAAAACCAATGACTATGTACGTAGCAAGGTTAGAAATCTTGTGTGCCGACAAGTATCTCTCCTCGCTACTTTTAGGGGTGGGAAGATGGCATGGTTTGGTCACGTCCCTCAGCATCTACTACTGTGAGCAGAAAACCAATGTCTATGTACGGAGCAAAGACAAAATTCTTGTGAGCCGAGAAGAATCTCTCCTCGATACTTTTAGGGGGGAGGGAAGATGACCTGGTTGGCCACATCCCTCCGCATATCCTACTGTGAGCCGAAACCAATGACTATGTACGGAGCAAAGTCAAAAATCTTGTGAGCCGACAAGAATCGTTCCTTCTCACAATTAGTGTGGGAAGATGGCTTCTCCTACTGTGAAATGAAGACCGATGCGTATGTCTGGAGCAAGGACAAATATCTTGTGTTCCGAAAACAAGCTCTCCTTGCCACTATTATGTGGGGGGAGATGGCATGGTTTGGTCACGTTCTTGCCCATCTCCTACTGAGAGTAGATAACCAATGACTATCTACGGACCAATGTCAAAATTCTTGTGATCTGACAAGAATCTCTCCTCGCCACTATTATGCGTGGGAAGATGGCATAGTTTGGTCACGTCCCTCAGCATCTACTACTGTGATCAGAAAACCAATGACCATGTACGAACCAAGTTAAAAAATCTCATGAGCTGACGAGAAGCTTTATTCGCCACTATAAATTGTGGGAATATGGCATGGTTTGGCCACGTCCCTCCGCATCTTCTTCCGTGAAATGAATACCGATGACTATGTTTGGAGCAAGGACAAAAATCTTGTGATCCGACAACAATCTCTCCTTGCCATTATTATGTGTGGGGAGATGACATGTTTTGGCCACGTTTTTCCCCATATCCTACTGTGAGCAGAAAGCCAATGACTGTGTACGGAGCAAGGACAAGAATCTTTTGAGGCGACAAGAATCTCTCCTCCCCACTATTAAGTGTGGGAAGATTGCATGGTTTGGCCACGTCACTCCGCATCTCCTACTGTGAGCAGAAAACCAATGACTATGTACGGAGCAAGGTCAAAAATCTTGTGAGCCGATAAAAATCTCTCCTAGCCACTTTTAAGTCTGGGAAAAGGGCATGGTTTGGCCATATCCCTCCGAATCTCCTACTGTGAAATGAAAACGAATGAATATGTACGGAGTAAGGACAAAAAACTTTTGAGTGGACAAGAATCTCTCCTCGCCACTATTAAGTGTGAGATGATGGCATGGTGTAGCCAAGTCCCACCGCATCTCCTACTGTGAGCAGAAAACCAATGACTATGTACGGACCAAGGTCAAAATCTTGTGAGCCGACAAGAATCTCTCATCGCCACTATTAAGTGTCGGAAGATTCTATGTTTTTAGCCACGTTTCTCCACATCATCTACTTGGAGTAGAATACCAATGACTGTAGTGAGCAAAATTTCAGAGGAACTGATGATGATGATAATAATGATGATGATGGTGATCTCCAAAAGCAAAACTTATAAAGTTTCATCATCATCGAACCTATCATGATGATCGCTTGTACTCAACGAGGTTTCTTTGCTTTGAACGTCTTTTGGGACACAAGGTTACCCCAAGTGAAACTCATATACGCGATCCATCTCTAGAGATACTGGAAAAAAATGACCGTTTTTTTTTTAGCGTTTCAGAAAGTATTTGACTTCTGCCATACTGTATCTGTGCAAGAGTCAAATCAGACCAAAAATGGAATATTGGCGCCATTTTTGTGCTATAGCCGCCCAATCATCACTTTCCAGCTTCGACAGTTCAGAAGCGTTTACACGGCCTTTCGGGAGAGGAATTATTTTCTATCTTACAACTATTTTCTCAGAGAAGAAACTGCAAGCCTCTGAAGACTCTATCGGTTTTTCATTCCAAATATTCAGACAAGCTACATTCCTTAATTCCACAAGTTCACACCTTCACAGCTAGGGCCCGCAATACCACGTACACAATGTCGGTTTTCTCTCATTCCTTTCAATTCCATTGGTGAGCATTAAGTTCCTCTCAAACAACTCAAAGCTCTTAATTTGTGGGCAAACTACCGTGAGATGTTGCCACGATCACTATCATCGTAACTACTTCAAGTCTATGCTTAACTATTATTTATGCTATGCATTTTCATAATACAAACTTCTTACTTCATCTAACGTCATCCTCTACTTTGAATAGCTCTTGTACTTTGTATTCGGTGAACAATAGTACAAGAAAATCATTAATTCGACCGAAGTATCAAGGATTAGTTCGTAGTATCTTTTTAGTGGAACCATAACACTTCGTCCTGGAAAAGCTGAAATTCTAATAAAACTTTCGATTTCTGGAATTTTATTGCTATCGTCCCAAATGAAATTCATGGTGCCAAATTTCGAATTAACCTGTTTTTAATTTGCATGGCAAGTAAAAACTTTGGTTTACGGGATGAAAGGGAGAATGCACGTATTGCAGATTATCTCAGAAATTCATTACCCCAGCCTAGGCTTCACTAATGAAAACAAAATAAACTTTCTGTGTGTGTATATATAGATATATGTTTGAATATATATGACAATACAACAAAATGATCAATAAATATGTAGCCTGGAATATGATCTGAAATTGTTAAAGTATAATTTCCAGTTAATGGAAAAACATTTCATTAAGTGCATTGACAAGAAAATAGTACATATTGAAAAATAAGTATATTTTGTATGAACGCCTTTTCTTCGTAATTAGACTTATATATATATATATATATATATATATATATATATATATATATATATATGTGTGTGTGTGTGTGTGTGTGTGTGTGTGTGTGTGTGTGTGTGTGTGTGTGTGTAATAATTATCTATACTTGACTGCACCAACGCAGTTAAATATTTGACCGTGGGAGAAAATGCATTTTGTTTCTATTTCCTGGGCAGGCAATTTTTGTATACAGCGAAAAGTAATTAAAACTAAGTTGCAACAAACATAAAACGGGCGAATATGATATCACGGATTTTATAAGACTATGAATGGATTAGCTACACAAGATGAAGATAATGTCGTTACATCAAGGCATTGTAATGCTTAGAAAAAAATGACGAAGCATCGACCCTGAACGGGTTCAAATATCGCCAGCAAATCTTTAAAAACTGAATTTATTGAGCAAGATTTCTCTAACGCCATACACACATACACAGTGTCTAAACTTAAATATGTGTGGTGGTAAACAGAATAATTTCGTATCGGGGTTATATATCCGGAGTGATAACAGTATGTTACCCAGACTATTTGTAAAACATCATGCAAATTCACACACAGGCACACACACATACATAGATAGATAGATAGATAGATAGATAGATAGATAGATAGATAGATAGATAGATAGATAGATATGCACAGAATGAAATAAACATAAGAAATGAATGAGATTGATAGATAGATAGATAGACAGATAGGTAGGTAGGTAGGTGGGGACGTAGCAACAGAGTGACAGTGCTTTGCTAGTGCAACATGGTTCCTGCACTTATTCCCTTGAAAGAGAATCCTTTACTCTACTGTATCTATCCGCATTCATAGAATTAAAATTCATTTCTTTGAAGTTTTCAAATTTCCACATTAAAAAAATCAGTCCTGCTGATATACAGCAGTTTCATCGTCATCATCACCATCATTTTCATTATCATCATCATCGTAATCATCATCACCACCACCACCAACAACAACAACATCATCATCATCATCATTTTCGATGTCATTACTAACATCTCTGCAACGTCTTCTGTTTTCCTTCTTTTTTTTGTTTCATTGCTTTAATCCTGTTCTATTCAGTTTTTATATTGTGTCATTTTTATTGTAGCTTTATCTTTTATCGTTTTCCATTTCCCCTTTTCTTTCTTTTCGTCTATATTTTCTTCTACTTTTACTTTTCTTTTTTATTTCTCCTTACGACAACAAATTCGTTATTCTCTTCTTTTTCTCTTCTCATTTCTGATGATTCAGATTAAAATATCGCTACCTTATTTTGGCTTCGTTATCAAGATCAAATGAAAGTCATGCTGTCAAATTTCGAATTAACCTGTTTTTAATGTGCAAATTAATATACTACTACTTCTACTACTACTAATACTACTAATACTACGACTATTAATAACAATAATAATAATAATTATTATTATTATTATTAAGAGTACTCCGTTGCATGATGAAGTGCTGAGTAGTCTTGTTATCTCTTGGCTTATATTATCAAATATTGCAGGTGTTTAAATAAAACAACAACAACAACAACAACAACAACAACAACAATAATAATAATAATAATAATAATAATAATAATAATAATAATAATAATGTTCGCGCATTGGTTTGTAAAAATTCATGTAAAATTTGTAGATATTGGATTGTAATTTGGAAATAACGCCATTACGAAAAGCAGGTTTGCTCAGAACAGCAAGCATACTTTGAAAATTATTGGATACAGCCTGTCTATGAAATGAGCAAATGTCCTGTTTATTTTTGTTTTTAAGTCACGAGAGATAATTTGAAAGTAAACTACTCATCAGTAACTAACATCATATGCTATTGATAATAATAATAATAATAATAATAATAATAATAATAATAATAGTGGCACATGATGACATCAACAATTCCACATCGTAGTTGTACCCCTAGGATTGATTGGAAAAGTTTCCGATAGAGACACTGAAGTGATTCCTGGTAGCCCAAGCCTTAAAGGTATCTGATTCGTGGCTCATCACAGCCTCGGATTTCTTGTAGCTCTTAGTAACCTTTGTCTCTTTGCCAAGCCTTCTACCGCACGTTGTTGCATGCATTCACACAAACTTCATAGGTAATTAGTCCACTGTCTTCCCCTGTCTCATTTTCCTTATAAATGTTCTGTGAGTATCAAATTCTCCAAGCCCCTTTTCCTCATTATGCGACCAAGAAATTCGATATGTCTCTTTCTGTTTCTGAGTATAAATGTTCTTTTTGTTTGTATTTTCCCTAAAACTTTCTCGTTCCTTACAAGCTCCGTCCATAGTATTATCTAAGAGGTGGATTCATATTTTTACCAAGGGGATTTGTACGTAAGTTTATATAACGAACACAACGGCTCTCCGATTAACAATTTCGAAGTATTATCCATTAAACTACCCGCCCATTCAAGCTTGCAGCACCTGGTATTTCCAAGCGGTCACCCACCTAGGTACAGAGCAGGTTCGATCGTACGGAAACCGGTGTTTCAACGTGATGTAACCGTAAGCCAAGCCATATAAGAGGACATATATTGCATAACATTTGTGTACTCTTTTCTTTGTTTCTTCATATTTATTTTAGCATTTTGAATGTATAAATTTGCGAATCCAATGCACGTTGGATTTCGGGTTCGCGTTTCAATCCGGTTTTCTCTTCAACTGTGAGGGAACGAATATTAATATTTAATTGCCTTGTACTTACACGATATAAAAATGTTTTAAATATTTTTGTTATTGACTGATGCCAAGGATAAATTGATTATTATAATAAAATTCTTAATTTGTTTACTCTGAGGCACTTTTAATAATATGTCTATAAATTTCCATGATTTTATGCGCTGTTGATCGCATTTTATATACTCCTGATGAAGACCGGAGTATAATTCGACCGAAACGTTTAAATAATAAGAAAAGTCAGGATACTAGTCAGAATTTTTCATTAAACAGTAATGCATCAAATATTCAGTTATGACGTTTGGGCATTTTATTACAATGGTAATAGTAAGATTATCCGTCCGCTAATAACAAAATATTCGGCGTTTATTAATCGAAATGATAACATTACTGTCGTTTGAAATTTATAAAATCTTTCTTTTAAAACATTTTCCTGCAGAACAGGTTTCTTAATTTCATTAAATATTATCACACTTTCTAGTATTAATAGGGGTTGTTTCTTTCTTCACCTTTTGTTTCGGACAGTGTGGAAAGTCAGTATCTTGAATTTGATACTTTCTTTCTCTCGTAGTTACATGTGGTATCCAGTTCAGTTGTTGCTGTTGGAAGTCTTCAAGTTATGACCTTTTCGTGTTATTTGGCAAAGTTATTGGTAATTCTGTAGCGCCAGTCTATGAGAACTGATGAAGGAATGTATTCTTTAACACGTACAGTGTTCATTCCCATGAAGCCATTTTTAATCCTTGATCCGAGAAAACGGTTGAATATGGCTGATAGTTTTTGACATTTCTGAGTGAAATGAACGCCATGCGTGACATCCACATTGAACTCTCGATCTGCCGAGGCTATTTAACAATGCATTACTATATTTGAATGCAACGGTAAAACATTGTGTAATGTATACGTAAACCAAAAGCTAGACATTGACTTGCTTTATATTATTTTCTTTAATCATTTCACTCCAAATAAGGTGGGAGTGCCACTAGCGTTCAAGGGAGACTGGGAGGCAGAGTAAAGATGCGTGATAGAGGAAAGGATGAAGAGAAGGACGGGGAATAGATCAAGGTATCTGGAGATGTCGATTGACATTATATTGCAATAATTGAAGATTATAGACTTGTTATAGACGCGAAGTGCGAGACATGAATCTATTGGGGTAGAAGAGACGGCTATATTTAACCGTTTCGACCGCGAAAGGGTGGAACTGAGATGCCAACCTTGTAGCACGCTTAGATTCATGTAGTTTGGGAACTAGCGAAAGTAGCTCGTCGGAGCAGTTACCGTGAAAGTATTTGTAGAAAAGACAGAGGGAAGCAGTGGCACGTCTGTGAGAGAACAACTGTAAACCAGATCAGGATCAATCACATTGCATATCCAATTTTGTCGAAGATCTTAAAACTAACAGCGGGGGGCCCAGACCATATATGTCAGCAGTATTCCATGCAAGGGCGAATGGTGGATTTATAGATTTGGAGGATGGACTCGAGCGAGAAAATCTTTCTGGCACGACACAATCAACTGTCCTTGCGGTCGATGAAGCTATTGATTCAATGTATTTGTTCCATCTCGGGTCAGCGGACAGTGTGAGACTAAGCAGTCGCAAAGAGGTGCTTTCGTGGAGTTGAGCATCAGATATTCTAATGGAAGGCAGGGAGGGTACTCTGTAGTGGGTAAAAGAAAGCAGTGTTGCTTTTGAGGCCTTAAAGATAACCAGTCATTTCTTGCCTCAACAGATTGGAGATCTTTTTCGAGACCAAGGGCCAGGTTAGTTTTGAATCAAAAGATTAACATTGATCTGATTTACACTTGAATCAAATAGTAAACTTTGAACCGAGCAACACACCTGAGATAAATGATGAATATTGATCCTGTTACTCCTTGAATCAAAACGTAAAGAAGGATTATATTTGAAACTGCAGCCATATATCGGACAGGTGGGCCATTGCAAGGTCATGCCTTATGCTTCTGTAGGGATGCAGTCGGTGTTTCCTAAGAACCACAACTCTACAGAATCAGTTTAACATAAAATCCAGGAAAGCTGGATCTCATAGCGGCCGATTTGTGGCAATAAAAACAACGAAGATAACAATGTTAGACTATATATATATATATATATATATATATATATATATATATATATATATATATATATACAAACAAATATTGTTAAATATAACAGACAACGAATATCTATTATGTTTGATCATGAGCCGTTTAAAGTTGATATTCTGTCATGTTATCACGAGCTCACGACCTGCGTCTACTAATCCGCAACCGTTATCGTTGCATAGCAAACTTCTATGCCAATATAACAGAATATTATCATTGATGGTGAATGTCTTTGTTTCAATGTCCATATAACCATTCTGAGGATGTGAGCTGAAAGCTTAGATCGAGAAACAGCATAAAAAATATCTAAATGTTGGAAAGTTTTTGTCTTTATTTTCTCTCGAAATTAAAGCAACTATACAAAGCCTAGAACGGCTCATGATCAAACATGATAGACATTCATTGTCTGTTATATTTAACAATATATGTTTGAATAATGATCTACAATATATATATATATATATATATATGTGTGTGTGTGTGTGTGTGTGTGTGAGAGAGAGAGTGTGTGTGTGAGTGTGTGTTTGTGTGTGTATAATGACTAAAAAAGAGGAATCGCCTATTTTAAAAGTTATGACTTTTTCTCATTGTACTTGTGGTAGACAGAAGAAAATTTATTTCACATTATTACACAAACGGAAATATTAAACCGGCTCTCTCGTTGCAGATAACATCGGCTGCTGAAAAAATATACTAATTCATCTAGCAGACTAAATAAAATAAATTGACTCACTTCTCGGCAAACAGTGTATCCAGAAAGTCACAAATAACCTAACGTCTTCTCGAAAGAGACAGCAATGAGATATGAACACGTAAACATTAGACGATGATCGCAAATAGTGGAATTTATTGTGATAATAAAAGGAAACTCCCAGTTACAGAATACAGCTCAGCGGCCCTACAGTTTCCAACAATTATAAAAGCAAACAACAACAAAAAGAAAACGAAAGTATTTTGTGTAAACTATGTAGAAGTCATTTATGCACCATTAATAAAACATCGAATTTACATTAATTATGACGTTATTCAGAAGTTTAATAAAAAAAAAAGAACCGTCTCTATTTTCCAGAATAAAATAGTCGTTATTTTACTAGAATAAAAATGATTATTTCCTATCATAAAAAATAGTTATTATTTTCTACAATAACATTTCTAATCTTGAATATCTCTAGAGGATAAAACAGAGATGCTATCTGCTAATGTGAATGCGCCCGTAGTACGATTATTGGCAAGATAGGTGGAACTGGCGTGTAGAGAACAAATTCCGGTTGAAGCCGATGTGTTAGTTTTCGCACAAGTATCCCTGGAAAGGTATTTTTAAAAAATAATTTCATCCCAAGTACGACGATAATGGCACTAAGACGCACGAGGCTCCTGAGAGTGAAAGAGAATGGAAAGAATTTTAGAGAAGGAACCATAAATCCGATCCAAAACAGGAAACAATGTATAAACCTCTACTCCTGTTCAAAAGATGAAGGAATGTGAACCGGGTGATAGACGAACCTAACTATTCCCATTAAGAAATAAATAATTACGTGAGAGATTACATTTTTTTAAAAAAGTAAATAAAACTTTGAAGTTTAGGCGGAAACATTAGAAATGCTGACTTAAACTAAGGTCACGTGCGATTCAAGTACGTGTATACAGGTGGGGACAGTTAATTATATAACCGCCGTTCCTTAATGAATTTAAACTATATATCTAAAATAGTTTAAGTTGAGTTGTCTCCTAAAAATAAAAAAGCGAGGGTTTACCAAACTAACATTGAAAAAGTTAAGATTATATATATATATATATATATATATATATACATATATATATATATATATATATATATATATATATATATATATAATTTAAATAAAAATAAAAACAGACCACTTTAAGGTTCCATGTAATAAATTATTTCACCACAGCCCTTTTAAGGGACCGCGGATCATCAGATTTTACTTCCAAAGGAAACGAAAAATGAAAAGAAATTTACACATTTTTGACGGGCAGTACTAAGCATATGTAAATTAACGAAGTGAGGAAGTGAGGGGGGGAGATTTTTATTTAAATTATTAGTTCTGATTTACATTGTGCTCTCTGGATTTTATCCTCCTTGGGTCTACCCATACGGATTACCTAGTTTTTCGTAAACTAAATATATATATATATATATATATATATATATATATATATATATATATATATATATATATATATATGAAGAAATATAGTTTTAAGATGTGCTATATTTATGAGATAAAATGCTCAATATCAGAGATAGAGCGTATGTAAATATAAATATAAAAGTGAACATTGAAGTCAACACTCGGAGGCGACAGACTGTTTCATGCTAAACGCAATCATCAGGCTAAGTAAATACACAACTACATAAGATTTATATTAAATAATGAAGCAAAAACATTCACGAACCTATATGAAGAGAATCTGTCTATTTGGACATAAGTTCCGACTTTAGGAAAGTTGGCGCCTATTAATACGTGGAATTAGCTTTCAGGCTGCATCCACTTTACACTTTTAAGCCTATGGCCCTGTGAAAGGGAGGATATCAAACACCGAAACAAATTAAAATCTTTTCTTTAACTGGTATACATTAAATCTAGGATATGAAGGCAGAATTCCTTTTCTTAAGAGATTCCGCTCAAAACTAAAATGGGTATATAGACAGATTTGCATCCACACGCGGGAATGACGGCAAGTATAAAATTGAAATTAACAACGATATCGGATTTATATGA
This sequence comes from Acanthosepion esculentum, assembly GCA_964036315.1. NCBI lineage: Eukaryota > Metazoa > Mollusca > Cephalopoda > Sepiida > Sepiidae > Acanthosepion > Acanthosepion esculentum. The sequence continues at coordinate 71,063,229 of OZ038492.1, read as the reverse complement.
GAAACATAATTAAATAAATAGGCATATAAACCGAATATTTATACCGGTATAAAAAAATAAATGTACCATTCAAAATGATCAGAGCGTCTACTCAAATGTAGGTATAAAAAGAAATAACGTTTAAAGTTATATATATATATATATATATATATATATATATATATATATATATATATATATATATATATATATATATATATATATATATATATATAGTAGATCAGCTAATCCCGCTACCTTGGTTTGCAACCTTTCGGTATCGTCAGCCGTTAGAGGCCAAATGATTTCCTTACACTTTATTATTTATATATAAACGAAAAACGTAAAGTTTAATAGGAGGGGAGGAGAAAAGCAAGAGTATTGAAATTGTATTGGAGGCGGGGTAAATAAAATGTACTCACTTTTATCCTGGTTCGTATCAACTCAGAAAGTACTTTTTAGTGTGCATGCATCGTGTCATTATTTCTGATCTTTCATTCAGTAGAATTTTTTGGTCTGGAAATATTATTATTGTCAACTTTTCCTTCTGGCATAGTTTGCATTTGGGGTGGGGTCTTTTTTTAAAAAAATACAGGGTGTTCTAGAAGACTTGGGCACATTTCAAGTCTTCATATCGGCTGAGCTATGAATGATAGTAAGATGAAACTGGTATCATGTTAAAGCTAAATTCATTTTTTCATATTTTTATAGATCCAGTAATAGCGTTCACTCAACCAGAAAAGGCGTTTTGCGTCCTTGAATTGGAAAAGAACTGAATCATAGACACTTGTTCAATGTGCATTTCCCAGGTCTCCAGATCTCACACCCTGCGATTTCTTTTTGTGGGGGTTTGTGAAACGACTGGTCTATGTGCCTCTACTTCCAAAAGACGTGGATGAACTGAACGCCCGAATAACGGAAGCTATTGCAACCATCGACAACGCAATGCTGGAACGCGTTTGGCATGAATTGGACTATCGGTTTGATGTGTGTCGTGTGACCAACGGTGCTCACATTGAACATCTTTGAAAATTCCATGCAGAATATGTCAGGCGCGTTTTTATATCCTTAATAATTTTCGAGATATTCAATGTCAAAATGTTCCCAAGACTTTTGGGACACCCTGTATTTTTCCAGTCTATAATCGGATCTTTGGTATTTTTTTTTAAATTCCCACACATGGATGGTTAGGCTGATAGATTTCCTAAGGCTTTCTAGCTTGGATGATGGCTTGTGATTATAGCACCTCTTCTTGAAGCTGCCTTCAGTGCACCCCATGTATATTTTGTTCTATTTGTATCTTTTACTTTGGCTTTGTAAATTACTCCTTTCGTTTTTCAAACACTATCTAGTGAATATTTATCTTTATCTCTACAGTTACATCTTTCACTGTTAACGGTATCTTGCTGCACGTTAGCTTTGAAATTCCTGGCGTTTTGTCTTTTTATTATACTTTCCAAATTACTAGTAATTTTTATTAAAGTTCTTGTGTAATTTGGAATTTTTAGGGAATTTATTAAGCAATTTGAAAAATATTTTCCTTATTTTACATTTGACCTCTAAATTAAAAATAATAGTTTTTTCTTATCCTCTATAATTAAAAATAATATTTTTCTTTTCCTCGAATTATTCTCCATTTGTTGTTTTATTTGAGGTTTAAATTCCAGTTTAGTTTTATGTCCCTCTTCTTTTAAAGTCTAGTCATACTTTTTTCTTTCTTCTTCGAAAATTATTTTACAAGAGGAATTTCTAGATAACCTGCTTTCTATTCCTTTACTGAGATGCTTTATTATACGCACAAGATGGTTGGATCCAGCATTCACGTATTTTAATTTTGTGTGGGGTTTCATGTATGGGGAGACACTGCCAGTTTGTAGATTTAATTCTACATATAAATATTGGACAACCTTGTTATTCATATCGACCTCTATTTCCAAGTCGAGGCTTTTGGTGAGTTTGAAGAGCATCTTATATTGTCATTTACTCTTCTGTTGTCTGGCACTATCATCAGCCCATCATCCAGTCAGTCAGTGAGTTCTTTTTGAACGACTCGGCTAGACGGTCGAACTCTCTGCCTCTGGACGCCGAAGGGCAGAGCCTCGTTCGGGGAGGTTGACCAACCCGATCCCGTTTATACGGGTTCTACGGGCATTTTTTGTCCGAGCCTACGGGCTCGGGAAGCCCACATTAAACCGGCCTTGTGCCACATTCGACACACGAGGACGTGTTGTTGAACATCTTCATCCCTATACAGGCCTTGGATGACTATGTGTACTATTTTTTTGATTATATATATATATATATCGTCATCCACAGGCAGACTGTTTCGCTGTTTCGCAGCTCATAAGTGTGGCTAGACATGCAATCGTTTCTCTTCAAGCCGGGATCAAAACACGACCCATATGGTATCAGTCGGAGATTCTATCGACGGCTGCCAGGTAGGAAGGTGAATTTTTGCGTATTTATTTTATCATAAACACACCAGTGGCCTAGAGAACTCAATCCAATTTGGAGAGTCTTGCTTTATCAGCAGTAATAGTGACTGTTTACAAATTCGCGCTTTTCTTCCCACAGTGCTCGAGCTAATTGATCATTTTTCCGGAAGAAATATCCTCATCCATAGACAGACTTGGTTTGGTGTTTTCACAGCTCATCAGTGTGGCTAGACATCCAGTTGCTTCAAGCCGGGATCGAAACCCGACCGATTTGTTATCAGTCGGAGATTCTTACCTCTATCTATCTATCTATCTATCTATATATATATATATATATATATATATATATATATATATATATATATATATATATATATATATATATATATATATATATATATATATATATATATATATATGTAAAGGATGGCAAATTGTCCCTTATTGTCCATTGTCCCTTCTTTAGCCATTTCCAAGGTGTGGGAGGGTTGTTATCAAACTCACATTATTCAACAGTTGTAATGGAGTATTGAAAGTTTTTTTTCAAACACTCATTTAAATTCCACCATTAAATTATATATATATATATATATATATATACCTGTGACTTCAAGTACTATATCATCGCTGCTAATTGTTGGAAATATAGAAGCTTCTTGATTGACCCATGACGTTTGATTTTTTATGTTAATAGTCAGCTCAGTTTCCTTACAGTCATGGTTGAACTGACTCACCAACTTTTATAGATCTTGTCATCAGCAATCTGTAATTCACATATGTAGGATCTATTATCACCAAAGACCTATCGTTTGACATGGAAAGTGACAAACACATCGCCAAAGCAGGACATTGAGCAAGAGAACATAGGACAATAGTCAGCTGTCCTTACGCAGTAAACTAAATGTATTCCAGCCATGTGTCCTTAGTACTCTGCTTTACGACAACATACATCAGGCAAGAAAAACACCTGAAAATCTTCCACCTTCGCTGCCTACGACGTATCCTCAGCATCATATGGAGAGAAGAAGTTACCAATACTGTTGTGATGGAGCAAGCAGACTCCGGGAGTATGTATTTTATTCTTCGATGACTGGGTCCCGTACATCGAATGAACGATGGCCGTATACCAAATGACATCATTTACGGTGAACTGGCATCGGGACAACGTCTATTAGGCTGCCCTACACTACGTTTCAAAGACGTTCCCAAGACGTACCTGAAAGCCACAGGCATCGATTTTGGTAGCATTTTGGTAGCATGATTTTGGAACAGCTAGCAGACGATCGGTTGGTACCATGTTGTTCAATGATGAGTTAGGAAGGCCGGGAAAAGGTGAAACCAACCGTTGAAGATATGAAGACAACGAAGGAAGCAGTGAGAGCAATGTCACACCTCTATTCCACCTTCACGCTCCATATGTAACACCTACTGAAGAAAGTGCTATTCATGGATTCGTCTGTGAAGTTACTCAAAACGCTGCTCGCAAAAGAACAATGTTTGAGCAAAAAGAGTGCTACCATTATCACGCTCATCCTTGGTATGATAATAAGCTACATCCGGCAGCAAGGTCTCTTATAGGGAGATTAGAGGTTTAGAGGAGCGACGAACCACCTCTTAATTGCTATTGTTCCCCGATCCATCCAGATCCGGGGTGGTAGTACCGGTTAGGGTCCTACCTATCGGTAAATAGTGACCCCCACCCCCAAAAAAATAAAACACTATGAAAGTATAAAAATACATTTTTATAATAAAAATACTAGCAAAACATTTTTCTGTTAAAAAATCACCATCAATACATATTTATTTTAAAATTACCAATAATACATATATGTAGTAAAATTAACAACATATCTTAAAGTAAAATGGCCAGCAACTACATTTTATAGTAAAATTACTAACAATACAATTTATATCAAAATGGTCAACAATACATTTTATCTGCAGTTAAGGGCATGCAATTATGTTCAAAATATATTTAGTTGAATCCATAAAATTGTGAACAAAATATTTAGATTTCGTCATTAAATAACCAATTGAGATTGATATACCGCTAAACAAAATCAAGCAACTAACCAATAATCTATCATGTATTTAATTGTGAAAATATAATCACTTATATCCTATTTTTATGACTTCAAGGCTCTCAAGAAAATTAAATTTCGGCATTAAATGACCCATAGGGAATTGATACGCCGTTAAACAAATAAGCAAAGACATCATGATCTCGCGAGATAAAATGATGCCTAACTTATATGCGCGCGAAAGTTGGACACATGGTTATTAATCAAATTATCTGAAATTGAACTGTATAATTTTCGATCTCTCCGATCAGTATTCAATATGGCGTTAAGTTCAAGGACAACGAAAGAGATGTTTAAAGATAAACATTTTCGGGCGAGAAAATGATTTTTTCATAAAAAGGCTGCGGAGGTACTGCCTTGCTCGTGTCCACACAAGCATATACGCACGCACACACATATACGTATATATATGGATAGGTATAGATATATAGAGAAAATAAACATTGATATCATATATATATATATATATATATATATATATATATATATATATATATATATATATATGCGTGTGTGTGTGTGTGTGTTGTGTGTGTGTGTGTGTGTGTGTGTAAATCTATGTACCAAACAAGATAGATTTTTCTAATACTCATAACTAATAACTTTGCATGAATATTGGGCATCACGATGACAACATGGCTTGGAGTTTATCTCCCCATTTCTCTCTCTTTCTTTCTCTCTCTCTCTCTCTATATATATATATATATATGTGTGTGTGTGTGTGTGTGTGTTTGTGTGTGTGTGTGCGTGTGCGTGTGTGTGTATGTGTGTGCGTGTGAGTATGTGTATCAATAATATCACGCTTCCATGTTTTCATAGCTATTCATTTGTGACTGTGAGTATGTGTATAAGAAAAAGAGAAAGTGTGTCATTGTGAGTCCGCGTGTGCGTGCGTGTGCATGCGTGTGCGTGCGTGTGCGCGTGCGTGTACGTACAAGGGGAGCCTAAACTCTAAGCGATAGTCTTACCCCGAAAAAAAGTAATTTTGGTGAATGCACGTCTTTAAAGAAGATGAAAATGCATAAACGAACGGAGCGTGAGACAAGTCAAGCTGTGTAGTTTATCATATACACAGTAAACAAATATGAAATAAAGAGCGTGCGCGTGCACACACACACAAACGTATATATATATGTATATATATATATATATATATATATATATATCTTTGCATCAACCTGAAATACAGCCACACCTATCAGTTATATTGTAGGAGAATATGCAAATAGATTGTGCAACATGTCATGTGCAGTGCAGCAGTCCCTATAATGGGTTAATTTCTTTTGCAGGGAAATGAAGACACTGGAACATGGGGAGTAAATAAATAGGCATATGTATAAATAAATAGAAAACAAGTTTGAAGTGTTTTATCGTAAACATAAACACGCACTCACACCCAAAATGCCTCACTGGGAAATGGTGGATAGTAAGTTCGGTTCCCACCACATATTTATTATATACCATGAATTTCGTCTTCAAAAAGGTTCTCTTCACCATAGCCCTATGCTTTCTTTTTCTTCTTTCATTTGCCATGCCCCTTCAGGATATGAGAATGGTAATCGTAATAAGAGCTGTTTCCTGGCAAGGAAACATTTGGCATTCATTGACCGAGCAACCATTATTGCTTTCGATTGAGATTTATGAATTATGAAATTTTACTCGTGAAACATTTTTTTAGAAAAATTGTTGTTATCTAGGAATAAAGTGTCGCAGTGTTTTGAACATAGAGATCCGGTGAGCAAACACAGGCGATCCCATTATTGAATTAAGTAGGCCACGTGACCAAAGAGGTAACGCATATATGGGAGGAAGCGTGTGTCTAATTGATCTCTATTTCTAGTCTATCCTCTATTATTATTCGGATCGCTATTTCTATTCTATACTCTATTAATATACAGACCGCAATTCTCTACTCTATTCATTATAGTGTTGCTCTATTCGGATCACTATACGGATTACTACTGTTCGAGCGAGTATTATCGAGCAAGTACTATTAGTGCGAGTGATATTCGAAGGCGTCTGACACCAGTATTGTTCAACGGCGTACTATAGTTATATCTGCGATTGCAAAGTCTCTACTACAACGAGCATTACGAAAGTGACAACGAGTATACGTTGACATCAGAAAAATACGTTTCTCAAATCCAGTAGCTGTTACCGGTCTTTCCAGTATCGATGGATGTTTCCTTCCCAACGTTGTATTTGAAGTAGTGTGGAATGTCAACATGTTGATTATAGCATTATTTTCTATTCGAGTTACATGTGCTATCCAGTTTAGTTGTTCCTGCTGTTGGCAGTCCTCAAGAGTTGCGACCATAACTTTCCTTATCTTGTCGCTCTAAATAATCTTTTAGATTTTGCCATCCCTCAAAAAGAAAACATTGACCTAAGAAATCGATTTATGTTCTTAAATAGCCTCGTTAGATCGAAAACTTTATATGGATGTCATGCATGGCGCCAAATTCGTACAGAGATATATAAACTGTCGACCGCTTTCTCAGATCAATGATTAAAAATGACTTCGAGCGAATGAAGTCATTTTAATCTTAGCGAGGATCACCCTTCTTAGAACCTTGTGGACTGGTGCTGTACCAAATAACAGAAACCACATCACCTGAGGATTTCCAAATACATCAGCTACTAAATGGGATAAAACATGTAACTCAAAGGTTGAATTTCCACACTGCTTCAAACAAAAAAATTAAGAAGAAAGCCCCCATCAATACCTGAAAGAGCCATAATAGTGAGTGAACTTGATGAATCTATTTTTTTAAATTGTTTTAAAATTAAGATTTTATAAATTTTGACCGAAACTAGCAATGACTGCTTGGTCATGAATGCCGAATATTTCCATATAAGGAAACGCCCAATATATACCATTACCATTACTATATGTTCCTATTCTGCCATCTACCTTCAAAAAATTAAGTAGGTTACTGGCTAATTTCTTTTAATTTACTTGCTTTCAATGTGTCTTTTGAGCGACAAATTCTTCAAGAGCAGAAAATTCAGATCAGTTAATAGTTGTGCGAGACTAAGTCCCGTAGATATTAATAGAAGGCCTGTTCTGTAGGTATTCAGATGCAATATAGAAGGCCTCCGAAATAGGGGTTCAGGATGCAAGGGAAAAGACCTCTGCTATAGGAGTTTAGATGCACTATAGAAAACCTCTGAAATGGGTGCTTAGATGCAATATAGAAGGCCTCTGCTATAGGGGTTTAGATGCAGTATGGAAGGCCTCTTCCTGCAGGTGTTTAGATGCAGTAGAGAAGGCCTCTGCTATAGGGGTTTAGATTCACTCTTAGTACATTCTACTTCTTGTATTTTGCTGTTTAACAAGTATTATGTGGACGACTTTTGCGCTATAGGTAGATACAAGATTTGTCGTTCATTCCAACGATAGTGAGTTTGTTATTTACAAGTTGACCCCATCTTTTACTCAGTTTAGTAAATATGGATTCGTACGTAGTAAACAAAAAATAATAACTAGCAATACTCATTAAAATTTCACGTTTTTCATATTTTTAATTTTCTGATGAATCATAATTCACATTCTAATGGTTCAATATGCTGCTTTTGATTTCCACAACAAAATACCCGTGGAATATCCCCTATTCATCGTAAAATGTTTGAGCTTAACAACTTTAACAAAATATTGCAATAAAAATCATAAGTATGAAAGCAGGTCATTATTTAAAGGAGTAAGAGAGTACAAATAAAAAGATAAAAAGTTAACAAGGTCTTCCATTTAACTGAATCAGAAGTTAAATCGCCTCCTCCATCTTCCCCTTTTTCTTTCTTTTTTTTATCAGGGACGATTTCTTTTTCTCACTAAAACCAATCAGCGTGTCTGATATATATTTTTCTTCTGTCTTTCCTTTAATATAATATACAAAAATTATTATTCTTTCCTGAAAACAACTGATCATGACTGGACAGTATTTTGTCATGTTTATCGAAGTGTACGTTAGATATAATTTTCCTTGGAATGGACTTTTACTTATCTGTGGTAATGTAACGCCCGTGCTAACTAAATTTTAATATAATATATAAAAATTATTATTCTTTCCTGAACACAACCGACCATGACTGGACAGTATTTTGTCATGTTTATCGAAGTGTTCGATAGATTTAATTTTTTAAATATAACAAACTTAGGAAGTTAGTATTTTATAAGATGCCCTTTCTGCCTCTTTTTACTTGTCTTTCACTCTCCTACATCATTATTATTTGTCACCTACGGATGACAGGCCGAATGTTGTCCAGCACAAGCATAGGATGGCCAGCACAGTTTATCTGAATGGTGATGTAATATAAGAAAGCAAATTCGCTGAATGGATAATGGGACTGTGAAATTTATATATAGGAAAGTTTTTTGTACAAATTTCTGTAAAACTTTGTTCAATTTGTTTCCACTATGCAGTTTTTAAATCGCCTAGGAATTATTAACAAGACCATATTACTGTAGCGAGTTTCAACTTCACCGAGTAACACGCTATGGCCTCAGGAGAGTCTAAGCAAACCTCAGGTTGGAGAGAATAAAAAAAAAGAGTTGTTTCAGAGTCCTAATATTTAATTTGGTTTAACATGCCCTTATTATTTCAATGAGTTCCCGCTTCATAAAATTCTCCGCAATGATCTCCTTATGCCACACTAAGTTGAGTTTAATAAATAATCTCTCTTTTTTTAAATACCGCAATATGAAGTGGGATGTACGTGTTCAAATCCGAGGCTAGTCTGCTGCGTTCACTTTCTTACTATTATCGTTGAGAAAGGCATATGCATCTCTTCTGTACCCTATGTATAGGTTAAATAGTAAGGAGGACTGAAGTCTATAGCCTTGGGGCAGATAGTATAAGAGAAGTGTTACCCTGAATTAAAACTATCGAGAAACCACTCTCCGATCTTTCACAATAAGTTATGGTAGTTCACAGATATTAAAAGGTAATCTATGAAGAGACACGAACGGCATGATCCACATATGGCATGAAAATTATTTTCTTCTCTCTTGATTGCAAATAACATTATGCAAGCGGCTTGTTAGTGTGATGCATTGGAAGATAAAATACCATAATCTGTACAAGAAGATCGACAGCTTATTTTGTTGGATGAATATTACTGTGGGATTATCCCACTAGTCTGTCAAATGACTTCTGCAGTAGACGCTTGCTGTTGCATTTAACACGATACAGAATAGTACAAAGCATACAGTGTTGTAGGGTTTATGGCCACATCATGTTGAAACATCGGTTTCCGTGCGATCACAAAAGTTAAGCAAGGTCGGGTCGTGGGAATATCAAGTGCTGTAAGCTTGGTTTGAAGACGGTGTAATGGATAATGGCTTGAAACTGAAAATCGGAAAACCGATTAAAATTGCGGTTGTGACTCGGGGGGGGGGGGGCTGGATACTAAGAAAAATCTTCATCATCGAACAAACAACATAGAGTTGGCTATATAAAAAATAAAGAGAACTGAGGTTGAGACAGGTGATATTTAGAGATTGTCTGTGTGTCTTCTGGCTGGGGAAATACCTGATGTTGTAAGCTTGGAGTAGTTAATCGAAGAGCCGAGTTCCAATTCCAGTTGGGTCTCGGAAGACTGTCTATTAAGAAAGACCATCATCTTCGAACAAACAACATAAAACTGGTTATAGAGAAATCCAGGATAAGTGAGTTTGAGACCGGTGATATTTGAAGATTTTCAGTATGTCTTCTGGCTAGTGAAACACCAGGTGTTGTAAGCTCGGAATAGTTAATCGAAGAGCCGAGTTCCAATATCCGTAGTGTCCGTTATATTCACTTACGCGTAAATACCCTTGGGAAAGATCTGAATCAACCTTTTCTCTTCCAGCTATGGGTTAAATTAATATATGTTATGGTAATTTACCCACGCACGCATGAACTCTCCCAGCTATAAATAGGAGCAGGTACTGCCTTTTGAAGAAGGAAGTTTCCAGCAGTCAGCTCTGACAGTCTGACCGAACATTCTTGCTGTAACACTCTCGTTTGTATACGTTTGTATTACTGTTTTGTTAATATATTTGCCTAACTCAATTCCTCTCTGTATTTCTGTGTCTTTATTTCTGGCCCTAACAAGGCCATAACATTATAACTTGTGTCCCTAAAAATATTATTATCTTAAAAAGCAAATATTAAGATTTTAGCATTAAATAAACTTTAGAGTTTCATATGGCGCTAAACAAAATCATTCAACAATGTTCTAAGCTTACTTTAAACACAGTCACAACTAATAATTCTACCAAAAAAAATAAAGAAACTCTTCTTAAATGTAATTATCTCAAAATCTTTCATAAGTATTTTTCACACATTTACTGTTTTGTATTATTTTTTGGTCGAACTGATAGGGGCACGCTTTGGGGAAAAATGCTGTTACCCTGATGAAAGAATGGATGCAGTTTCGATTTCTGTCAGATGCACAGTTTTTCTTCAGTAAGTATTCTCAATTTCGGCCGGTTGTTATTAATTTCACTGTTTGATAAAATAAAAAAAGAAAAGCAGGGATATGAAATCCAACATGTGCACCCATTAAAATAACGTTTATAGCAATAAGAAATCGGTCTAATTTATATACAAGTAGAAATTTAAGAAAAGCTTTACCACAGAAGCAGGTAACCGTATAATAGACATGAGCCCATACAGACATCTAAACACCAATATATGCGAAGATGTCCATATCGAGCATATATATATATATATATATATATATATATATATATATATATATATATATATATATATATATATATATATATGTAAGCAAATATGTGGATGTAGATCCGACGGTATGATGAAAATGTGGAAAAGACAAAGCAAAATCCGAATATGTGAGTTTACTGTTTTTTATTTTTCTGTCAACGTCAGACGTTTCGGTCTAATAGACCATCTTCAGGACATGGTTATTGGAGACATATTTATATTAAATTTAAGTTAAAATGAAGAGAATTTCAGTTTTTCTGTTTCTGACTAGTCCTGTATCTATCGTCTCTTCATTTTAACTTAAATTTAATATAAATATGTCTCCAATAACCATGTCCTGAAGATGGTCTATTAGACCGAAACGTCTGACGTTGACAGAAAAACAAAAAACAAAATAAAAAACAGTAAACTCACATATTCGGATTTTGCTTTGTCTTTTCCACATTTTCATCATATATATATATATATATATATATATATATATATATATATATATATATATATATATATATATATATATATATATATATATATATATATATTATATGCAAAAGTTTCTAGCGTTTTTCTTTTTAAAATAATTATTTCTACTCTGTATTTAATTTCTAATTTTACAAAAAGAGGGCGCTGGAAACAGTTACAAACACCCACCCCCTAATAAATACTGAGATCGAGAGAGCAGATGGAAAGAGAGTAACTGTTTATGTCTTTATACTGAAAAGTCATTCATTTTGTCGCTACTTACGTAATAAAAAAGAAAATATGTTATTTCTTTAAGGGGGTAATTAGTTGAAATAGAAAGGAGACACTTTACGATGAGCGGAAGCGCATGTTATGAGCGAATGAATTGTTTTGCTGAAATCATAGTTTTATTTTACCTTTGTTGAATTCCGACATTTCATTTGGCACCTAATAAAAATCAACGTTAACAAATATAAAAACGGGAAAGAAAACAGCTTAATGCTGCATGTTTGTCAATATACAGGGTTCGAAAAAAGTACCGCCTATTTTAATTTAATTTTTTGATTGAGTAAAAATAAATTGCAGTAGTTTAATAGTTCTGGGTATGACGATAAACTAAACCTAAAAGCAAGACACTATGAAAGTATAAAAATAGATTTTATAATAAAATTACCAGCAATACATTTTTATATAAAAAATACCAATAATGCATATTTGTAGTAAAATTAACAACAACAACATTTTAAAGCAAAATGACCAGCAATACATTTTTATATAAAAAATACCAACAGTACATACTCATAGTAAATTACCAATAATGCATATTTGTAGTAAAATTAACAACAACAACATTTTAAAGCAAAATGACCAGCAATACATTTTTATATAAAAAATACCAACAGTACATACTCATAGTAAATTACCAATAATGCATATTTGTAGTAAAATTAACAACAACAACATTTTAAAGCAAAATGACCAGCAATACATTTTTATATAAAAAATACCAACAGTACATACTCATAGTAAATTACCAATAATGCATATTTGTAGTAAAATTAACAACAACAACATTTTAAAGCAAAATTACCAGCAATACATTTTTATATAAAAAATACCAACAGTACATACTCATAGTAAATTACCAATAATGCATATTTGTAGTAAAATTAACAACAACAACATTTTAAAGCAAAATGACCAGCAATACATTTTTATATAAAAAATACCAACAGTACATACTCATAGTAAATTACCAATAATGCATATTTGTAGTAAAATTAACAACAACAACATTTTAAAGCAAAATTACCAGCAATACATTTTAAAGTATATTTATCAACAATTAATTTTTATACCAACAATGCATGTCATCTGTATTTGAAAGTATACAATTGCGTTCAAAATATTTAGATTCTTTATTTATTGCATATACTACAATTGTGCGTCAATCCTAAAAGGAGAGAAGGGTTGAGGCTGGTCGTCACTATCTTATACGTAGCTAACTATATTCACGGCCCATTCATTCCTTAGAATTTGCACATTCACCGCAACAACTCATCCATCATCATTCAATCCTACATATACCACAATACCGCACACACACAGGGAACCTACAAAACAACCCATTTCTTTGTGTTATAGAATTATATATCAAAATTAAATGATGATATGAAATGGGGTGAGGGGATGAACCCGAAAACAAACTAAAAGAAAACACACAAACTAAACCTAAATGATGTTAATAGGACCCGTCTACCCCTCAAAATAAAAGAGGCCTCTGTGTTCTGTCTTTAGACAATATCATGAGGGCCTCTCACTAAGGGAAAGGGAAGGGCAAAATGGATACAGGCAAGGAAAAAAGTGCTGTCGAGATGAAAAAGGGAAGCCTTTAAAAACAAATGTGGAGGTTGGGAATCCCGATTTGGATCATAACCAAAGAGGAAGTCGGGAGCAGGCCAGGAACGACACTCACATTAAGTAGGTAAACAAGAAGATTCTATATTAATCAGGGTAGGGCTCCACAGAAAACATCCTCGTTTTGTCTTGGGGGGACTTAAAAAAGAAAATCAAGCCTGGTCCCGTTGACGCGAACAAGTCTCGCCATAGTTACCCTTCATTTGCTGAAATCTGTCGATGCCAAATGCTTTCTATCGGTTCTAATCTCCATCCTGAGCTGGTGATCAAAGAATCGGATTAGATCCTGGTGAGAATAACGTTCACATCGCTGGATTTCCTCCATCCGCGTTGTCCAAATCACCATTCTAGCCGTAGCTAGCAGCAACAGAAGCACCATCCGTTTCACTCCAGAATATGAGGCCCACACATTGTCACACGCGTACGCGAGATCAATGTGTGCGAGCTTTTCGGGAGCGATACGAGATGTCAACTCGCCGACATAGTCCCAGAGAGGGCGCACCCGAGGACAACGGTAGAAGGCGTGCGAAGTCCTTTCCTCTACGCCAACGCTAACGCCCAAGAACAAAAAAAAATGCAACCCATCCACCGACAAGACGAGCCGTCCGCAGAGCGGATTCTTCGCGACCCCCTCCACTAATTCCCGATAGAGGACTCTCATAGGCCAAGAAAGGTCACTGAACCTAGGAATGACCCTCAAGGCCGATCGACACTAGAGGAGGAAATTTGATTGATCCCGGGGCTTACGAAAGTGATAGACGGGAGGAGTGATAGTAAGGTGAGGGAAGGCGGCCCTCAAACTCCCCTCTGAAATCGAGTCCTCTGTCAATGCGCGCCGTAGGAAAGTTCAAAATATTTAGATTTTGGCATTAAATAACCCATAGAGGTTATGCCGCTAAACAAAATCAACCAACCAATGAAAGAGTATTTTATGAAAATTTAGGTATTTTCACATCAAAGGAACATGATTTTCTGTGGTGGTTTTCTAAGCGCATCTTAGATGTGGCAAGGCCGAAGGTATTGGACACCTAGTGCGGATCAGTCGAAATTGATCAAGACGAGACAGAATTTCTAACCATTACACCACGTCGAAGTGTTCAAAAATGATTTGTTATAATTAGCAAATTAGCAAACTATTTAACATATTCAAAATGTTCCCCTGCATGTTCAATACAACGCTAAATCATGTATTCATATGTAAATAACAGTCGATACAGCTGATGGGGAAACCATTCGTTGATATTGAAGACTAAGCTTATAGCGAAACTGATACTAGCTACGTGAGCTTGAAACTTATGCTAGCTACGTGAGCCTAACACTTATGCTAGCTACGTGAGCTTGACACTGATGTTAGCTACGTGAGCTTAGCTGCGATGGTAAATCAAGGAGGCAGCCATGTTGCATTCTGGTCCAGAACTCTAAATCCCTGTGAACGAAACTACTTCCCAGTAGAGGAGTTATCTAACACGGTCATCGAAGCAATCGGGGAATGGACTCATTACCTAAAAGGTAAATATTTTATTCTTGTCATTAACCAAAACACTCTATCCTACATTTTCGATAAGCGTAAAGCTTTGAAGTCTAAAAACGACAAAATTAATCGCTGGTGAATTGAAGTTTCCACTTACAAATATGGTATTAGATATCGACGCGTACCCAGATGCATGAACGAGAGTTCATTGCGCTCTCTCGTAAATATCGACCTTAAGGAATTGCATAATAATCTATGTCATCCTGGAGTATCAAGAATAATCAGGAATTATCAGGTCGAGAAAATTGTCCTGCTCAACAGAGAGGGTAAGGAGAATGACTGAAAAATGTAATGTGCATTACGTAGAAAAGCCAAGATTTGTGAGAGGATGAGGCAAATTAATCAAAGCCACTCAACCTTTCGAAAGATTGAACATATTTTTCAATGGGACCGCTTCTGAAGGGACCGCTTCCTTCAAATCTAGGAAGAAAATATTTGTTGACTATCATTGATGAATACAGTCATTTCCTTTTCGCTTTTGCGTGAAGCGACTTGCTCATTATAACTGTATTGACTTGTTTAAGTAAATTATTTTGTATATTTGGTATACTAAGTTATATACATTCTGATAGAGGACTTAGTTTTATGTCGGAGGAGTTAAGGAGATTTTTTGAAGAGAAACAGTCAAGTGGAGAGACTGATCGGGACTCTGTTGAGGACAATCAACTTAGACTTAAAAATCGAAAGCTTTACCAGTGCATCAATGAGAAAACGTTTTATGTGACGCTCTCAATTCGATTCGTTCCTTACAGTGTATAGCCACGAATTGTACTCCTCATAAACAAATGTTTTCTTATCCGAGAACATATACCTCCGGAAGATCTGTTCTTTCGTGGTTGACGATTCTTGGGAAAGTGCTCATGTGAAATTACGTTCAGAACAACAAGTACGAATCTACTGTCCGAAAAGTTGAGCTAATTCAGGCGGTTCTTGAATTACACTCTTCTTAGGTTACCAAATGGAAAAGAAAGTACTGTTTCTCTACGTCACCTCACTCCTGTCTGGGAGGGAACTACAATCTCCTAACATGAAGCAATTACAATTGTCTGAAATATCCCTGATTCGGATGGAAATAACAAACCAAAACCAGAAGATACTGTGCCACAACATTTGTACTGTTATTCAACTGAAGGGGTTGAATCAGGAACCTGTAACTTTCCTACCCTAAACACTGCAAAAATGCCCCCGACCAAATCCTCTTTAAGCGTATCACCAAAGAACAAAAACGATTCGGTATCGAACACCTAACAAAAAAAAAATAATAATAATTTGGTTAAGATGTTTTTGAAACTACATTTCTTTTCTTTGGCCGAAATAAAGTATTTCAGATTTGCATTATCATAAAAAAAAAGTTGAGACGCATGTATTCAGATGCAAATCTCTACCATATAAATAGCAGTCGATACGGCTGGTGGTTAATCCAGTTCTTCATATTTGAAGACTACACTACTAGAGAAGTAGTAGTGAATACTTCTAGCTAATTATAGCTTACCACAAACCCTATCAGCAACACTTCTGCAAAACATTTGACACATTTTTATATTAATTTTAAAACATTTATTGCTTGTTTTAATTCAGAAATTGTTTTCGGTTTGAGCATGTAAACAAGATATTGCAGTACATTTCACAGGAAAAAGTCCGGTGTTATGTCTGATGACCGTGATTGCCACCCAGCTGCTCTACGTTGTCCTATCCACCACAGCACGAAAAAGGGCGTTACTTTTGACGCAATCTGTATTTAATAAGCTCCGTTTAATTTTTCAAGACGACAAATCCAAAAATCGGGGACATTTAGAGTAGGACAGTTTTGGGCTGGTTGATTTTACATTTTAACCCTTGTTGGGCCATTTGGTGTCGAAAAGAATACTTTTTTATTATTATACTTCATTCTCTAAGCAATTATTAATTTAATAATAATAATAATAATGATTGTAGCATATATTTGAGCTTATAAATATTTTCTTTCTTGATGAAAATGAAGCATCGTCATTATATTCCTATTTCATTAGTAAGAAGGAAGTTCCATTTGGATAGTTTCTTCCAAATGGTCTCTGTTTTGTGGAACAGACTTCCGAGGGGATACTTCAGATATAAACAATCAATATTTACCTATGTAAATATTGATTGTTTATATCTGAATTGATAAGCATTTATTTGCTCCGAGAATAGGTAAATATTGGTCGATTATATTTCCTTCTATAAGTGAATACTTGAATATTGGTTGTTAATATTTTAATCTAATGATTAATAACGGTTTGAGTCTATAGGCAATTATTTGGTAAAATAAATCTCGGTCGTTTGTCTATGAATCTGTAAGTATTTACTTTGGAAATAGATCAATATTGATCGATTATATTTGAGTTTGTAAGCATTTATTTGGTTCGGTAATATGTAAAAAAAATGTTTATATTTGAACTTCTGTGATGACTTAAATCACATTTTAGACATTTTCTACGACGTATTGAACAATGAGACTTTGATCAAATATAGCGATGTTTTCTCAACAATTTATAACTGGAAAAGCTTTTTAATAAACTGATACGCGTTAAAAGAAAACAGAATTTCGAATCCGCTAGCAAAACTATTGATCGGAAGATGCTCCCTCCTACGTCTACGTCTTTATGAAAAATTAAAAAAAAATTAAGCTAATTGTGTACAAAACAGTCGTTGTTTCACCCTTAGTGCAATGAGAAGTTAAAAACTCTAGCATTCGGAATCCTCACCTTTTTTGTAATAGATTCGAACGTTAGAACTTGCGAGAAATACTTATTTCAGTTACAATACAAGATATTGACTAAAAACTTTTACGCTATTAATATAACGCCAATCAAGATAGAGGGTTATTGACTGTATTTTTTTTATTATAGGCAAGGATTATAGATTATAAGGATATGATGGTTAGATAACAGTTGACAACTTGAAAAGTTGTCAGGGAAGTATCACAAAACAGAGACCATTTGGAAGAAACTATCCAAATGGAACTTCCTTCTTACTAATGAAATAGGAATATAATGACGATGCTTCATTCCTGTGTATATGGCATAGTGGGTCTTAGTTGACCCGAGGCAGCGCCCTCAAATTGCAGCAGATAGAGGGATCGTTGCTCGCACCGAGGCCAGAGCAACTGACGGTTGCGGGGGCTGTGGGCAATTTTTGCTCCTAGCCCGGGTGTACGTGATCCTTAAAAACTGAGCTTGTGTCACAACTCGTCTTAGTGGGGAGACAGAGTAAATAACTAGTGGGTCTTAGCTGTAAAGGCCTGATCTAGTTCAACTAGGAGATTAAACTTCTTAGGACGTTTTCCATGGAAATAGCTATAGGTTTGAGATGTTGCGCCTGTAGGAAAGGGGTTGTGGAGTGGTGTGACACAAGGCCAGAATTGGGGTAAACAAAAGATCGAACGCACTATTTTAGCAATGCTCTATGAAAGTATCTTGCTAATTTTAACGACGGATAGCCTGTTACAAATGCAACACAGCTTCCCCTGTCTATATTAAGCTCGGTTCAACAAATATTTTTGATTGATTCGTTTTCTACGGGTTATCAACCATTTGCATGTTATTTAAAACCAGACAATACTATTTTAGAATGTAAGACGGGAGGGGGGATTATAATGATTTAGTGATACAAGCCTTACTTATTAATCCATAGCTGGCGGAGAGGAGGTGGGCCCATAACTTTCCCAAGTTTATTTGCGCGTAAATAGAAATAACGAACCCAACTGGAATTTGAACTCGGCTCTCCGACGAACAATTCCGAGCCATTATCCATTACACAACCAAGCTTAAAGCATCTGGTATTCTCAAGCGGTTACTCATTTACGTACTTACCAGGCTCGACGGTGATCATACGGAAACCGGTGATTCAATATGATATGGCCGTAAGCACAGTATATATTAGGTATATGCATAAGTTTCCGGTGTTTTAATTAAGCAAAAAGGTGTTTTCTATTATGTATTCAGTGTGTAAGTTTTATAAAAACCAGGCGGTGGAAACTTTTGCATAGAGCTTTTACAAACTTCAATTAACGAAGTATGGCTACTGTCTCTTTCTGAAGGCATCACCACGATGAGGAATGTCGAATGATTGTGTCAAGGCACCCTACTCCCCGCTGATCCATTATACGCACGATTGACATCAAGGATGGCGAACACCTACGTGTTGGGCTTTTGTGAATGAATGACAGAACGCGGAGTGGGATGGATAGTAGAAAGGCAACCGTTACTAAAACCTAAAAAAGATAGAAAGATATGAAGATCCTTGTTCGCTCACGTCCTGAAGTGACACGACACATAGATGAAGAATTCATCCGAAAATATGTGACTGTTTCAAGATCAGGTTATTTTTTCTTAGCTTAGTGTGGTACAAAGTCACGTGTGTGGCACCTAGTTAGGATCGAACTCACTATAGCAATAATATTCTGAGACATTGTTCATTCTTACTTCTTACGATGAGGTGTCCGCGTTTTTCGCATGACACTTATCACTGCTAGATTTTAGCGTTAAACCAAATCAAAAATTCGGTTAGAGTGTGTGTGTGTGTGCGTGTGTGTGTGTGTGAGAGAGAGAGAGAGAGTGAGAGAGAGAGATAATTAAGAAAAAGGAAGTGTAGGGGGATCGAAAGTGGATAGAGGGGAGGATGTGAGAGAAACGCAGGAGGAGTAAAAATAAATAAAATCAGTTTCTTGCTGCTTGTTCTACGATTGCTACTGCTTCCTGTTTGCTTAACCGACGGAAAAAAGCAGTTAATAATAACTTTACCAAAAAAAGGAATTTTGATTCAGGGCGGGAGAGTGTCACGCAAATGTTTCCGTATTTTTTTTCATACACAAGCCGACATGCAAAAAATATCTATTAGCACAGTCTGGCACAAGACAATCAAAATCACCCCCAGTAGCTCACAGACTGCGACCGGCAAAACAAATTTCCTAATCGCAAACTTACGGCAGACATCCTGAATTGTAATGATAACGATAATGGCAATATCAACTGTTTCCTTATAAGGAAACATTTGGCATTCATTTCACGAGCAGCCAGTGCTACTTTTGGTTGAAATTTATAAAATCGTTTGAAACAATCTTTCAGGAAAATAGGTTTATCAAATGCAATAACTGTTATCGCTCTTTCCAGTATTGATGAGGTTTTCCATCCTAACCTTTTGTTCGAAGTAGTGTGGAACGTCTACATTATGATTATGTCATTATTTTCTCTTTGAGTCACATGTGCTATCCATTTTAGTTGTTACTGCTGTTGAAAGTTTTCAAGTAATGTGGTTTCTGTTAGTTGGTATAGTTCTTTACTTCTGTTTCTGTAGTGCCAGTCTACGAGGTTCGAGAAGGATCTTCCTCGCTAACATCTTCAAGTATCATTCGCTCGAAGACTTTACGCAAGACTACACCAGGGACACATCCAATGAGAACTGAATTCATTTGTAACTGCAGGACTATCATTCTAACGTTTACATCACGATGAGACATGCATATAGGTTTAACAACCATATACCGATTGAACAGCAAAAATTTCCAAATCGTATAAAAGCAAAATTGTCTATTTGTTAGATTGAGGTTTGAATCGTTGTATCTTAGAAATGATTCAAAATATCTTACTGGAATTCTCCGAGGTTTTTATAACACTATTGGAATCTACTTTGAGTAATAAGAATGCATAATTACTCTCCAAGCTTAATAGAAGAATCGTGATGAAATCGATCATAAATGAAAATGATATGTTCATCATTTATCAATCATATCTAAGGCTCGGAAGGATTGAAATAAAGTTCAAATATATATATATATATATATATATATATATATATATATATATATATTCCAGGATCATTTTCCAATTTAGTCAATTTATTCATTTATGATCTTCGCCCTCTCTAACCTTCTAAATTTCTGTTCTGGAGTAACATGTTGCCTCACAGTTTTCACATACGATTTCATTTTCAAGTGTTTTTTCACTGCTCTTCGGACTGTCATAGCTGAAACTCCTCTCTCACGTGCCAAATGTCTTATGGATTGAGTTGGATCTTTTCTAATTGATTTCTTTAGCTCTAAATTGAATGATGCTCCCTTTTCCTGTTGTGACCTCCTGATCTAGTTTTTCTATTTACTGTTCCCTATTTTTTAAACTTATTCACCGTTCTCTTGATGGTTCTTGAATGGACTTTGAAGATGGATGCCAGAGAGTGAATCTTGGTACCATTACTGAAAGCCTGAATGATCTTTTTCTCTCACCATTGCTCAGTTGTTGGCAAGGTAAAGTGGGTCTGACACAAAATAATTTTAACCTGTTCTTTTTATAGCTGAATAACTCAAAGAGTGATTCATACGACAAATGGTGTCACGATTGCTAAATGTTTTAGCTGAAAACTTGAAAAAAAAAAAGAAACTCAATCAGTTTAGTGGTCTTTTAGATATTAAACATTTAGTGGGGTGGACAATTTTGATGTTACGCCCGGTACAGGCAATTACAACAAATACTCATCGTGTAAAAAACGTAAATTAACATAGCTGAATTAGACAGAAGGTTACAATTAGAAAACACAGTGATACTTGAATAAACATCGATAGTAAAGGTTTGCAAGGCATCGATAGATATTTAATAAGCTTCTAAGAAAAGCAAGTGATGTACCTATAGGTATGTGAAAATTAGCAGATCATGACATGGTGGTTATTAGATTATCTTCTGCCAACGTCCATTACCTCCATATTCCATATATAGATATAGTTGATCTGTGTCTATATTGGCCTTAGATATATTACACAGGATGTTAATATATATATGATTCAAGGTATGATTGACTCTTTGTAATGTAAATATATGCTGCCTATTTTATTATGTTCATAAAAAACAAATGATCCAGCAGTAAAAAACAATTGAAACAGCAGCAACGAATTCCCGAGGAAAAAAAACTATAAAGTAAGACACATCACTCTGTTACTTGAACTATATATTTAGTTCATATCATATTAACTGAAAAACACTTATACAAGAAAATACTTGATTTACCAAATTACAAAATACATAAAAAATTCTCACTTTAAATATTTAAAATTTAGCGTTGTCATTTGCACGCTCCAACAAAATATAACAGTTAACAAATAGCTCATACTTAAAAACACCTTTCGGTCGAATAAACACATATAAATTGTCTCCCAGTTTTGATTCTGATGGATAATAAAGCCTGATGATGATTGCGCGAAGCACTGAAAGTATACTAGCAGAAATAAAAATAAAAAATACACCATATCCATTTTATTTATTTATGAGGATCTCATCATTCGGAGGATTATCAGTAGTGGAATGCTTATGTTTGTGTCCATTAGCAAAGTGATTTCGTCAATAATCGCATTCATATTGCTGATTGATTCAAGGTATAATTGACTGTTTGTAATATATATATATATATATATATATATATATATATATATATATATATATATATATATATATATGTACTATGTACATATATATATATATATATATATATATATATATGTACTATGTACATATATATATATATATATATATATATATATATATATATATATATATATATATATATATATATGTACTATGTACACTATTCGGATTATTGTCCTCATCTTTGTCGACATATTTATTACAACATTTCGGGCGTTGTGCACTCCGGCCTTCTTCAGGTGGTTGGAATGTCGAACTGAACCCTTTATTTCACTCATTGGGGTAGACTGTTCTGTCCCCAATGAAACATGGCACGGTGGATAAAGGCGTTAGTTAGATCCAGTGACAGGACCCAAAAAGTGTGAGTTCAATAGCTGGTTAAAGCGGTGGAGAACTTGGAGAGGGGAATTAACAGGTGATAACTGATAACTGACATCCATTAGACATGACACGTGGAACTAGAACAGTCTACTCCAGCGAGCGAAATAAAGGGTTCAGTTCAACATTCCAACCACCTGAAGAAGGTCGGAGAGTACAACGGCCGAAACGTTGTAATAAATATAGCGACAAAGA
Organism: Acanthosepion esculentum; assembly: GCA_964036315.1. NCBI lineage: Eukaryota > Metazoa > Mollusca > Cephalopoda > Sepiida > Sepiidae > Acanthosepion > Acanthosepion esculentum. The sequence continues at coordinate 71,040,108 of OZ038492.1, read as the reverse complement.
CGAAGACAATAGTTCGAATAATGTAAATAGTGTACATAATACCTCCTCACAGAAATATAGACATATATATATATATATATATATATATATATATATATATATATATATGTATGTATGTATGTATGTATATATACAAAATAAATCTTCATACAGAGTGCGGGAAAATGATCTGATACATTTATAGGTTTAATAAAAACGAAATAGAATAAAGAACAAAAAATGTGTTTTTATTTTCGAAATGTATATATGATGCCGTTTTGTTTCATTTCTTTTTTCAGTTGCCAACCAGAATTGGATGGGCATTGTGGAAACGTCTATCAAGAACCACAAATCAGTAAGCGCAACACGAAATGCGTTCCGTGTGCACTTCAGGCTTGGTAGACATGATCTCGTACGTACTCGAAACACGATTTCGTTATGGGTTACCAGCTTCAGAGCTGGTGGATGAGCATTGAAACGAAAATCAACCGGTCGACCTCGGACCGCCAGAAAACCGGAAAATGAGGCGGCGTTAACAGCTTCAGTTAAACAGTTTACTCGACGAAAAACTCAGAAACACGCTGATTTCATTTTCGAAATGAAATTAAATAAATGCCATTATATTTATATTTCGAAATTAATCTGATTTTGTCCATCGCTCTCTCTCTCCCCCTCTCTCTTTCTCTCTCTCTCTCACACTCATATATTTGTCTTTTGAAAAACAATAAACTGATTTTTTTTCATCTCACACACAGTTTTGTCTTGCTGACTTCTGTAATTTGTTTTGCAAGCAATGGCACAATTCCGGGGCATTGCTGGAAACTAGGTAATATCTTAAATGATTAAGATTCTTAAGCACAATTATTTCATTTACTGCTTCAATTTAGGGGTAACTTTTCTAGGTAAATTAATTATACTCTTAATCCCACCTTTTACCTCCCCCCACATAGCAATAAGTTAGAAACAGAAATTTTAGAGGGCTACCTTAAAGCTGATAATTAACTTTTTAAATTGATTATTATTTTGGTATACTGTTTTGGGGTATACTGTTAACAAAGGTTTGCAAAATATTACATAATCTTTTAATTAATTATCGAGTTAATTAAGTATCTAAATTTCTGGCACTTGTTAACATAAGATCAGCTATTGCCTGGCTCTCTCCCAGACTGCTGCCTCTCCAGGCAACATTTCTACCTCGATTTAAACAGGAGACTGGGTTTTTGCCTGGTGCCTGAGGGAAATGGAATTGGCTATTTTTGAGACAATGCCTTGTGGTGAGGCAATCCACCGCAGTGCACGCCAATCTTGGCCTTCTTGTGTCAAAAATTACTTTCGTGTTCAACTTGGGTAAATAAATAGAACCTGAAACAATGTCTGAGCAGCAAGCAGCGGCAGCAGCAGCAAGCAGTAGCAAGCAGCAGCAGCGTTAATATTTCGTTCACCGGGTTTTTAGAATATCGAATTAAATTTTATTATATGACATTAAATTTACATAAAAACATTCTTAAATGGCTTTTTCATTAATTTTGTAATAAGAATATGACATTTGGTTTTATTTTACACTTTAATGGAAAATTAAAATTTAAACTAAACATTAATATTTGTTTGTTTATTTTACTCTAAAGAAAAACACAACTAATAAAATAATTCTATGAATGCATTTGTTCTTTATGAATAACAACAATATTAGAAATATATTAAAGTAACTTTGAGAAATAATAATGGTAATTTATTTTTAATAACTTTTGAAGTATAAGATCTAAAAACAAGATTAGAAAAACGTCGAAAAAACGTACGTCTGTTAAAACTAGACATCATTAATATGTCATTTTATTAATGTCATTTCTTTTCTTTAATTTTAATAATTAAATCATTACAGTTCCCTCAATAACAAAAAGAAAATGTGGAAAATAAAGAATCACACATTTTTAACATTTACAAACAAATATACAGGGCGTAAAAAGAGAATTTGTTTTGGAAGCGTAACTGTTTGCTTTTTTCAAGAACATTGAATAAACTTTTAACAGAAAACATGTTTAATAAAAAACTTAAACTGTTAACAGAAAAATGTCGAGTCAGTGAGTAAGCTAGCTTTTTTTACCATACCTCTTAAAACTTTTAGAAGACCCTGGAAAATAATTGAGTATCAGGATTAATTTCGTTCACGCTCACAACGTTTTTACAATATCAAAAATAAATACTGAATTAAATATTTAAAATTTAATTATAATTATATATAATTAGATTTATGAAAAACATTCTTAAATGTTTTTTATTCATTTTTGTAATACAAGAACATTACATCTGTAGCCTTGTTTCTGTTTTACGTTTAATGGTAGATTTTTTAAACTGGCGACTGAAATAGTTTAATGTTTACAAATAAGCAAATTACTCATAAGAAATAATATAACTCAAAATAAATACTTATTTACTTCAATTAATTACGCTAAATGATATTCCAAATATAAGTAAATTTTTTTTTAATTACTTAAGCCAAAAACACTGGTGGAATAGCTAGCTCAAACTCAAGCTGAAACTAAAATGCCCCGCTGCTCCTGTCCACCTCCAGTTCTGTCCCATCACTAAATTAGGACTAGGTCGTCTAAGAACGCCATAGTATGTAGGTATTAACCGTCTCTCTACATGTGATGTGATGTGACACCCGGGTTCAAAATTACCCAGCCCCCAAACTATCTCTTGCACTGGCATCGGTATGACTACAAATCCCTATCTCTAGTTCAATGATAGGTGTACTGCCGCGGGCAGCTGTTCCCCGAGACAAGACAACTCTTAGGATTTTTCCCAACTGCGTCTCTTTCCGCGGACAGAGACACAACTGAGTTGCACCCTGGCTGAAGACAGAGAGAGCAACTGAGAGATGAAGGCAGTACCCGACATGTGCCAGTTAAGTATGTATGTATGTAACTAAATATAGTAGCCGCCACTTGACTACGTGATGAAGGGAGGTATGTTTGTTTTCAATGTAAGAAGGAACAGTTTTGCTGTGTAAGGTCACCAGCTAGTAGGGCAAATGTCATATTTCGTCTCTGAGTATGTTACGGTGATCGCAGCATCGGAGAATGAAGAGAATTATTTTATCAACTTTGACTTTTGTTGATTTTCCATCTGTTTATAGGCACATCTACTTTGAAAAGGTTGCTTGTTTCTAATTGGCTCACGGCCTTATATCCGGGTTGTGAAAACATTCCGATTGGTTGGACGAACTATCTATGTTTAGAAAAGTGAAAATTTTGGTCACCTTGTTATTACTTGCTTATTTGTTTTTTACATCATGGTTGTAAAAGCTTTCTGATTGGTTGGCCGAACTATAGCTTTCTTCGTCTGGTGATTTTATTATCCATCTATTTTTAGGAATGAGGAACTTTTGGTCTTATTATTTCTGTTTATTTATTTCTGTATCACCACAGGTATATCACTATCCATCCAAAGGGAATATTATCATTCCTTTCAAAGAATGCGTTTGAAGCGAGGCATATATTACGCTGACTGTATACTCTGCAGAGCGTTAGAAGAACACAACCCCCAAAAGTGGAGATACTTCCAGACTTGTTTGTAAAGTAGACCTATGTGAATCATTTGAATCAAGCAGAAATCAGTATGTCTACGTATCAATTTTTGTAATACAAATTTGCAGCCTTGCTACTATTTAACATTTAATGGTAGATTTTTTAAAACTGGAAACTAATTAAATGGTTAATTAAGCTAGAAACTCAATTAAATAGTTTAATGTTTAAAAAAACAAATTACTCATAAAAAATAATATAGCAACTCAAAATAAATTCTTACTAATATTAGTTAAATAGGGTAAATGATATTGCAAATATAAGGAAAATTTTCTTTGAATTACTTAAGCGAACATCACTGATGGAATAGCTAGCTCAAACTGAAACTGAAAGTGAAACTGAAACTAAAATGCCACGCTATTCTCATCGGTCGCCAGTTGTGTCCCTTGTGATTTTGTTATACAAAATTTATATTCGACAGTAGATAACCCAAACAAGGTTTGATATAGCGTTAAATTAATAAACCAGCCTTGAGAGAGAAAGAGAGAGAGAGAGAGAGAGAGAGAGAGAGAGAGAAAGAGAGAGAGAGAAAGAGAGAGATCGAGAGAGAGAGAGAGAGTATCTGTGTATGTTTGTAATTTTTGGGTGGAGGGATAAGATTCTTACTCACATATCCCCATAATATTTGCCTCTTACTCTGTAACCCTCTACTCCAAATGGATTTTGAGCCTTGTACAGTGTGAACGTTATTTACAAAAAAGAAAGAAAAATCATGATCCAGAAGTAAGTACAGGATGTCCAAGAAGTCACCTAGGGATTTAAAATTTAGTAATCTCAAAATTATTTTATAATTCAAAAATAGTTTTATACAGAATAAAAATTAAAATGCTCGAAATATATTCCCATTTAATTGAGAACAATTATGTCGTAGATATCGATCATTCGATTTTACACAGACAGATCATTTCGATAGCATTCTCAATAAACAGCGATTAATAACTCTGGGCACAGCGCATGGATTTTTGCACAGATGTTATCATAGATTTATAGAACTGTCGGGGCTTTATTGATGGACACACATTCCTTAAGATATTCCTAAATAAAATAATCGAAAGGCATCAGATCAGAAGAACATGGTAGCCATAAATTTTGGAATTTCGCGAATTATCCAATGATCATAGGTTTGCTTTAGAAGCTCTGTCGTTGCCCGAGACGTGTGTGTCGAGGCTCCATTTTGTTGAAACCAAATCTCATGTGTGTTCTGAGAAGGTACCGATCAATAGTGATTGGCATCGCGTTGCCATTTTCATTTTTAATAAAATAGAATTCCATGATTTTGTTTCTTGTTCAATTGTACCTTTTTCTATGGGTAATTTCTCTATATTAATCTTAATTCTGAAAAAAATAAAAATAAATTAAATACCTAGTTGATATTCGGGACACCCTGTATAAATTGGACCTATATCTAGCTTCTGACTCAAGTATAAAATGTATTCCGACGAGATATTTTCTCTGGTTCTCAGGCTGCATAAATTTAAGCGAGCTGCTGCTAGGTTGGCATCTCAGTCCCACCCTTTCACTGCCGAAACGGTTAAATGTAACCGTCTCTTCTACTCCAACAGCTTCTTCTCTCTCACTTCCCGTCTGTGGAACTCCCTTCCTCTTACTTGCTTCTTTGATGACTATAATCTTCAAATATTCAAGTGTAATGTCAATCGACACCTTATGATGCCTTGATCTTGTTTCCCAGTCCTTCTGTTAATCCTTTCCTCAAACACGACTCTTTACTCTTGTTCTCAACCCTCCGTAAACCATTGCGTGCTAGTGGCACTCCCGCCATGCTTAGGTTGAAATGCTTAAAAAAATGTAAATATTTTTTAATTCAAATATAAACCAGATCTATATTTACTTTTTAACTTTACTTGTTTATTTTTTTATTAACAAATGTTCACCAAATAAAAGGCTTGGGAGCCACTCAAAGTAGAGGGTTATTGTGAGGAAGAAATGACAAGAAGTTAAATTCTTGGGGTTATGCAGGGAAGCTAATTCTAGACATGAAGAGTTCAAGATTTAACTAGTAAATAATGATAACGGGGATGTTAGAAGTATAGAGTTGGAGTAAACCTATCTGCTCCTATTGGGAGAGGAAAAAATAATGATTACAGAATAAAATATCAGAGCTAAGACAGAGACATCAGAAGTACAGTGTTGAAGGAGCCGTAAACCTACTCCTAAACAAGTGATAAATCTCTACTCCTGTTCAAAAGACCAGGGAGGAGAGTGAACCGGACGATAGGCGAAATTATCTATTCTTATTGGAGAAGTAGAAAAAATAAATAGTAAAAAATTTAGTGTTCAAGAAGAGACGTTAGAAGTACAGTATTGGAACAGACTTTTGAATAGTCTTGGGTCTGACGATAAACTACATTTGGCAGCAAAACCTCTGATCAGGATATTGGAAGGTTTGATATAAGAGTATGAAACTACGTCTTAATTGCTGTTGTTCCCAGGTCTATTCAGGTCCGGGTTGGTAGCATCTATTAGGGTCCAAGCTATGGATAAATAGTGAACCCCCCCAAACAAAAACAGTATGAATGTATAAAGATACATTTTTATAGTAAAATTATCAACAATCCTTATATATAGCAAAATGACGAACAATACATTTTCTATTAGAATTAACAACAATACATCTATCTGTAATTAAAGATTTCAAGTGAAAATATATTTAGTCGAAGCTATAACATTCTGTTCAAAATATTTAGATTTCGGCATTAAATAAACCATAGAGGTTGATATGCTGCTAAACAAAATTACCCAAACTAGACTTTAGAAGGAAGCGGAAACCGGATCTTAAACAAGTACCAATCGGGCTTATGTGTAATTATGTACTAATTCATTGAGATTTTTTAATAATATGTTTTTGAAGAGTTGATATGCCGTTACATTTACAACCCAATCAACCATCCAACCAACCAACGTTTCAAGGAATGGGGTGAGTAAAATGGTGCACAAGCCTATTCCCAACTTATTGACTTTACGTTCTGGTTTCACTTGGTGGAGATGAGATGTAATGCAGAAAGAAACCAAGCTTCGTTACAAGAGAGGCTTCGTCTATCTCGGGCTTCACGACATGTGTACGAACATCCATTTTCAATTCGGATTTTTCCTTCTCCTAGGATGGATGTCGTCCAAGACCCAGTCTGTTATGTTACTTACTCCAATGAAATGTAAGTAGAGATGGATCCATCTCTTTATTAAGGGCATTAATGAGACTCGAAAATGATTTGAACTCGGCTCGCTGATTCCGCAAATGCTCATAGGTAGCTACCATGATCAGATTAGTAATGAATATTTTCACAAATGTGCAATAAGCAGTGGTATTTGAACTCAGCACAATTGTTATCTGCAAGACTATTAATAAAACTAGTGCGCCATGACAGAATATTTAAGTCTGGCGCATAAATCAAAGTATACAGCACCAAGTGAACAAAGAACTCACTAGCAACAACTTCACTTGCTGTCCACGTGCTGAAATAAAGAAGAGTAAGATAGTGAGGAATTAATTAGTTACTGAATATATGAGACATTACTAATATAGACTTGTAGTTCTGTCCAAGATGATTTGAGATTTCAGTTTCTGAAGTTAAACAAAGTCGAGTCTGGTCAGTACCTGGATTGGCAAGTCTGGATGTGCGGGTGGTGAAAATTATATTTTTAATCCGAGAGTCGCGTATGAATCTACCTCTTCCTCCAGCTATTAGTAAAACTAGTATCACGAAACTATTATTATCTTCAAAAAAAGTCTTAGAATCTAAAAAATATTTCCTGGCTTTAAATAACCTGCAAGTGGTTGATAAACCGTAGAAAACGAATCAATTAATGTATTTGCGTAGAACGTGCTTAGTCGCCTACGAGGATCGGTGTCCATAATCTTAGCAACCTAAGATACACCGAAGATACTCTGTTAATGCTGGACCCGAAAGGAAAACGACAAAAACTCTTTGAGTAGGTGCCAAAGAAACGATTAACCATTAACTTCAAGACCACAAAATTTATGGTAGGCAGCAAGAGACAGCCAAAGGTTTGAAGTTTCGAGGTGGAAATATCAGAATCAAGCGGGTAGAAAATATTTACTATATAGGTAGTGTAGAAAAAGATGACAGAAAGTGTGAAACAGATCTGAAGGCGCAACGGGATAGCAAAAGATACCGTTCAGAAAATAAACAAAGTTTATAGTTTTAATAAATGTCGTCAGAAACAAAATAAGGAGTGCTGAACTGGTATGCCTTATCTGTGTTCCTGTATAACAATGAATATTGAGCATTTTCCTTACTGGTGAAGAGAAGTCTCGAAGCGACAGACCATGTACAGAACACGTAATCGACGAGAAAGTTCTACCCAAATTGAGACCTAGAAAGACACAGACTTGAAATCAGATTGAGGCAGTCTTATATATCTTACATAAGTCTACGATTTGTCCTTGCTTTGAATACTGCTGCCAAATCTGGTCAGGTACTTCTATGTACTTAGAGATCCTGACCTGGTACTTCAGTCACTTTGCCACGGCCGTAACATGACTTCACGGTCTCTTTTCTATAAATACCTTTCATGAATGATGAACTTCCCTCTATGGTACAGAAACTTTATTAATTTAAGTCCAATACTAGATTGGCGGGAAGGTCTCTTCATTTTATATTTGAAATGGCTACATGTAACCGTAAGTTCTATGTTAACAGTTTCCTCTATCGCATTTCTCGCTTGAGGAACTCTTTTCCGGTTTCTTGTTTCACGGTTAAATTTGACCTTTAAAAATTGTAATACAATGTTAATCGTTATCTTCTGTATTCTTAATTCCTGTTCTTTTATTGTTTTTTTTCTCCTTAATAGGTTTTTCTCATATCTCTCAAACACTCAGTAACTCCTGTCTTAGCGACTTTATTGTCTTGCTTGGAGTAATATGATTAAAAATGTTGTGCATTCTGAGACTTATGGTGAGAAAAGAGGGTCTGGAGATTTTAATACACACAGGACATGGAGAAGCAAAGAGGGTATAAGAAATCATCGAGTAACTTGTCTAAAAGTTTTGGGCGAAGGAAAGACAGAGTGATGACAATGATGTATGCTAAAGTGTCAAGATTTGCTTAGAACAAAAAGTGAAAGGAAGTTGTGGAGAGCCATGATTATCTATGTCCTCAGGTAACATGGCATACAAAAGAAATGTGTATTCTTTATATACTTGAGCCGTGATAGTGCGTATGATGTGAGGAAATCCACTAACCTTCAGTAGGTGGGCTGTCATTGTTTTCCTAACTTCGTATCCCTTGTTGCTCGTAGCAACGTTTGTCCTTTTACCAAATCTCCTACCCTCATCTCGCTATTTATTCACACAAGGTCCTCAGTTAGGTGGTCTAGTACAATACCTTGTCCCTTTTGCCTTCGATATGAAATTCCAGCTGTCTCTGAGTCTGAGTATGTGTCCATTTGTCCTTGGTATTTTCCGCATCCTTCTGTAGAACCAGATTTATGCTACCCCCCCTCGGGTTTTCCCATCATCATCGAACTGTATATATTTAGGCTATTTACATTACAACAATTGTCCAAATCTTTGTTGTCATTACAACGTTTTGGATGTTGTGCTCTCTATCCTTCATCAGGCATATATCGACCCGGGTAACCAATGAGAAAATAGCCACGTGGATTAAAGCGTTGGCTCGTGTAATTGTGAGTTCAATTCCTGTGCTGGGCAATGTATGATAGAAGCCAGACGAGCAATAACTGAGCAGTACTATAAATAAGAACTAGACGAGATATCCCCAGAGATGGATAGTGGAACGAGAACAGTGTACACTTGTAGATTAAATAAAGTGTTCTGTTCGGAATTCCCTGAAGGTTACCCGGGTCATTATACATAAATAATGATAACCCTTCATTCCATAAAAAAGTAGCCAAAAAGGTGATAAATGCGGCCCAGACTTGCTCATGACAAATCTCCAGAAACTACGTTTCTCATTTGAAATCAGTTCTTTGAAACGACCGTAACATCACGATTACTTTTTAAGCTTTGCTTGACGCTGGAATTTCATAACTTATAGCAATATCTATGATGTCACTTATATATATTTGTTTAACTCCTTACAAAAGCTAAGCAAAGTATTAAGAAATAGGAAAAAGTTCGTTAAGAACAAAGAAAAGAGTACTGAACTGGTGCATATCAGGCCTCCTATATGGCCGTGAATACTGGATACTCTCCTCACAAATGAAGAAGAGACGAGAAGCAACAAAAATGTGGTTCTACAGAAAGATACTGGGAATACCATTGGTCGAACATGCGAGCAACGACGAAGTTTTAGAGAAAATATAAACGAAAAAGACTCTTATACTTAACATCAGTATTATGGTAATCTACCCATGTACGTATGGAATTTCCCAGCTATAAATAGGAGCAGGTATTGCCTTTTGGAGAGAGAAGTTTCCAGCAGTCAGCTCTGACAGTCTGACTCAAAATTCTTGCTGTTACACTTGTTTGTATATGCTTGTATTACTATTCTTTGTTAATCTATTTGTTTAACTCAATTTCTCTCTTTGTGTCTTTATTTCTGGCCCCTACAAGGCCACAACAAGAGAGATATAATTGAAATTTCTAGGGCACACAATTAAAAAAGAGGGTTTGGACAGTTTGATACTGACAGGACAGGATTGATCTCTTTGAAACAACAGGGAAATTGTTGATCACCTTAATAGGTACAACCTCCTGAACGACAATCAATATAGATTTCGATATGCCCGGCCCACTGCTAATCCTCTAACTGCGATTACTCACATAATTAGTGAACGGTCGCATTAGATATTTCAAAGGCCTTTGACAAAGTGTGGTCTAACGGCTTACTGCTCAATTTCTCTAGATATGGAGTCACAGTAAGAATCTTCTCGGTTATAAATCTCTTCCTAACGGGTAAGTCCCTGAAGGTAATTGTCAATGGCCATTCTTCCGAGTCTGGGCGTCCCCCAAGGTTCGCTTCTCGGTCCAACCCTTTTCCTCCTATACATAAATGATCTGCCTAAGGGTATACTCCCATCATTTGTGAATATCTGTTGTGAGTATACAATGGTATAAAGATGCACCTCCCAAACCCTCGCTGACCAGAGATTGACAACTGATCACTCCTCTGACACTAGCACTTCAGTGAAGAAAAAAAAATGGCTGGACACATTCAATGTTGCAAAGACCAAACTAATAACCTTCCACTGTCACCAATCGGACCCAGAACTTTCACCAATCGTGATGAACGGAGGTTCCCTCAGGAATTTATATTTGTTGATTAATGAGGTTTAGGAAAATAAATGTAATTCTTACGGGTGGCTTGTTTTAAAGACGAACTTGACGTATTCAAAAAGATTGTTTATAGGACTGTCGTCACTTGCTGGTCTATTTAAAACTTTTAAAAGTAAATTGAATACAACCCAGGAATATGTATTTCCCTTTTGCACTTCAGCAATGAATCCGTTTTATATAACGATCAGATATCACAATCTGCTTATAAAGAAACAGGCCTCTGGTCAGTTGTAGATTGCAAAAAATGTCACCCAAGCCTGTAGTTTTTGTTTCGAGTTTATTCAAACAGAAGATCTGTTTGACACAGGGCAGTCTTTACTTTGTAATTTGTGAAAGTAAAACGCCCAAAAAGTAAAGGTTTTCGATATTTACGAAGCTTAAATTACTATAGCGCGCTAATTTTTCGGTAAGTTCTCCAGGTTTTCTTGTTTTTTCTCGCTGACTTACGCCATTTTTTCTTATATTTCTTTGGGAGTTGCCATCATGATTATCAGGAAAAGTAACGCCAGGCCGTGTGTCAATGTCGGCCGAGTCAGCTTATGTTAATTTCGCGTGATTGCTCTTCGGAAAGGCATGAATCTAATTCTCCCTTGCAGAGTATACCAACAAAATGTCACGTCACTGGTATACCACGATAAACGTCATGCTGTCTTATATTCATACCTCTGGACAACAAGAACCAAAAGATTTTTTTTATTGCTACACAGACAAATGCTACTCTACGTGTCTACTGGTTCTGAATAAAAACCCAGAATATTCCAAGAATGTCCGTTTTTTCACTCTCTCACAAATGCCTCTTTGGAAAGTTATCATCTTACCCACCGAGATATGGGTTAAATACTGGACTTTCTAATCTTGTGTAGCAGCCAGCCAGAAAGATAACAATGTAGACGGCAACGTGAAGCAATTTTTATTATTTTTCTCAACAGGATTTGGTAATTCATGAATAATACAGATAAGTAGCGAAAGCAGGTGAACAAGAATAACAAAAAATATGCCCTCCAAAAATTAAGCAAATAAGTAATAAACAGAAAAAATATCGTTAGAAACAATGAAAATTGTGATGGACTGCTTTGTAATATCAGTTCTCCTATATGGCAGTGAATACTGGACAATCTCCTCGCAGATGAATAACTGACTTGTAGCAACAGAGATTTTACCGAAGGATGCTGAGAATACTACCATGGATGAAGTATATGAACAACGATGTAGTGTTAATGGAAAATGAAAACAAAACAAAAAAGGACCATTATATATAAAAATCCGAAAGGGTTGAAATAGGTGGCAGGAAATGGAAGAGAAGGGCTATTGAAAAGATAAACATTGCTAAGAGCTACAAAATATAAGAAGTTGTGGAGAGTCCTGATCGTCCACATCCTTCAGGACGAGGCGCATAGAAGAATAACCTGTAGAGAGATACGACCGCCTACACCCTGAAGCAATATGGCATTTACGAAACGCAGTCAAAAACATTGCATGTTGAATGTAAATATTATATCAACAGTATATTCTTATCCACTTGAACTGGTGGTATGGGATTCTGTTGTACTGGATTTTCTGTCACCTCATAATAGAAAACTATCATCATCATCATCATCATCATCATCCCCATGACTTTTGCAATCGCAATGGGGGGGGGTTCTTAATGCAGAACCCACACTAAATCTCTTCCACAACGGTCTATCAACGGCAGCCATCAGCAATTCTGGTATAGTCATACCTGTCCATTGTTTAATATTGTCCAATCAGTTTTTACGTTGGCGTCCTCTCCTACGCCTACCTTCAACGGTGCCTTGTATGATGATCTTGCGCAGGTTGTTGTGCCTTGTCCTTGTAATGTGTCCAAACCACGCCATATTTCTCCGTTTGTCAGTGGCGAGAAGAGGTTCTTGGTGACACACAAAACTTTCAAACCTTTTCCGCACAAACTCATTCCAATGAGAAAACTATACTGATTTAATAAACAACAGTGTATGAAAGACGGAAATGCCGGATGCCTTTTAAATTTTACTTCTCATCTCGATTTTTTTTTCTCCATCTGATGTGGGTGGTGTAATCGAATAGCACTGGAAGCATTTCCACCAGAACATATTTGAGATTTTATCTAAGTGTCAAGGCCGGTTCAACGCAAACATTATCGGTGACTACTGCTGATTGCTGCAGAAGTCAACGCAAAAGCGTAAGAGCAAATGTTCCAAACAATTCTTACACTATTTAAATTCGGACTATTTTTGCCTGTCATTGTTGTTGTTATCGCAATGTTTCAGTTATTGTACCCTCCGGCCTTCATCAGGCGTATATCGATCCGAGTAACGTACAAGGAATTTCGAACTGAACCCTTTATTTCATCTACGGGGATAGACTGTTCTCCTTGCACTGCCCATGTCTACAGACATTTCGTCTTGTGGATTAAAGCGTTGGCTCGTGAATTTATTGACATATTAATTCTGGTTTCAATCCCCGAGCCGTGCAATGTGTACTTGAACTCTGTGGAAACAGGACGCTCAATAACTGAACAGTACTAAAAAGAACTAGACGAGATATCACTAGACATGGGCCGTAGACTGGCACAAGGCTGAAATTATGGAGTACATAATAAGAATCGAACTCACTATTCAGTCGTAATTGCTTAGAGAGACAAGCTTGCTAATCATTATACTATGTCGACGTGCCGTCGATTTACTCAGCATAGCTTAGATGTTGTATAAGGTCATAATTATGGAGCACCCAACAACTATCGAACTCACTTATCAGTCGTAATTGATCTAGCAAAGCAAGTTTGCTAATCATTACACCACGTCGAAATGTTCAATAGTGATTTGCTAAACGTATCTTAGATGTGGCACAAGACGGCAAGTTTGGAGCACCGAGTGAGGAACGAACTCCCTACTCAGTCGTTTTTGATCTATCGAGAGTACCATGGTAACCATTATACCAAGTCGAAGTGCTCATGTGGATATCTATAAAAGCAATTATTATTGAGCAAATTAGAATCACAAGACATCCTTAGTTCGACGTTCACTGAAAGACCCATTAATGAGACCTGATGTAAAAATAAGCTAAATGGTACGCCAATTGATTTATTAAAAAAACTAGTTTAAAAGCCGCACACCGCATGGATAATTTCGCCTCAGACCCAAAACTAAAAGGATCGCTGATCCAACTTAGAAAACAGGAATGATAATTTTGAAGAAATGTGAATTCTATAATTTACTCTATAAAATATCAAATCATACTGTTTCGGGCTATAAGTCCAATTTCGGCCAAAAGTCCGATTTGGGCCGAAAATCCGATTTGGGATGAAATTCAAATTCAGCCCGAAAATTGAGTTTTTCATATGTCAAATTCTTCAAATTACCAACACAAAATCACGGAACTTCAAAACCTCACGTCACGAAACCTTTCACTTTAACTCTTTAATTCTTTGGCATTTGGAAAAAATAAAATTGATTTCCTCAATTCACAAAGTTTTGGAGATATTTTAAACTGAATGTAAAATAAGATAAAAATAAATTCATAAAGTTATTGTGTTATTTTAAACTCAACATAAATGAAAAACTTTTAAAATTACTAATTTTGTCAGCTATTTTACAATTAGAATTTTTAACTGTTCCCTTCTCAAATCCCAGTACTGGATGTTCAAGCACAAGATGAAGGGAATAATTCAATTCCGGAATCATCCTGATTCCAAAAGGGTATAATATGTATATGTAGAGCAAGTGTGGCCCGAGTTAGAGGAGTTTCAGACACACCGACGAACACACAGAATTTGCTGTTCATTTATTGAGATGGTTACACTCTATGTACATTGTTGGACCCTACAAAAATGGTTTGATCCTATGAAAATATACAACATTAAGATAGATAGATAAGGAAAGAGCTGGGTGTCAGGGAACGTGTCTGTTTGTGTAGATGTGCGTATGTGCGCTTGTGCATGTTTGTGCATGCGCCTCCTTACGCTTCTGTGTATCGTCTTTTAAGTACTCTGTGTACATTTTCTTTAACTTAAAAATCTGAGCTAAAACAAAATCTGTTTCAAATTTTGAGACATTTCTTTTTTCCCCTAGTTTTCAGTTTTAAATATGTCAAGCCAGTTCATTACTAAACCATCAAGTGTCCTTCATGACACAATATAAACTACAAAAGTGTTGCAAAGTCCCTGGGGATTGCGAGTTTAATTTCTGGGTAAGGTAGTACAGAAACATAAAGCCGGTACCTTTTTTCATTTTTATTTCTTTTTATTTACTCATAGTTCACCCAATATACGGCCCATGAACTACTCAAGTTAGAGGATTATTGCATTAGTGTAATGGAGGGGAGGAATTAAGAATTAAGAAATGCACATTATAAGAACGTGTAGGGGGCTTGTCTCGCTAGAACAATTGCCACTGAGTAATGAGTTCCATTCTCACTGGGTTCCCGATAATTTCGGCTTTGTATCACTTTTAAGCTACGCTTGGAAAATCACTATAAGAACGTATAATTATCGGTTGAACCTGGTCTTGAAGAGACAGAGATTATTGTTGTCAGAGAATTATCCACTTGGGAGTTTGTTCCACAAAATAACAGTTCTGGGGAATAATCTGTCTAAGCGGAATTTGCTTTTTATCAAAGGAAAACGAAGCGAATAGGGATGTTTTTCTGCCTGTAACATATCATGGGGGTGGTGTCAAAACTGCAAGGGTCTGAGCTCATGGAACTAAGGAAAGTAACTCGTCCGAACATTTGCCACAGTAATAGCAATAAAGAAGTTGCATTTTGTGAAATTTGTGTCCAAGGATATTTCAGTCTTTGCTACAGCACAAGGGTAAATCATTGACTCTATCTCTCTTCGTGCAACGGGGAGATGTTGTTTGCGATTTGATATCCTAACACTAGGCTGCAAGTAATTTTGTTTTGTCATGTCTCGTCCGGTTTCTGTCACGACCCCGGGCTGCATTTCGATAATTGCCAAAAAAAAAAAAAAAAAAAAGAATTACAAATAAAATAAAAATTAGATTTAAATGACCTGGTACGATTACACATGAAAACAAAAACATACCAGACTACGGAATTCGCTGTTCGGGTGAAGTACAGAATTGATCTCAAAGAACGTAGCTGAAAATTACTCGTCCTTGTTATTGAACATAAAGATGACAGTAGTGGTAGTACTTATAGTACCACTGGGAACGGTGTCGTGGAGTCTAGGAACGAGGAATTAGAGGATGGTTGGAAACATCTAGATGATACTAAAGAGATTTTGGTTGATTGGTCGGCTGATTTTGCGACATGTCTACACTTAGGTTATTTATCATGTAATTTTGTATGTGGCAGTCAGTCAGGATCGAAATCTTTACTCAACAGCCGATAAGACTAACCTCGCTAGCCATTACTTATTTAGGATAGTGCCAGAGAACTGAGGAGACTTGATGACATTTAATCTGGAGTGTTCCCACCAGTAGTAACTCAAGAAATATTCAATGATGGAATAATAAAACGAATTAACATTTCTTATAAAGCGTCCAGAGAGTAAAAAATCAAAAATCATTGGCAAGCAAGAAGAAAAACGTTTGGTCTAAATGCATTGATTTGTGAACACATGGAATTCATTTATTATTTTAAGTCAGTTGTTCTCATTTTTTTTTTACTTTTTAACATCTTATCTCGGATTTCACTTTAAATTGGATTCCACATTTTTTTATTGAATTCTTAACCGAATACTTCAAGGTAATTGACGGCGAGCAATTTTCGATGGAAATTAAAAGAAAATACGGAGAAATTAATTTCGCGCCAAGCTATTGAAGGCGTAAACAATGTACGAGAACGCAGTTTATCCGCACAGACACACACATGGACACACAGACATACGCACACTCACCGACATACATACATAAATACATACATATATACATACATATGAACGGGCACTGAAAAGTTCTCAACCAGACCACAATCCACAATGAGTATTTCAACGATGATTTTGATTTTTTTTTGTAAGAATTAAAGAATTAATCTTTCTTCAAGACTCGAGTCATTCGTTTTGGTCGAGCTGAGAACTTTACGGAATCAGTTCATATGTCTGGCACGTGCAGTCAGTAATTACTCAGGGTAGGTAGCTTTTTTTTTCTTTAAGCATTTTAACCCAAGTAAGGCTGGATGCCACTAGTAGGCAGAGGGTTACAGAGTGGGAGCGAGAGTAAAGAGGTTTGATGGAGGAAGGGTTGAGGAGACGGGCAGGGGATAATTCAGGGCATCTGGAGATGTCGATTGACAGTACATTTGAATAGCTGGAGATTATAGCTATCAAGGAAACAAGTAATATGAAAGGAATTCCACAGACGGGAGGTGCGAGACATGAAGCTATTGGAGTAGAAGAGAGGGCTACAATTAACTGTTTCGACAGTGAAAGGGTGGGGACCGTGATGCCAGCCTAGTAGCACGCTTAAATTCATGCAGTCTGGGAACTAGCGACCGTAGCTTGTAAGGGTAGTTACCGTGAAGGTATTTGTAGAAAAGACCTTATGACTTTTATTTAGTAAATTTACAAAAAATAAAATATTTTGCATTTCATAATAATCAGAGTAACCTTCATAATTTTGTTGGATTAGGTGCATATTGTGCCACAGGGAAAATGTAGTTGCTAATCTATTTTATTCAGGGTAAGCACTGCCTATTTTGCCTATATACACAGCACGTCCCTAATATATATATATATATATATATATATATATATATATATATATATATATATATATATATATATATATATATGAACATATATTATTGCATATAATAGACAATGAATGTCTATTATATTTGATCATAAGCCGTTCTAATATTCGAAAATAAAGACAATGATAATATGACTGGTATGCAATATCCGAACAAAATATGTAAGATGGGATATGCGAAAATCAGTTGGATGTTTAAATTATTTATTCTATTGTCAACGTTTCGCAGAGTAACAACGTCATCCGAACAAGAAAAAATAAAATAAAATAAAACTAAGGATATAATTATATAATTATCATGCCAATCTGTGATTAATTTGACTTTTTTAAAATTTAATAATTAATAAAATTATAAATAAGAATTAATTAAAACAAATTAAACAAAAATCTGTGAAGAAATCAATGAGATTTGTGCATAGGAAAATAAATATAAAATTGGGTGATATGGTGTTGGAAATTAAAAAAAGATACGTTAAGAAAAATAAATCTTGTATATCTGTAGAAAATGGCGAACAAATGAAATTCAAATCATAATTTATTACAATATTAGTTTGGCGTTCATGAACGTATAGAATTAAATTGAAAGTTTATAGTAAAGTTTTATAATTTGTTAAGGATTTTAAATTTATTTTTCTACATTTCGAACCATGGAAAAATGCTCCGAAACGTTGTCCGAATAAAGAAACAAATAGGGAATATAGACAATTCTCCGAAATATAGAAAAATTAATTTTAAAAATCCTCACC
The DNA here is from genome assembly GCA_964036315.1 of Acanthosepion esculentum. Classification (NCBI taxonomy): domain Eukaryota; kingdom Metazoa; phylum Mollusca; class Cephalopoda; order Sepiida; family Sepiidae; genus Acanthosepion; species Acanthosepion esculentum. Next base: position 71,021,813 of record OZ038492.1, on the reverse strand, counting down.
CAAAAAATGTTTGTTGATATTTAACCAAACGTTCAAATATTTATATATAGGTGTATATATGTGTGTATGTGTGTGTGTGTGTGTGTGTGTGTGTGTGCGGCGTGTGTACGGCGTGTGTACGGCGTGTGTACATAAGTACATTTTTAGTTTGGCATGCAGGGGGAAACAGAAATGCCTCCCACATATACCTCCCACAAAATGGAGAGACAGTAAGAGATATTTGGGGGGGTATAGGTGGGAGGAATTTCTGCCACACCCTGTACGGACGCACACACACACACACACACACATATATATATATATATATATAGTGATTTTACAAGCGTAGCTAAGATGGAGCACCTAGTGAGGATCGAACTCACTACTCAGTCGTACACCACCTCGAGATGCCTATATATATATATATATATATATATATATATATGTAAAATGATGAGGCCTTGCCGCCATTCTATTACTGAGGTTATTTATTTATTCCTGCCTTAAAGAGAAGCCTGATAGGTTCGATAAAATCAAGTCTGTTAACTGGAGCAAGAAAATAGCTTGTTCATATTAAGGTTTCCAAAACTAAAATGGTTGCTTTTAACCGTCTAAGAGTGCCTTTTTGGACTTTCATTAGCATAGCTGGTGGTAACATCTAGTAGAGTCACTCATTGCGACTTCTCGGTCTAACTTTTTCTACTGATATGAATAGAAATTGCCAGCAGCTATGTCGTAAGCTTATCTTAGTATGGCACAGGTATACAATTATGAAAATTTGAGTTAAGAACCAAATGGTTAGAAACAGTTTGAAGAACTCGCTGGCTAACTACAGCACCAACATAATCTGGCTGTCGGTTGAAGCCTTGATAATTCAGGGCAACTTTCGGGTTGAGGAGAGAAAATCACGCCAACGTGGGTGAGGTGAAAAGGAGAAATGGAAGGATGTGGTGTATGAGCCCATGGGGCTTATGCATGTCTCCTTCGGAGGTGGAGGGCTAGGAGATATCAAGGTAAAGGAGGTATCATCTGCGACATCTGGTGAAGAGATGGAAAACGGAAACTGGATAAAGGAAACTTTCTCAACAAGCACTTATGGGAGATGTGCATTTCGCTCATTGTTTTTGCAGCGTTATGTTCATATCTATCTATCTATCTATCTATCTATCTATCTAATTATATTCATATCTATCTCATTCTCTTTATTTCAGATTCCTTTTCTTTAAACTACTTTTTATTGTTTTCGGTATATTCTTTCTTTACGTTTCTCTATTCATTTCTTTTCTGTTTCACTCATTCTATTTAATTTCTTTGCTATCTTTTTCGTTTCTTTCTTTTTTCTCTTGCTTGATGGTTTACTCTCTTTTTTATTTTTCATTTTCACTTTTCTTTTCTCTGTTTTCTTTATTTTTGTCTTTTTCCCTTTCTTTTTTGTATATTTCTATTTCCCCTCAAACTTGTTTTCACGCTTTCCCTTTTTCTTTACCTTCTTTCTACCTTTCTCCCTTTTTTGTCTGTTTTTCTTTCTCTCTCTTTTTAGCATATAAGATACACCTTAAACTGAAACATAGTAGAAAAAATATCATTCTTTTATGCGCCGTATCCTTACAAGGCGTGGGCGATCATTACTCTCCACATCTTCCTGTCCTTTGTAACTCATAGTAAGGTCTGTCTTTATTATCTCTCCTAAAGCATGTTCTACCAAACATTTACACAAACTCGTTAAATGGGTTATTCGCTGCTATCGTCTGTATCTCTTGTCTTCAATATGTCATGTGAGTGTCATATTCTACAAGCAATCTTTCCTCTTTTATGTACCCTAGAAAATTTAATTGTTTATTTCTGATTCTAAGTGCATACCTCCTTTTTTTTCCCCTCTTACCTGACGCTGATGTAAGTTCGTAGATTCCAGGTTTGATTTATGTGTGGCCTTTACTCGTAGCAGGCAGGGAGATTTTGAGAATCAGATTCTGAAAAGAGTACATTTTATATTATGCAAAATAAGGTATTTATTTAATTATGTATTTATTTATTCGACACGCTACCCGAGAATATTTTTTAAGCGCCATTTTCTTCTATGGTTTGTTTGTTCCATTCTTTCAATTTTTGGTTTCATATTACTATTTGTTTTCTTTTACTTTTACGTGTTTTCTCTATTTTTTTTTCAATGTTTTCGCCTATTCCTTCTTCAAGTCCCATTTTCTTTCGTTCTTTTTTCCTTCCATTCTTTCTTTGTTTTTTTCTTTCTTTACTTTATTTTCTTTCAGTGTTTTCGCCTATTCCTTCTTCAGGTCACATTTTCTTCCGTTCTTTCTTTCTTCTTTCCTTTATTTCTTTTTTTCTTTTTTCTAGTTTCTTTCAGTGTTTTCGCCTATTCTTTCCTCAGATCATATTTTCTTTAGTTTTTCTTTCATCCTTCTTTCCTTTCTTTTCTTTTCTTCCGTTCTTTCTATCATCCTTACTTTCTTTCTTTCTTTCTTTACTCTATTTTATTTCAGTGTTTTCGCCTATTCCTTCTTCAGGTCATATTTTCTTTTGTCCTTCCCTCCTTCCTTCCTTCCTTCCATTTTCTTTCGTTCTTTTCTTTTTTTTTCATTCTTTCTTTAATCGAGTTTCTTTCAGCGTTTTCGCCTATTCTTTCTTTAGATCACATTTTCTTTCTTTCTTCCTTCATTTTTCTTTCTTTCTTTCTTTCAGTGTTTTCGCCTGTTCTTTCGTCAGGTGACATTTCTTTCATTCTTTCTTCCTTCCTTTAATTTTTTTTCTTTAATCTATTTTCTTTTAGCGTTTTTGCTTATTCCTTCTTCAAGTCACATTTTCTTTTAGTCTTTCTTTCTTTCTTCGTATTTTCCTTCTTTCTTTCTTTCTTTCTTTCTTTTCTCTATTTCATTTTAGTGTTTTCGATTATTCCTTCTTCAGGTTACATTTTCTTTTGTTCTTTCTTCCTTTTTTTTTCTTTCTTTCTTCCTTTCTCTTCATATTTATTACTACTCTTTCACAATCTCTCTGACTCCCTGTCTGCACTCATCCTTCCTCCTTAATTCTTTCCTTGTCTCCCCTCGAAAAGTTTTCTCTTTCTTTCCATCGCATTTTTTTCAAAAAACAAAGAAAAAAACAAAAACAAAAAAAACACAAAGAAAGTAACAGAAACCAACAGCTTGCAGAGAAAAATAATGATTTAACAACCGTAGACAGCTGCAAAATTCTAGAAGTAGGCCTGAGGCTTTTTACACGCCAATATTTCGAAAAATTATACGGAAATATCTTATGATGTCTCTGCCCGAACCCAAAATGCATTACAAATAAAACTACACACTACCATATATTTTTTAAACAATTAATTCCATGTTCATTCTGGACGTAGCCGATTGTGACTCTCCATATATTCCTTGTCTTTATTATCTATGAATCGCATTGCTTTCATAATAGTAGAGAGGTTCTTCCTTTGCCTTTTCCACGGCTTTGTATTCAGAATAGTCATTCTTCTAGACTGGCAGCCATCCAAGTCTAGAGAGTCCAATCAACTCTGTTACTTAACCCATAGCTAGTGGAAGAGAAGAAATGGGTTCATGCCTTTCGCAAGAGTAGTGTTTTATAATAATTACCTAACTTTACAGGCAAGTGCACAATTGCTATTGTCAATTTGTCAGTGTAAGAGATTGTTACTTTGAGTACGTTGTTGTTATTTTTCATTGGTCACTTAGATGTCACGAGTTTTTGTCTTGTGTTGTTTGTGAATATGTGCGTGTCTGTGCGCCTGGATTCTAGCTGGCATATTTGTGCCTGCCTGATAGTGTTCGTGCGTTGAAGGCATATATATATATATATATATATATATATATATATATATATATATATATATATATAAAATGAAATGAAGAGGTTATAATGGTTCCAACGAGAGAAAAGTGTGTATATTAAAAAGAAGAGAGGTACCGCAAACTTTTTTGGTTGCAATGTGGGTTTTTTAAAAAAATATTATTTTTTATTTTTCATAGTTTTACATAGTTTTACAACACGTGTTTCTGGTCTTACGACCGTCTTCAGGTAAAGGGTGGAGATTTCCACATATTATTAAAAATAATTATTAAAAATAATAATTCATTTTTTTCCTTTATGTTTTTCAATGTTAAATCTTCTCTATATGAGACATTCTCTGTTTTTGTGTTATGGGTAAAAATCCGTGGGTAAGTAATCCAAGTGAATCCTATTAATATAAAATATTAAAACTGATTCACAAAAGAGAGCTCAATATATTTGTTATAGAGCATAGAAATGAATTACATAAAAATGAAACTCAATTGTACCTCATTTTTATGGCAATTTCGCTCCTCGGTATAAATTCTTTAGTGCTTGTCAATACTAAAAGGTTTGATTTTAAAAAAAAAACTATATATATACATCAAAGAAAAAAACTTAACACATCTCGAAAATTCAGTAGGACATTTTTTAATACCTGCCTCATCAGAACGGAATTACAAAATGGTTTAAATTTATCCAGACAATATATTAAAAAAAAAACTGCCCAAATAAATATATTATCGGATCTTTCAAGATGTTTTAAGTTTTTTCCTTTGATGTATATCATATTGCTCTGCATACAATACATTGAGCTCTCTTCATAGATCTATCTTTTGAATATTTTATATGAAAAAGACCTACTTAGATTATCATTTCCACTTACCGGTTTGATAATATATATATGTTGGTCACACCACAAACTCGCTTTCACGACGCTTGACACTACATTTGAATGATAACTCTAACATTATTAGGCATTTAAAACCACATGCCTCGTCGCATACACAATTCCGGAAAATCCTTGTTGAAAACACAACTGTACTTAAACATGAAAACAATAACCAAAAACTAAAAATTCTTGAAGCTATATATATAAAACAGTTGAAACCTAACCTGAACAAAATAAACTATGAAATCTCCAGAAATATTCTTAAATACCTATAATTCATAACAGAAGCCATTGGTTTATAGCAACGGCTTCCCATACTTAATAGATCTCGTTTTCACCCTCGCGTGATCATGTCATCATTTTATCCTTGCTTGGAAATCTTCCATGTAAACAAAAACATTATTGTTTTGTGCGTGTATTTGTTAATATATTGTAATGTAATTGTCATCTTTGATAATGGCTTATGCAAGCCGAAAGCTTAAATAGGATTAAAAAATATGTATCAATATGGTGATTTTCTTTCGTTCTATAATGATAATGTTACCTTATCAGACGATATGAAAAGAATTTACATAAAATAAATAGACAAAACATGTCTATATTATTTAATGAAACATGCATCAGTATATATATATATATATATATATATATATATATATATATATATATATGATTGAGTAAGGAACAAGTTGGCAAACCTTTATATATTTGACATATTTCGGTATTTTATGATAGTGAACATCAGAAATTTTGTCGGAATGAGAGGAACGAGGAAATGTTTCAATATTTCAATATATATTTCTACGTTTCCTTAATTTCCCCAAAATGTTTGGTGAAGCAAAAAATAGCGAAACTTGTCAGTTTCATAAAGGTTTTCCCATTTGTTACTTATTTAATCATTTTTGGGATTCAAATTATATTTCCAATTCATATTTCAGGTTTAAAGGCAATCATCTGGTCATGACGATTACGTTTATATATATATATATATATATATATATATATATATATATATATATATATATATATATATATATATATATATATATAATATATATATATATATCATAATGTGTCCATAAAGACGTTACATTCATTTATAGCAGGTAAGTACTGATCAACCACGACACTGCTTAACTTCGGTTTTAGGGCGAGACTTGACTATAACCATACAGTCATCGATTATAATTTTAAATCAATGAATACTCGCCTACAAGTTTTATGTCCTATTGATATACAGTGGTGAATTGTTGATGCTATTTACCATATTTAAAAAAAATTAATTGGACTTTTAAATAAAATGCTATAAATAACAAATATAAAAGAAAAAAAACAGCTGTGTCTACATGCTCACGTTTACAAATCAAACCGCGTTACATTGTTGTAGACATATACGTCCGAAATCCGAGTGTCTATCAGCAAATATTAGTATTACTCGTTTATATACTTGGGTCAATAGGTACAAATTATCGTTTATACAAAATTGAGTAATTAGATAAATTCTGGTTGTTTAAACTTGAGCCTGTAGTTAATATTGGTCGTTTATACTTGAGTCTATAGATAACTATTGGCCATTTATACTCGAGTGTTTAGGTAAATATTGATCGTTTGTATATATACATGTATTAGACGCTTATACCAGACTCCACATTTCAGCTGCATTTGGAGAGGTGGCTCATCCCTTTACAGGGATTGAAATCGGTCTATTCAAATCACCGCCGATATAGCAAATTTGGGAATAAAAGATATAGCTGAGAAAATGGATTGTAGAAAAAGGGGTCGCGAACTGCGATTAAAATCCTTTTCTCTTATTATCCGCCTACAGGAATATCAATACGAACCCGAAATCTTTATTCACTGTCTGGCTATAAGAACCGGAGACCCTTATTTCAATTCAGGTATCGGTACTTCTTCTATTTGACCGGTTCTTTCAGGCGATTATTGATCGTTTCAACATCTATTTTGTTGCTCTAACTCAGTGGTTCCCAAACATTTTTTCCCCTGGGCTGCATTTTCAGAATCAAAATTTTCTCGCACTTCACCAAATTGTATATAATAAAAGTACATTTAACAATTTAAAAAAAAAACAGAGAAAGTCTTAAAGGAAGATAGCCGCGGATTCGAAGTCTGAACATTATCATTGATAACTCTCTCCTCCAATTTGCGGAGCCTAGTTTCTATATTCTTAACACTTGATATAATGCAAAAATACCACAATAATTAAAATCGGTCAATAATTATTTACAATTATTTATACTGAGACTCATACATGCAATTACAAGTAATCCATAATAATATTTTAAATTCTGAAATCATATTTATTTTTGACATTATGAAATTTTTGAAACAGTTTCTAAATCTTTGATTGTCTTTCAATCATTCCACCTCCCCTGCTATTTTTCCTGGGAACTAGTGCTCCAATTCTTGCCATTTTTACCATCTGTCTTATCTCTATGGTCCCTATTCTTCCACGTTTTTACTAAAACACATCAAGTTGGTTACTTGCTGATTTCTGCCTCCAGTATTCCCTGTGAGTGTTTAATTCTCCAAGCATTCTTTTCTTATTATGCGTTCAAAAGATTTCAACTGTGTCTTTCTGATTATTAGTAGTAGTTAACCTTCTTTTTACTCATAGGCAGTCTCATGCTGCAAATCAGCTTTTCTCATCCGCCCCGAAAAGTAGCCAGATGCGCTCCAAGTTAACTGAAATATAATTGATGAATTATTTTCATATTTAAAAAAATCTTTATTTTTAAAAAGTTAGTGGCACCAAGTACATGGCTTCCATCTCTAAGTCAAGTCTTTGCCAATTGATATTATAAACAGAATGCTAAATTTCTTAATCTTTAAGGAGTGGATAATCCTTTCTCTTTTGTCCTCCTAGAGAGATTTAAATCAGTCTTTATCGGTCTCTCTAAAAAATAGCAGATTATTCATAAATCTCTTTAAATGAAAGCTTTACTGCTAATCTGCTTTTAAAATGCTAAGCACATCAAGCAAAGGTTTCGTACAAGCATACTTAAATATACAATGTAATGTCTTAAAATAAAAGCCTTATTTCAGGAGACTTTATTAGTTTTCCTATTTTAAAATTTCATGACTAATTTTTCCTCATTCAATTTTAAAGTGCGTCCCAGAATTTTAGCTATTCTACAAGAGCGCCCTGAATTAAAAATGGTTGAGAAGCACTGGTGTAAGGTTTGGTGAAGGAAAAGTAATATTCGTCACAGCAGTTCTTAGCAAGCATTAGTAGAGCTGGCTGGCAAAACTAACAATGAAATAGAATGGTGCGAAAAAAAAATTCCACATTACGTGTGCCATACAACAATATTATTATGATTCTGCTTGTCGCTTCCTTGGCACGACCATTACATTATGCCATTTATTTTATTTAGTTATACCTTATAAATAATGGACCACTCCGATTTGATCGCGTGGAAAGACGGAAAAGATATATCAGCGAAGTTTAACGTCTGTTTCAGGGAAATGGAAAAAGTTGTCAATCTAAAATATTTTTATTTGTGTCCCCTTACTTCTTAAAATAACGACAAGCATTCGTATTTATGATTGTTATCACAACATTTTTTTAAAAAGTTGCCGACCTAAAATTATTTATCAGTGCAATAGACGAATTTCTACGGATATTTTATGGTCGTAGAACTCACCATAAGGTTAATCAATCATTAACTTAAGAATTAAGATTCATCAAAACATTCAAATAGGAAAACTGAAATTTCCACGGATATTTCTAGTTATATGTAAATAGTCACAGTGTTATTAGAAGTTACTAAAATATAATGTTCAGCATTGGCTTGTAACATCCAGGCGCTTTTGCACTAAGACATTTCCAATAATTTATCGTCTAACACAATTTAAAACAGCAATTAAGGAATGCGATTTTTATTCATAGGCTTAATAAAATATTTTGTTTAATCTTTTATTTGTAAAGTTCAAAGAATTTAATTCCCACCGGTTTCGCAGCTGTAACTTGTGACCTTTTGGGGTTTATGTATGCATAAAGAACAGGTTTTAGTCATGTTCCAAACATTTATATGTAGCATCACAACATCAGTTGTAGCATTAGATTTACTGTTGGGTCACAGCATCAAAAATACTGTAAATGGTACTGATCATATTAGCCGTTTCCTTATAAAGAAATATTCGGCATTCATTGATCGAGCAGCCAGTGCTACATTTATTTTGTAAAATCCTAAATTATTTAAAATTATTATTAATTATTATTAATTTATGTTAAAATTCTCCACATCCTTTCACCTTTCATTCCTATCTTCTCTCGCTCTTAATCTTCTGTAACCTCCCTGCCTTGATCGATCCACTATCTTTCTCCACATCCTCTCTTTTACCACTGTCTTTATCTCTATGGTCCTTATTATCTGCTCTTCCTCCAAACCTTCTGTAACCCCTTGCGTGCTAGTGGCTTCCAGCCTTGCTTGGGGTGATAAGCTTTGAAAAAATATATACTATAAACTCTTACTGAAACAATTTTTCAGCAAAGTAGATTTTTACAGTCCAGTACCTGTTATTGCTTTTTTCAGCATTGAATCGGTGGGAGGGGTCGGTGTAAAACAGAGCAGACCTCGTTATTCTGTGCTTGGTAGCCTTCACTTTATTCGGTAAAGAGACGTTAATCAATAGAAAAGAGTGCCTAGAAGAATGGAGTTTGTTCATTTCAGATCTTTCAGAACAATTCCAACAATGTAGCTTCATATGATGGCGACTGAATATATACGAAGAAAAGAATTTCTTCCCTGTGTTTTTATCTATGTATTCTTTAGTGTATTCACACCGGCGCTTGGAGACGTGACATTGGTTTCGTGGCTTACATTTATTTAATTATCTCCTGTTACCGAATGTGAACGACCCGTCCTTTGATCACGCTAAACATAGCCTTCGTTGGTTAAGACGCTTTGCTGAAAAGATTATTATTAACTGTGTTGCTTTTTGTCATTTAAAGATGCTACATGTTCGGAATTACTGTTATCCGCCATGAAAGTACAACTATGATTTGAGACTTACTTGTAATAATAACGACAGCGACATGTTTCAAATTATGTCTTTTTTGTGACCATTTCTAGATCTATGTATATAAAATGTTTAAATTTCTGCAAGAAAATGCATTATATCCATGCAATTATTTAACATTAAGAAAGTTAAAAAAAAAAAGAAAAAAATGTCGGATTTGGTTAGACTTAAAAAAAAACGCAGCTGGAAAGGAAATTTGCTGTCCTGACAACAATGGTAAAACCATTTTGAAAAGTATTCTCAAATAGTTATTTCTCTGCGGTGCCAGGGCTACCTAATCTCTGCAGACATTAGCTGTTTGTTTAAAACTATCACAGACAAATCTAAATTGATCGTTCCGTTTTTATTAATATTATTAGTGTTGTTATTATCGTTGCGATAACAGGCTAGCGGCTGCGTCTCAACTTCGTCTCTGCATGAGATTTCAACAAACAATCGTTGTGCATTGTTGATTACAGACAAAAACAAATGGAGTCTCAATGATTATAATAACCTAGCTTCTTTTGCTTACATTTAAAATTACTTTGTAACAATAGAACACACATTTAAGAATATCTGTGTATACATGTAAACATGGATTCATGTGTTGATTAGTGTCTGTATGGATTTAAATGTGGCTATAAATGTTTATATGATGGGAGGAGGGGCTGAAAAGTTATTGGTCCGACTAGCTTCCCAAAATGTAAGCATTATTTTGTCACAGAAAATGTTGTTAGTAACAAAGAAAAGACTACTGAGCTATTGCCTAAGATCAGTCCGCCTATATGAATGCTGGACAATCTTCTCACAGATGAAGAATAGACGAAGCAACAGAAATGTGGTTCTACAGAAGGATGTATCATGGGCCGAATATGTGACCAACGATGAAGTTTTAGAGAAAATGTAAACAAAAAGAACTTAACATCAGAAAATCAGTGTTGAAATGTCTAAGGCACATAAAGAGGGCTTGGAAAATTCGATACTCAAAGGACCGATAAATAGCGAAAAACACAGCATAACCTACCGACTGAGTTGCGTAAATAGATCACAGAGTAAGATTTAAGAGACATAACAAACATACACTTTTTATTAAGAGCTACAAAGGATAGTAACTTGTGGACATCCTTGATCGCTAACAACCCGAAAGGAAACGGTATATAAACGAAGAAGATGATAAGATTGTTCTTTTATTATATCGTAAAGTTCGGTTTTTAAGCATTCTTACACCTATTCTTTATTTATTTCAATTTATTGACTGAACAAATATCAATAGAACGTGTAGAATTTTATGAAGTTTCAGTCCATGTGGAAGGAAACTCCAAAGGAAATCCATGATTGAAAGATACAAACATTAGTGATCATAACTCATTATAAGCAAGATGCGTGTCAAATTCTGGCATGGAGATTTTGGAACCGAAGATACAGTATGTTCTGGAAGGCCTTAGATGATTTCAACTTCTGAAATTGTTGATAATGTTCATGATCTAATTTTGGCCAATAGATAAATTAATAAGTTTAACCTACATAAAACATAAAAAACTGTGTATGAAAAGATGTGTTTTTTCTGCTATTATTATTATACTCCTTCGACAATGTTCATTCACAAGATTTAAACCAAGTACAATGTGATATTTATTATTTATCATTCATTTTATATATACAAATATACATATCCTGCTACATTAAAAGGTGCTGAAAAGTTGATGCCCTGAACTAGTTCCCTAAATCTGAGCATTATCTCAATGTAACTTGAAAGATTGTCCTTTTGTATTCTAAAGTCCTCATTTGCAGGATCATTGTACTTATTTGTGATTTTTTTAGATTATTGACTGATCATGTCAATAGGACGTGTGTAAGTTCGAGTGTTGTATTGTCGCGCCGGTGGGTATGCGTGGGTGTGGGTGTTCATTGTGTCCTTTATTTTTTCCACTGTGCGTCCTTTTTTCCTTTTCTGTCCATCAAAACCTGCTCGCTTAGTTTTTTTTTTACTTTTGTTCTCCTCATTTTGTCACATTACTTCCTATTTTGTTTTTATGCTTAGATGCGTGTGCGTGTGTATGTGTGTGAGTGCGTAGTAGAACATTGTAATATCATCGTACTTACAGTTAGTTTTTTCTTGTTTTTGTTTCTGTTCTTACGTCTTGATTACTTCCGTTTTTCTATGTTCTTCATATTCCCTTTCTTGAGTCCCCAGACCGAAAATCCTCTCCGAATTTTTACACGTTATATTGTAACCCCCATTCTGCATCCACCTTCATGCTGGGAAAACCTGGTTACGGCACCAAATTAATACAGTGTTGTATATCTCTCTCGTCTTCTTCCGGCCGGTAATCGCTAGTTGTTTTGGGGTGAAGAGATGAAAGATAACAACAAAGATAATTTTGTCCTAGGTATTTTATTAATGTTGTCGACGTCTACATTTTCTAATTCTCCAATAGGGTATCTCCCTCATTGGGGAGCCGTTTCAGACACGAAAGAAAACACGTCTACATTGTTTGACGGTTAGAAACAACTCACTGACAATCCTTTTTCTATCTACCGTTTTCACGCTTGTTCGGCTAATCAAAATAGAGTTCCTTGTTGTGTCTTCCATCTAACCTTTTTGACTCTCGTGTAAACCAAAATCTTTGTCTACTTTTTTGACTCTCGCGTAAATCAAACCTATGTCTCCCTTTTTGACTTGTGTACACCCAAACTTAGGTCTACCTATTGGACTAGCATGTAAAGCAAAACCTATGTCTTTAGACACCACTTCTTTACAGTTGAGTATAATGGGCACTTGTCACAATATTCTTTTTCAATTTAAGAGCAGTGTGTGTGTTCTTATGCCTTCATTGGCTGAATAAGTAAGTTGTTAATTGGAGGATTTTGTGAGTTATTTTTTTATGGAAAAATTAAGTTGTTTGTGGGAATAAGTAAATTCGGGTTACATAGTTTCGGATTTCCAACTGTGTTTGTATCTGTATCCTGGGTGAGGTAGAAATAGTCACACCTCGCTAGGTAGATAAGGAAATCGGACAGTATTTGTGTAAAATGGGAGCTGTACGCCGTGAAGTATTGATAGAAAATGAATACCCTAAGATACCCACGGGGTCTAGGAATGGCCCTGACGACCAAAAAGAAATTGGCCAGGTGGCTTGTTGGGGGCCAGATCACGGTAGACGACTGAGGGAAGAAAACCCTTGTAACCACGGTAAAGTCAGTAATGGATTAGTTCGGAGGTGCTGAACGGATGTGGTAGTTTGCCCCGTGGGGGCAGCCAAGTCGAAGAAAATTTGAGATGTTGCGAGCTGAGTTCTGGCACACAGAGGCAGATTGTTAATAGCAGGGATTATAGAATATTAATGGGGGTACATTTGTGAAGATTTCCTCAAGTAAATCTGGTATTAGGCAAATAACAAAGAAATTAATTGGTTGTGTCTGACTAAATAGGTTGGTAATGGACTGTGTGTGCTGTGTGACTGTTAGTAGGAAATAAATGTGGATCATGGTATATTTAAAGTGTAAAATTTAGGCGACAAGAATGTGGTTCAGTTATGAAATTGGTTGACGCTGTGACGTGGGGCTCTCAGTATGTATTGTGTGATTTTGGGACCAGAATCTTTTATATTAATTGTATGTACGTTTCATTTAGTCTCAAGTTAAGAGGCAAAATTTTTACTTTGTAATTGGTTTGCAAGGGTGGTACCTGCTGACCTGGTTAGAGACAGTGGAGAGGTTAAAGTTCACTGTTGAAGTGATTTGTATCCAGACTGTAGTCTGAAGCGTTGATCTTGGATCACGGAAAATAGTGACCAAGAATGGACAAAGGATGTCCGATATTCATTTTTTTTTTGGTAAAAAAAATGTTTGCGAAACGTGAAGAAACTGGTCAGAATTTTGTTGTTTATGTTCATTGTTTTTCACGTGTGGTATATGTCGAAGGGGTCATGTGACCGAGGCTTAATGAAGAAAAAATGTAAGGAGCACGCCTTGCAGACACAAAAGAGTAGAGTGGATTTTAGAGTAACATAGTTGAAATAAAATTCATAAATTAATTTTTTAATGATTAGGTAAGGTATGTTAAATAATAGTTTAGCAGACAATTTTTTGTAGGGGGAATGGTATCTCTGTGCGAACTTCCTGTGGTTGAACATTTGGGTCAGATGGAAGACAAAACAAGGAAGTCAATTTTGATTGGCAGAACAAACATGAGACCGATAGATAGAGAAAGGGTTTTGAGTTGTGTTGTTTCTTAACCATCGAAAAATGTAGACGAGTTTCCCTTCAGGTCAGGAACTGGTCCTCAGTGGAATGATGGAGCGACCCTAGTGGAAAAATAGATTGTATTTGAAAACATACATGTGAAAGCCTACTAATGGTGTTAAATAATAGTTTTGCAGACTATTATTTTTGGGGGGAATAGTATCTCTGCTCGGACTTCCTGAGGTTGACCATTGGGAAGAAAGGGTTTTCAGTAAAATATTTCTGAACCATCAAACAATGTAGACGTGTTTTCTTTCGTGTCTGAAACGGCTCCCCAGTGAGGGAGAGACCCTACTGAATAGTTAGAAAATGTAGATGTCGACGACATTAATAAATTATCTAGGTTAAAATTATCTTTGTTGATGTCTTTCTTCTGTGTACCCCAAGACGACTAGCGATCACCGGCCAGAAGACGAGAGAGATATGCAAGACGAACACAACAAAGGACTTCATCAGGGGAAAAGTGAACGGTGTTAGACTCTCCGAGTCAGTCACTGGACCATAACTCAATTGAGCATGCATTTCAATTCCTGAAGAAGAGACTGAAGGAAGAAACCACCCGAAACAAACGTAACAAACAAGAACTGAAAGAAGCTGCATTAAAATTCTGGAAATGCATCACAAATGAAGAATGCAACAGTTTGATGTGAATAGGTCGCAGGCTTTATGCAGTTATTGCAAGCAAAGGTTATACAAAAAAATATTAAATGTTACTTAAGACTATCTGTTCTATTAATTTTGCCCGACTAAAAATGGAGTGATCTGATACAAAAGTTGACTTGTCCAAAACTGTTTAACACAACTAAATGTAAATACCAGGAAATAAAATCTGAAATTCTGAACTCTTGTTTTAGATTCATCTTTTGATCTTAAACACAAATGTCTTAAGTGAACAACAAAAACAAAGGAATTGACTTTGCTGTTCCAATACATTTGGAAGGAACTGTATGCACACACACACACACACATATATATATATATATATAAAAATACATATATATATATATATATATATATATATATATATATATATATATATATATATATATATATATATATATATATATATATATATATATATACTGACTGACGATTGCGTTTACCATGAACAGTCTGTTGCCTCTGGCTGTTGACTTCAATGTCCATTTTTAAATTTACATTCGCTCTATCCTTGATATTAAGCACTTTAACCTATAAATAGAGCTTGCCATAAACCTATATTTTATCATTCATTCATTCATATATATATATATATATATATATATATATATATTGAATGGATTTTTTATTTGACATTATTTCTTACTACAATAAACGTTATTTGGCTGCCATTGCCAAATTGATAAATCACATATCGGATATAAAAGCAGTTTCTTTAATGCAGAGAGACGATACAGATCCTATTTCTGCCGGGAGGGACACTTTATTCAGTGGAACTTCTCAATTTTGATCGTTTGTTATTAATTTCAATGTTTAAGGAAATTAAAAAAAGGATAACAACGCTAATATATCCCATTAAAAATAACGTTTATATTAATTAGAATGATATATATATATATATATATATATATATATATATATATATATATATATATATATATATATACATGTATAAATTTCTTATTACTATATATACAGGGTGTCCATAAAGTTCGTGTGCACTTTAAAAAATTTATAACTTTATTTGTATTTGCGATAGAAATAATCTGTAAAAAATGTTATAAAGTTTAATGTACTTAGTTTTAAGTATAGCTAAAATAACTAATGTGATTTCCGGCATTACTGTAAATCAGTTGGCAAATGTTTTCCGGGAACTCCAAAATCGTATTACCCTTTGTATTGCTAATGATAGAGGACATGTGGAAACTTAAATAGAATTTCAATAAAACCTTTAAAAAAATAGATTTACTTCTTCCTAATCCTTTTTACAAATTATTTCTATCGCAAATACAAATAAAGTTATAATTTTTTTAAAGTGCACACGAACTTTATGAACACACTGTATATATATATATATATATATATATATATATATATATATATATATATATATATATATATGGGAGGCGGTGTTTGTTTGTAAACGTCTTTGTCACGAAGTTGTTGGTTTTGTTTGGTGAAATAGACTGAAAACTGTTCCAGCACTCAAGCACGGCATGAGCCGCATTATTCTTGGGGGATGTTTTTCAACCAGTGGAACTTGTAGCCTCATTAAAGTGCAAAGTATCATAAAGAAAGAATATTCTGATTCTGGTATAACCTCTGCCACAAAAGTGTAAGTTGTCATAATTTACAACTCTCGCTTATCTTTGGGGATTATGGATGATCTTTTTGAAGATATCTGTTGCTTGGTTGTTTCTTTATATGTCAGCTATGGTTGAGTCTAGGCTATTCTGACCACATTTTTAGCAAAATGAATATAGTTAGTTTCAGCAAGTGATAGACTTCATCCTTTTTCTAATTTCTACCTTCTTGCCGCTAGAATTCAATGAATAAAATAAAATGGAGCAAATCTGATGACTTTTAATTTGTGTATATCATTATATGACTATTATATTTCAATACAATTGTTTTCTTCTAAACTTTTGAAGTTTAAAAGATGCTGTTCAAATTTTTCCAAACAGAAACTACTTTTAGAAAAAAAAATTATCAACTGCTTGATTTTATTAACTGTTCCAATTTATAAATTTATAAAGAAAAATTAACAGAACTTGACCTAGTTTATTTTATTAATTTGTTCTTTTGAAAACAAAATACTATTAATATTTTCTGTGCGTATTTACATTCTATTATATCTGTTTAACTTTAGAACAAAAAATCACATTCGTTTAAATAGGTGCCTCCACGAGATCGCTAAAAAGGAGCATAGCATGATGAAAAAGACGCCAAACTTGACGAAAACAAAATCTTATCGTCTAAATGTTTATGTTATTATTAAGAGGAAAGATCAAAGTATTTGGGGGGTATTTTTTACATTTTTAATCGTTCCTAAAACGTCAGAAAATTTCGTTAAAAATCTTGTTTTTATTTTTTGAGTCAACAAAATTGGCAGATGGCAACCATATTTTTCCATTTTATAAAATCAAAATCAAATAAACTTCTCCACACGTGTTTCGCAAAAGTAAAGGCCTTAACAGCGGAGAACAATGCTTATCTCAAATAACGCAACTTAATTGTATTCTGGTTGATCTTCCGTACTTTATAATTAGAGCCCGATTATAAACACAAAATTACATTTCTTAATTACTGCGGATCTTCTGATTAGTCAAAACGATACAATTTACAACGCACTAAAAAAATATCTATCTCATAAGGACACTTACAAAACCTGATGCGGCTTTTAACTAATTTTATAATATTTTAACAACTTAAATGTAAAAAA
Source organism: Acanthosepion esculentum (assembly GCA_964036315.1). NCBI lineage: Eukaryota > Metazoa > Mollusca > Cephalopoda > Sepiida > Sepiidae > Acanthosepion > Acanthosepion esculentum. The sequence continues at coordinate 71,004,495 of OZ038492.1, read as the reverse complement.
TCTATTATAATTTTTAAAAAATAACAAATAATTGTATTAAAAATTCATTTTTCATCGAAAAAATTTTTTGCCTTCAGAAAATATTATACATATTCATAAAAACAACTAAAAGCAAATAAAAGCATTTGAAATTAAATAATATATTTGTTTTATTGAGTTTTGCATGTTACAATTCGGAGCTGACTTTCAGGTAGGGGGATCCAATTAAAAACAAACATGATTTGCATTCATCAAAGCCTTGTGCTTTTAACTATTGTAATCACTAAACCTGACGCGATCGAATTTCTAGCGTTTTCATAAAATTAATTTGGTGGGGGGGGGGGAGTTAATAAATATAAAAAATATTTCTGGCATGACTTTAATAAAAGAAAACATATTTATAATAATTTCGATCATCTGTGAATACTTTCTGAAAGTTTCATTAACATCCGACAATTATTTTTATTTTTGCAAAATTTTCCAAATTAATGTGTCATACAAAAAAAAAATCGTGCTAAAAATTGTATATGTTATTTTACTAGTTCCGGTGATACAAAGAGAAACAAGGACTTTTAAATGAAAATTCAGATTGTTCTAAAAAGAAGGAAAAATTTTTAAAATGATTAAAATAAACTTCGATCTTTCCTCTTAATAATAACATAAATATTTAGACGATAAAAGTTTGTTTTCGTCAAGTTTGGCGTCTTTGTCATCATGGTATGCTCTTTCTTTTAGCGATCTCGGGGAGGCACCTACCTTTAAAGTTGAGAAAACCGAATATTGTTAAAAAAATGTTATTGTCTACTTGTGTGCTCACCAATATTCCACATGGCTCTTTCTGTTTTTGTTTTTTGAAATATTTCATTAAAATAGATTTTTCTAAGAAGAAAAAACAGTTTCAGTTATTTTATAATAAATGGTTTTTAGGCAATATCGGTCATTTAGAATGACCTAATCATTTAAAAAATTCAATCGTCTGATGTCCTTTTGAATCATGTTCTTTACTGTCCTCCCTCCTCAAAGTTTTCTGAGTTTCTTTAACTGTCCGTAATTTCAGCGCAGTACTAGATTGGCAACAAGGTCTCATCATTTTATAATAGAAATTACTAGGTATGCTAACAATGTCTTCTCTCGCACCTTTCGCTTGTGGAACTCTCAATTTTGATCTTCAAAAATGCATTGTCAATGGTTATCTTCTATCTTCTTAATTCTTGTTATTTTATTATTCTCCTTCCTTTATGTTTTTTCTCTCGGATTCTTTCACACTCAGTAACCCGCTGCGTTTAGTGGCTTTGTGAACTTGTTTGGGATGATATGATAAAAAGGTCAGAGTTCAGACATTAATCAAATTGAAAATTTTTTTGTGGCCGCTAAATATTGGCAAGTAAGCAAGGTTTAGGTATCTGGAGACCTTAGCAAATTTGGAATAGGACAAAGCCCCTATTGAGACTTGTCAGAATTTGGTGACGAAATATAAAAACAGTTATTTAGGAATAAAGTGTCGCTGCCGACACTTGAGTTTGAACGTAGATCGCCAGTGAGCAGACACAGGTGATCCTATTATTGAATTAAGTAGACCACGTGACCATAGAGGAAACGCATATATGTAGAGAGTAGCTGACGACTAACGCTTGCTATTTCTAGTCCTCTACTACTATACGGATCACTATTTCTACTCTATCCTCTATTATTATACGGAACGCTAATCTCTACTCTATTCACTATACTATTTCTCTATTCGGATCCCTATACGGATTACCATTCGAGCGAGTATTATCGAGTAAGTACTATTAGTGCGAGACTTATTTGATGGCGTCTGACATCAGCATTGTTCAACGACGTACTATAGTTGTATCTGCAATTACAAAGTCTCTACTACAACGATCATTTACGAAAGTCAGAGCGGTCATTGGTTGACATTACAAAAATGTCAAACGAGTGTTCGTTGCCATCACAAAAGACAAATGAAGTCTTTGCAATTGATTAACATATGAATCATTTTGAATATGCCTTTTTGTGATACAATTGCAAATAATATTTCAGTGAGATACAAGTTTCCTGCAACACTTATTATCTCTCATTACTTATCAATTTGGGTCAGAATAAAATAATTCCTTCAACAAAAATATTTTTCAAATACATTTTGTAGGGATTTGAATAATAAATAAAAAAATATGTGATTACTATATCGTATAAACATTATTTTCCACCCTACAACCTCTTTCCTAACAGGCTAAACGTCCCGATCCTCTCGTTACTTTACCGCTATTTCCATGGCATATGTTCGGACTAGCTACATTCCTTGGTCCCACCATCCCTGATCTTTGAAACTGGGACCCCCCAGGCCACCTACAAAGGATCATTCCCTTCGTATTCCATTAGTAAGAATTTCCACTCGGACAGTTTCTTCCTAAGAACTGCTGCTTTGAAGAATAGAACCCCGGTAGAATATTTTCCCTATCCCTGCAATCTTGACCTCTTCAAGTCAAGGGTTAACCTTTGTCTTTTTTATATAACCCCATGAACTTCACTTGCCTATTCTTATGCCCATGCAACACAACACAGTAACCCTCTATCTTGAGTGGCTCTTGAGCCTTGTATTGAGCGAACGTGAGTATGACCAAAACATATGAGACTTTGGATAATTGTACAAGATTAAACAATACGAGGCGGAGTAGTAATAATTGGTACGGATGTCAAAATGTTTCTCAATATGCAATAAACAAGGAGTATTAATAAAAGTGGAGTCAGAAAATGATTTAAAGGGTAAAAGTGCGAATTTAATAAACGGAGAGGCCTAAATTCTGAGGGTGTCGAAGAATTTCTTTAAAAAAATAAATAAATAAACGCACCCACACCGTCTCTTAGGCATCTTAAGAATAGTGAATGGAATCTTAAGAGATCCATTTATAAGACGAAAACAACATATATATTTTTGTCCCAATCTGAAAAATTAAGTTTAAATTTTTTTTTCTGAACCACAAAATCAAGGCTTTTCATGAAATGTCACATTCTTTAAGAAGAGAAAAGTTTAGATAACATGGTTTTTCGTACAAAATATAAAAAAAAATAAAATAAAATAAACGAATAAAAATAAAATAGCCCCAAATGGGGAGGGGATGATGTTGCTGACACAGGATTTAGGAAGAAAGTTTCTGAAAAGCAACATAGAATTCTTCTCTCGGCAGGAGCAGAAGCAAGACACAACCAGGGATGGAAGTGGTGTGGTTGGCCGCCGCCAACGACAGCAGGCGCGCAGTGAAGAGATGTCGTCCGAGAGCAGACGGGCCCCATCTTGGAAATCTAGCGGCAAAGCGATAAAGTTTGGCAGCTGTGATATGAAAATGTCTGGAGAAATGGACTCATTGCCGCTAATTATGCCATCAGAGCAATGCCTGGGAGGGTTACGTACGAGTCTCACTCTGCCAGACTGAAAGAAACGAAACCAAGCAATTTTTACAACAGTAAAAAAAAATTCTTTTTTTTTAATGTTAGGTTCCTTCAGGACGTAAGCGATCATGGCTCCCCACAAATTACTTTTCGTTTTCTGTGAACTGCCATGACTTCATGGGAATGATAATGGTGTGGTTTCTCGTTGTTTTTCAATGGTTTTGAATTCACTATTGGCCTTCTAAAATGGCTAACCACACAAGCGTAGAGAGCCAAGTATACCGACAACAGTAGAACTTGACCTCTGATCGCGGAGTCCAAATTCAGTGCTTATAGCCGTTACGGTATCCGTATAGCTATTTTTTAAAGTATAGCAAAAAGTTAAAAATGGGAGTATAAGCTGATTGTTATGAATTTGAACCAGTATTTTTATTCAAAGTATGTATCTACAGCCAAGGGGAGAATTGTGTCAGGCTAACCTTTCAATGAGAAGGTCCTTCCTGTAATAAGAAAATCAGCAGTCGGTTCTTTTTAACTACTCTTGAACACCAGTTTGTGACGTCGATAAGGAAATATGTAACTTGTCTCAGTAACAACGCAGACTACATGTTTATAACGACATAATCTTGCACAATATACAGTACCCAAAGTGGATCGAACTCACTACGCTGCGAGACAAGATTCCAAACCATTGGTCTACAATAGAAGTCTTTTTTTTTCTTTAACTGCTATGCAACTTTCGGGCGTAGGCGATCATAACTCAACGAAAATTCCCTTCGTTTATCTGTGAACTGGCAAGCATTTACGAAAAAGTTGTTTCCCGTTGCCTTTTCTATGGATGTAATTAAAAAATTTACTTGTCTTAGATTGATTGCCACTCAAGGCTAAAGATCCCAGTTTACCTTAGCTGGCGGAGCGCGGGTGAGTAGATTCATGCCTTTCCTAAAGGTATTTATGCGCCAGTGAACGCTAGCTTGGAAATTGAACTCTGTTCGTCGATTCGACTCTCCCCGTTGATATTAGTCACGCTACACCGACGGCAGGTGTCAGTTTGATACCAGCTGAGATTTGCGTTATAGAACGCGTTGTCAGGGAGCAGTAAATGAGGGTAGGAATATTAAAGGACATCGAATTTTCTTAAATTTGAATGGCCTGTTTTATTCGAGAATCCACACTCGGTAAATGTATTTTTTGTCCTGTTTTAACTTTAATCTCTGACTCAAACAGCGACCTCTGGTATCTAATTTAAGACTTTGATATTTACTCACTATAGTTTGGTTTGGTTTATTTTGTTTTACGGCAAATCAACCTCAATGGGTTATTTAATGCCGACAACATTTTTAGGATAGATTCGTATGAACAGAATCTGCATTCTTTGGTTAAGGTTGGTTTGGTTTATTTTGTCCCATGACACACCAACCCCAATGGGCTACTCAATGCCGACAAAATTCTTTATTGCTGGTAATATTTTGTTTTGTCAAAAATCTGTTTCTTTTAACATTTTTCCTTCAAAATTGTATTGTTGGTAATAATTTTTCCAAAAAGTATTGCTGGTAATAGTTAACTATTTGTCATAACTGGGACGCTAACAGGTGCTACCACCCCGGGTCTGAGTGGATCTGGGAACACCAGCAATTAAGAGGTGGTTCCACGCTCCTCAAAACCTACTTGCTGCTGGACGTAGTTTATTGTCTTGCCCAGGACGCGTTTGTAGTTTAAAGTCCTACCCAAGACGTCACTATAGATTGATCAAGGTACCAATGGTGAAACATTGTGTATTAGGGCAGGTTAATTTTTCACATTCTTTCAGAAAATCAACATTGCGCTCAGTGTGAAGGCTAGAGTTTGATGTGATAATTACTGTTACCAAGAATTACATTCATAGCTTTTACTAATTTTTGAGCATTTAGTTTTAAATATCGTCTGACAAAAAGGTACAGATATATCTCATTTCCGCAGGTTTTTGATTGCAAACTGAGTTGACCATTTTACCATTACAAGAATAATTAGATACGTCGAATGGAAAATA
>OZ038492.1:70936597-70989097 GCA_964036315.1 Acanthosepion esculentum | reverse complement strand
CGAATATAAGAGACACGGATATAAGAGAAACTCGGATATAAGAGAGATTTTCTCTGGTCCCAAATTAGAGTCTGTGTTAATGTATATATAATAGACCAAACCCGGATATAAGAGCAACCCGGATATAAGAGACTTCTTCTCCGGTCCCGACAACTCTCTTATATCCGGGTTACACTGTACTATGTGAATATATAGTGTAGTGCCATGTAAATGACTGCCTAATTAAAATACTCCCCTTAGTTCGGCATTTGAATCGTCAGGTTTATTTAAATTCCGTGACGGTAAACAATGCATGTTGTCAAAGCTGAATTCAACTAAGTTTTTCATGATATTTGTATCTTCGAAAAAAATAAGCTCCCGTTTTATTTGAACCACCCTTTATTAAAACTCGACAATAGCAAACAATACATGTGTTGAAAAATGAATGTTTATTGATCTTGACTGCGCACACGATCTCCACCCATTAAAAAAAACATTTTTATTGCATTAAAGTAGGTAATGAGATGTTATTTCCTTCGTATTTTCTCAGTCTAGCAGTAGTCGTTAAACTCGCGTATCATATTTATAGTTGTGTATATAAATAAAATTATGGCGCAAGGCCAAAAAAGGGGAATGAATTGAGGCTGGTCTTCACTGACTATCTTATGCCTAGCTAATCCGACTCACGACCCATTCACTCATTACAATTTGCTCATTCACCATAAAAACTCATCCGTCACCAATCAATCTCCCATACACCATAACGCCGCATCCTCTCAGGGGAACCTACAAAACGCACCCCGAGATATAAAGTTTGATGATAATAGATATTTTATACGTAAAAATCTGATGATTGACAATGAGATGGGAAAGGATGAACCCCAGAACAAACTAAATATGAAAACAAACCAATATAAACATAACTGATGTTAGTAGGACCCGTCCAACCGTTAAAAAAGAGACGTTGCTGTATTCAGCCCATTGGACAAAATCAAGAGGCTCTCTCGCTAAGGGAGAGGGAAAAGAGAAAATATATACGAACATGGGAAATATATAAAGCTGACCCAGTCGAGATGAAGGCAGGGCCAAAACAAACTGGGGTGGCTGGGAATCTCAAGCTGGATCATAAAAAAGATGTAACCGGGAGCAGGGCAGGAACAACGGCTCCACAGGAAACCACCCCGATGTGATATATCCCGCGTATTATAGTGATATTTATTACGTATAAAGATACATAATTAGGGCACAAGGCCAAAAAAGGGTAGGGGTTGAGGCTGGTTAACACTAACCATCCTATACCTAGCCAATACGATTCATGACCCATTCACTCATTACAATTTCCATATTAACCTGTCCGTCACCAATCAATCCTCCATACGCTACAACACCGCATCCTCTCAAGGGGTCCCACAAAACGCGCCCCATGCCATAAAAATTTAATGATAATAAATTTTATATATAAAAATCTAAAAATGAAGAATGAGACGGGAGGGAGATGAACCCAATAACTAAACATGAACACAGTAAATTAAACATAACTGATGTTAGCAGGTCCCGTCCAACCCTCAAAAAAGAGAGGCTGCTGTACCCGCCCATTGGACAAAATCAAGAAGCTCTCTCGCTAAGCGAGTGGGAAAGGAGAAAATATATACGGACATGGGAAATATATAAAGCTGACCCAGTCGAAATTAAAGGGGGCCAAACAAACTGGGGTGGCTGGGAATCTCAAGCTGGATCATAAAAAAAGATGTAGCCGGGAGCAGGCCAGGAACAACACTTATTCACATTAAGTAGGCACACAAAGCTTGTCTAGCCTAACCACGGCAGGGCTCCACAGGAAACCACCCCGATGTAATATATCTTTATTATCATATTCTGTCCCTCCTCTTACTGCTTGGGCACTTATATAGTTGCTATGCCTTAGCTATGCTAATTAGGCAGTCATTTACATATCACTAGAGTACCATATTCATATAAAATGGACAAATACATTAAAATAAAATGGGGGGAAGGAGAGTAAGGACAAGAAAAGATATTTCATGCCGTAAAGTTGTGAATCGAAAAATGCAACAAAATATTATTGTCATATTTTTCGATTCACCACTTAAAGTCGAGCAGTATATCTTATCCTTGCGCTCCTTATATTATTTTAATATATTTGTATATATAATGTAAATGACTGCCTAGTTAGCATAGATAAGTCATAGACGATATAAGCGCTCAATATTAAAACAAATGGACAGTAAGTCCACGGATAAGAAAATATATTGCTCGCCGTAAAATGGTGAATCGAAAAATATAACAAAAATGCTTTCTTATCCTTGCTCTCCATCCGCTTTTGCTTTAAAATACGATAACTTGAGAAATCAGCACATATGCTAGGCCGGCAAAGCATAGAAATGAATACAGTATGAGAACCAGTAATACGGAGTGATAGAGAAAAGTAATAACAACAAAATTGCAATATGAGCTCTGGTAAAAAGATTTTTGATACATTTCGTTCATCAGTCCAAAAATTCGTACACTGATGTCCTCAAGGACACATGGTCCAGTAGGTAAAAGTGTTGGTTGGATCCAGTGACTTGACCCAAACAGTTGTGAGTTCAATATCTAGCTACTGCAAAAACTTGGACAGTTGACTTGAGACATACAAAAGTCATGGAACTAGAACAATTTATACCCCGGTGAACGAAATTCTAAATTCCAAACACCCGAAGAAGGCCGAAGCGTACACCGACCGAAATGTCGTGAATATGGCAATAAACATGAGGACAACAGTCCGAACATTGTAAATAATTACAATAGCACATCTCGGAAATATAAACAGATAAGAACATTACGTGAATACATACTTTTAAAATGTCAGTTTTAAAACAATAACATTTGTACCCCTTGCAAATTATTACAAAGAATCAAAATATTTTAAAAATAAATTGTACATATTTTCAACTGTGAAAATATGAAAGTATTGTTCAATAGAGCCGCCTTTAGACTCTATGCGGCGCTGAAAGCGATTACATGCCTTGGTCACGTAACTGTCGTTCATATTCATTCAAGATGATTGCTTTTAACGATATATTATTACCGTGGAGCCATTTGATAACGAAGGCCAAGTGGGAGGGAGAAAAGCCATCATCTCGATACAGGACCGTGTCTAGTTCATCAATTTAGGCGATAGCATTGACTTTTAGGTCTTGCAAGAATAAGCAAGGTGGTATGACAATCATTATTGCTAATGGCCATCAAAGACGATATGGATTTGGACATCACCATTCGTTTTTCTGTGGCATCCGCTCTGATCTATCAATCGTTACTCCTCTTCACCTGGCCACGTTCAAGAAGTTAGGTTGGCAGCTAGTACCGCAATCATGGTGCGACTTTTCATTTTCTGCATCAGATTAGAAGATGTTATTTTTCTATCTACCTCTGAAACAAATGAAAATACTAAATTCTGGTCCCTGCCGCGTAACATTGAGTCCCATTCTATTTATGGCTTACTAACTGCGTTTTCTCAAATACCTGGTTATTTATTCTGTTAAATTCTCACTCATACTTCACCTACATTGCTAGCCACCAAATTGTTCACTGTGTGGAAACACTCTCTGCTGAGACCGCTTGTACAACAATAGCCGTTCTGAAAAAAATATTCGAAACGCCTTACAAGTTCCAGCTGATGTCTGTCGCCAATTGTATATATTTGTTAGAAAAATAAAAATAGTAGATGTTTTCAGACGAATATGAAGCAATGAGGCTTTCTGATATTTTTCTCACTCTAGCTATAGTTTTAAACTCGAGTATCATATTCTGCGCCCCCCCTTACTGTTTGGGCACTTATATATTAACTAAGCCTAACATATCACTAATATATATATATATATATATATATATATATATATATGTATGTATATATATAAAATGTACAAATACATTAAAAATCTTCCTTTTTAAAAAGCTAGAAACAATAAATACATGGTTTCCATATGTAAGTAGTTTGATGTTTCACCTTGATGACATTAGCTAATCGTTAACAGAAGAGGAGCTAGTTACTATTATCTGCTGATCTTGGCATACAAATCAAACATGAAGAGATATTCATTGATCAGTTTTGGCTTTCCATTTAAGAATAATAGCCTCCAAGAGCTAATAAATCACTAAATAGTTTATTGCAGTTTTCCACAGCATACCTTCGTGATTTAGGATTCTCTGCGTTTACCAAAAATAGATTAAATGCATTCGTGAAGAAATGAGAATATGTTTATCACATATAAAGCGTAAAATTTAAAAGATTACCAAAGCACATTTAAGTACAGGTTTCACACAAGCGTACTTAAATATAGAATGAAATGTCTTTAAAATAAATGTTTATTTTAGAAGACTTCTTTATTATTATTATCTTATTTTCAAATTTCATGACTAATTTTTCCTTATTAAAATTTAAAGCGAAAAGAGTTTTAGTTATTCTACAAGTGTGCCCTTAATTAAAATGGTTGAGAAACACTGTTCTATACAATGATGGAAAAAGAAAAGGCAGCAGTGTTGGATTAGTATAATGAATGAATCTATTTTTAGTTTATTCTTGTTCGATACTAAAATATATTCTCAATACATTTTGTAGAAGAGTGAAACGAATTATTGTCTGGAGTTGACAGACGTGGAAATACGCTGCATCATAAATAACTTAGTAACCCATCTCCATCTTCGTTGACTGCGTCGCATTTCAGAACACAAGAAAGAACCTTTTTTTATTGCAGCAACTCGACTTTCTGCAGCTTTTCTCTGGGGCATTGCTCATTTGGTAATTCTGTGTGGATGGTCCTGAACTAGCTGTCACGAAAGTAGGAATTCAAGATAACAGCCTTTTAACTGTGCTCGACTACAGGCTACCGGTAGCCGTGGGAAATGTGTAGTTATTTCACCCATGAAATAGACCATTAGTCAGTTACTAAACGTAGCAGAGTGGAACATGAATCCACAAATCTGGGTGCATCAAATGAATATCTAACTCCAATCAGTATCGATGGCCTGCGACGCTAATTTTGCTTACAATTACACCACGGTGAGGTACCCGTACATGTACTATTCATACGTATGCGCTCACAATGATTTCAGATCTCTCACTGTTTATAATAAACAGCTAGTTGCAGGAGAAAACTTTTCTCTTTTTTCTTTTTGTTTTTAATCATTTCACCCCAAGCAAAGCGGAAATGCCACTAGTACGCAGTGTTACAGAGAGTGAAAGTGAGGGAAACGATTGGGTATTGGGGTTATTGAGGAAAGGATTAAAGATGGACGGGGTCCAAGACAACAGAAGATGGCGATTGACGCTGCGTTTAAAATGTTGAAGATTGTATTCATCAGGGAAGCAAGTAAACGGGAATTTCACAGGCATGAACTACGAGAAAAGCAAATGTTGGGGTAGAAGTGGAGGTTGCATTTAATTATTCCAACACTAAACGGGTGGGACAAGTTCGTCTCTCCATAAAGAGATAGACCATAGACACAGGTCTTTCCAATTTAATAATGAAATTCAAGCTAAAACCCATGAGGTCACCCAGTTGATGTACCTATCTTTTAAGCCAACCACCTGTCAGTTTTTATTGAATATAACGTTTCTAAGAAAAAATGTGTTAGACCTTTGCTGTGTATCGACCTGTCTTGTTGTTTTTTTCTTTCCCGCTCGCTGGAAAAGCAGAAATATTTTGAAGGTTTTCCGCCCTGTCCTAACTGTACAAAAAAAAAAGAAAAGCAAAAGAAAAAAGCCAACAATGGAAATAATTGCTTATTTAAGGCATGTGAGAAATGCGTAATCAGTGAGCCATGGGACTGCATACCAACCAGGCGCCGTAAGTTTTCTAGTCGAGATATCATCGTTCCTCAATAAAAATACGAATAAAAGTACCGCATCTGGTTACAAAGATAAGGTTACCTTGTTCGTCGTTTGTTACCGCTATCGGAAGGCAAAAGAGGCTGTCAGACCGCTATAGACGATCGCTAACGTGAGTTTAACGGTGCGGCATCAGCCGACAGTAGAATAATGGTGGTGACATACCGTTTTGCTGACTTAACTCTTCCCTCGTGGCGTAATTGATTAAGGAGAAATGTCAGCGTTAGCAATTCAAAATATTTTTTGGGTCATATTTTTTTGTTGTTGTTTTGATCAGTTTTTCTAAGACATTTGGATTTGGCGGATTTCAACATATTCATTAATCTACTCATTTATCAAGTTACACTGCGCTTCAGTTATCTACTTGGACATTTCATACATCTTTCGAAATTACTCCACCGGGAAATAAAAATAAACATTTTCGACTTATTTTGAAACTTAAATTCCTCATGAACATTATGTGATATATATATATATATATATATATATATATATATATATATAAACAGCGTTTCATTATGAGAATAGTTGTAGCTAACGGCTGGCGAACAAATCGATATCTGATCAGTGTCATTTTGTTCGGCTTGGTAAAGGGTTATGATGATGTAAAATCCGAAGCTCTTATAATCTATTGCAAAAAAATCACTTCTAATGTGAGCCATGAGAGGTTTATTTCACAGGCACTCTCTCTTTCTCTCTCTCTCTCTCTCTCTCTCTCTCTCTCTCTCTCTCTATATATATATATATATATATATATATATATATATATATATATATATATATATTGCTAACCACATATATATATGTATTGCTAACCACACATATATATTGCTAACCACATATATATTGCTAACCACAAATATATATCTATATATATTGCTAACCACACACTCATATATATATATATATAGCTAACCACATATACATATATATATTGCTAACAAATATATATATATATATTGCTAACCATATATGTATATGTTGATAACCATATATATATATGTATATGTTACTAACCATATATTTATATAAATATATATATATATATGTTGCTAACCATATACATATATATATATATATATATGTTGCTAACCATATATATATATATATATATATATATATATATATATATATATATATATATATATATATATATATGTATATGTTGCTAATCATATATATATATGATACCAACGCCAGGGATTACAAAGAATATCTTGTTAAACGACAAATTGATTTTGCCAAAAATAATATTAATCATAAAAATCTTCGTCATGCACGTGATAACATCATCGCGTGAAATTAAAATGATTTTGTAACGTTTATTTAGTTTGTGAAAATAAAATGTATCAACATGATTCCGCTACAAGACAATGTGCAAATGTTGTAAAAAATTTGACTCTACATATATATATAAGACATTGTTAAAAATTTTGACCCTGAAGATGAACAATGATGTTCGAAAGTACTTGGTTATCCTACGGACAATATTTATTTCGATATAATTTTCAAATAAAAATTTTCATTAGAAAATATGAGAAAATTCAAAAGAGAATATGCAGGACTATGTTGTCTTTGACATTCAACATAGCAAGTTTAAAAGAAAAGTTGCTGCCAAATTACAAATATATATATATGTATATGTTTCTAACCTTATATATGTTGCTAGCCATATATATATATATATATATATATATATATATATATATATATATATATATTGCTAACCATATATATATCTATCTATCTATCTATCTTTATATATATATATATATATATATATATATATATATATATATTGGTAACCATATATATATATTTATCTATCCATCTATCTATCTATATATATATATATATATATATATATATATATATATATATTGGTAACCATATATATATATATATCTATCCTATCTATCTATCTATCTATCTATCTATATATATATATATATATATATATATATATATATATATATATATATATATATACTGGTAACCATATATATATATATCTATCCATCCATCTATCTATCTATCTATCTATCTATACATATATATATATATATATATATATATATATTGGTAACCATTACACCACGTTGAAATACCCATATCGAAACCACTAATTATTCTCGATCAAAACAGCACTGATAATGTGTACAAGTGCATATGATATATATCCATTCCAGTCGTATCCATTACATTCACTTACGTGTTAATACTCTTGGGAAAGGTATGAATCCTCCTCTCCTCACTCCAGCTATGAGTAAATAGCAGATAGCAGGACACCAGCTGAGGATTGTGAGACAATAGCATCAACATTTAAGTGTGCACATGAAACTTTAAGTCGGGGAAATCAGTAACATATAAGTATTGTTTCACTATATAAGTAAAACAATACTCATAGGATTACTACTTCCAGAGTGCAATGGGTAAATTGTCGCCACTTTATAATTTTTAATTTCGCGCATGCACGTTTGTTTTTGAGTTTGTCAACTGCACATTATTCACTGTCTATGAGAAAAAGAGCACCATGACATAATTCATTCCGCCAGAAATTTGAAAACTGCATGTTGTCCTGCTTAGCATAACGCACTGGAATTTCCAATACGAATATTTCAGTGTCTGGATACCATTCTGCAGGCAGTACAGAGGATTCGGCAAGAGTTGTACGAGTCTAATGGTAATTACGAAGGTGCTTGGAGTGATGGCGATGTTATGCTTCTATTCATCTTCACACAGAGCCTCAGACTCAATACAGAGAATTATATCAAATTCCTTGCGGAGGTAACGGTTCCCTGGGTCAAGTTTGTTTGTTTGTTTGTTTGGGGTTTTATGGCATATCAACCACTATGGGTTATTTAATGCCAGATCCAGTATTTACTAGATATATCAAAAACGTATAGCTGGAAACATCATTGTTTCAAAAACGTATAGCTGGCAACTGTTTCAAAAACGTATAGCTGGCAACATCATTGTTTCAAAAACGTATAGTTGGCAACATCATTGTTTCAAAAACGTATAGTTGGCAACATCATTGTTTCAAAAACGTATAGCTGCAACATCATTGTTTCAAAAAAATGTATCCCTGGCAACATCATTGTTTCAAAAACGTATAGCTGGCAACATCATTGTTTCCCATGACATTTTAGCGGTAAGGTGTTAGTATATTTAGTGTAGGGTTTGGGAGGGAAAGTTAATTGTAAGTTGTAGTTGTTTTGGGATGGGTTAGATGTGATGGGGCATGACATGACCAGCCGATTGATCGGATCGACGGCCTTTTGGTTGGACGTAGTTTATCGTCATGCCCTCCCTGGGTCAAGAGGGTGGTTGCTGGAACATCCTATATCTGGCAACAGGACTCTGCACCATGATACACAAGCAGGAAAACCCTGACATGTCTGTCAGATAACTTCTGCAACCACATCACCCCTTACATTTGGCCACTTGACTGCAACCCTCTTGATTATTGTGTGGGGCGTAGTTGTAAACTCCTTGTAACACCAAAGAACAACCAAAGGCAATGATTATGGCAGCATTCACCAGCTTAATTAAGGGGACCGTTCAGAAGAGTTGTAGGAGATTCCGAAGTCGTCTGGAGGTTGCGGTTGGAGTCAATGGCGATTTTATTAAATAAATTTACTCTTTTAGTATTTCAAGATATCGTGTGTAATTTTGGTAAATATATCTGTTAAAATGAGATGCCAGTGTTATTTTCATTTCTGCGTAATTTATCCATCGCACACTGTAAGAAGTACTTTTATAAATCCGAAAGACAAGCCACATATGCATTCTCTGTGGAAGGCCGAGAGAGAGACACGAGAAAGATTTCATCAATCAGGATCGATTGATGAAAGATTTCTTGTGTCTCTAGGTTTAGTTGATCCGAGGCTGAACGAATATCTACATGAAAGAAGCCTCGCATGGATTTGTAGATTTTCTTTCTTATTTAAATTGTCCTTATAAACTTCCTTGCAGCTTTGAATCGAACCATATAAATTTCCTCACATTATATTATCGTCTGGAAATCCAACTCGCTATTCTCAATTGATAAACAACCAGACTGACTCACTAAACATTAACCCATGTCAAGATACATTAATAATATTCACGAAGCTTAGATTGGATTTGACACAAAGCCAGGATTCTGTAAGACCCTGTGACTATCGAACTCACTCGGAATATCCTGCTAGCTTCGCGCACAAACTATTACACCACGTGAGGCGCCAGACCACCCTTTGCGGTGTCGCTGTCTACCACGCATCGCTTGCCCTGAATAGGCTGAGCGCTATTAAGAAGCGGTTTTTCATGCCAAATTGAACAACGTTACACCATTTGCCTGTAAATTTATGACCGCGCCAAGATTATAACTGATAATAGTTACCGCAACGGTCATATTTTCGGGGTTTTCGTTTTTCTTAAATTCAGTAAAGCAGTAAGTAGATCAAAATCTATTATGGGTCTTTTACTTTATTCCAAGAATTTACATTTTATTTGATTGCTTTCGGTGGCTTGGACAATGATCAAAAGGTTTGACTTTGATATTCAAACATTTTGGTCTTAAGAAATAGAACACTAAGCCCTAAGCAGTCCACTTACTACAGATGATTTTGAAGCGATAGTAGTTCTAACCGCTCGACGATCAGTGAAATATTTAGTTTGTAGAAATGACAAACTCTCATCGTAAGAATGGCGGAGCGGCGATAAAGGAATGATCAGTGAAAAAAGAAAGCTGAAATTTTGCGTTCGCATAGAAAGTTCTAATGAAATTAACGTTAAATGAAACTACGATTATTTTTTTATATTCGTTTCGCTTCTCCATATCTTTATCTTTCTGCTTTTCGTTATCTTTCATCTGTGCATGCACGATTTAACGAATTTCTTCTGTTTATTCTCAACACCGACATCCCGTTTGCTTAATTGAATTGGGTGGTCTGTCTAATTTCATGAGAAACAAAGAAAAGAGTGCTGGGCTGCTATATAGCATCTATCCTCTTAAGTGGCAGTAAATATGGGCAATTCCGCTAAGGATATGTAGGGGAGACTAGAAACAGCAGAAATGTGGCTCTACATAAGGATACTGTACATTCCATGGACAGAGCGAGTCAGCAACAAAGTAGTCTTAAAGAAAATGACAACAGAAAGAACAGTTATTCTCAAAATCAGGAAGAGCTATCTGTCACTCTTTGGGCGCATAATGAGAAAGGAGGACTTGGAAAAATTAACCCCCACAAAGCGTATTGAGGAAGGGCCAGAGAGATAGAAGACAGCGAGTCATTTGCCTGACGAGCTTGTGTGAATGAAAGGCGGGTTGCGGCATTAGCAAGGGGGTTGCTGAGAGCCACACGAGATAAGATGTGGAGAGCCATGATCGCCTAACCCCTGAAGTTGTCTTTCTATATAGTATTCAGTATATTGGTCTGCTTCTTTTTCCTTTTTCTCCCCCAGCCCCACAAGAACAGTTCCAGATTTGAGCTCCTCCCATTTCTTTGCGTTCTTTCTCTTCTCTGTGCCGTGGCCTTTCAGAACGATCATGGCTCTCCACAACTTTCTATTCTTTGTAAATCTTAATAAAGTTTGTCTTTTTACTATCCATCCCAATCACTGTTCGGCCATTAATTTACCCAGTCTTGTCAGGTGGGTTACACGTTGTTTCCTTTTGTCCTTTCTTGCTTTCATTATGACCTGTGAGTGTCAAATTTTCCAAGTCCTCTTTCTTCATTATGCGTCTTAGAAATTTCAACTGTTTTTTATACAGTGTAACCCGGATATAAGAGACCCGATATAAGAGAAACCCGGATATAAGATAGATTTTATATGGTCCCAAACTAGAGCCTGTGTTAATGTATATATAATAGACCAAACCTGGATATAAGGGAAACCCGGATATAAGAGTCTTCTCCTGTCCCGACAACTCTCTTATATCCGGGTTACACTGTACTAATTATAAGAATCCTTTTGTTTTCACATTCTTTAAGACTCCCTCGTTGATCACATGCCCCCTCCATGATATTCACAGCATCCTTCTGTAGAACCGTATTGTTCATCAAGTTATCTCTTCATCTGTGTGGATATTTCCCAGCATTCACAGTCATATAGAAGGATTGATATTATATAGAAGTTCAACATTCGTTGTTTCTGACAAAATTTTCCTGTTTCTTAATACTTAGCTTTTGGAAGGCATCTTTTGATATTTAAATTTCCGTACATGCTTGATTATGGAATCTACAACTCTTAGCTTACATCTTGAGCTCTTCATCTAGCTGAAACTATACGTTCTGTTTTATCAGAATTGGTGTTTCTTTTAGTGTTTGTTATCAGTAGTATGTCATCTGCATTTATCTTAAGATTGTGTCCGAAAATAATAAATTCTGTTATGATATTTTTTCCCAGGACCGCCACACTGTAAATGTTGAATAAATCTGGTGTGGAGATACATACTTGTCTTACGTATTCAAGTATCCGTTCTAGATGTTGAAACTTTGTATAAGCACATATCAGAAACTGACCATAAAAATATTTAAAAATTCGAAATCTTTTGTTGCTGTTGTAATAATAAAAATAAGAAGAATAATACAAACACCGCCATTTGACCACTTAGCACGTTAACATTCCGATCAGGGTTCGTATCTCGCCCTGGTGGTTGATCAAGGAGTCACCTCTTCGATAATATCGGCTGTGGAGATGATCCAAACTTGTGGCCCCGTTGGCAAGTGTACCAAAACCATATCGAGGGTTGATCCAAGACTTCTGAGTAAAATTGATTAGACAAAGTTTTACGAAAGCTGTCAATGGTGTTCCTAGCAGGAAGGCCTCATTGAGACTGTGGATTCAAACTGTTGATCACGTCAGGTTATTTGCTATCTTTCTGAACACTTTGTGTGAGGTTCTCTCATCACAGTTGCACAGTCTAAAACAGGGATTTGCTAGCCGCCCGAGTAAACACCACAGTCTCCCGAGAACGCCAAAATATTATTCTCTTCTTCGCACGATTATTCATTTTCTATCGGAGGTGCGTACGACTTGTAGAGTTTTCCCCCACTTAGTTCCTAAAAAACGGCCCCTCGTGGACGATCTCTAAACCAATAAATAGGCAATGACATTCTCTGTCATTCTCTTCTCCCTACTTCACCCAGGGACGATAAAATGTAGGTTGTACGTAGATAAAAACGATGCCGTTGAGGCGCGTTCGCATCCGTTGGTCCTTGTTGACTTTGAACTCACTCTCTCTCACTCACAGAGACACACAAGCATATATGCACATGTGGCTATCACACACCCTTGTTACTTAGTTCTACACAACTTCGTACACTTCACTCGTTTAAATGTTTTCTTCATTCATGTTCATTGTTTTGTAACACGCAACAATATTCTATTGTTTTTTAAAACATAGTATCATATATATATATATATATATATATATATATATATATATATATATATATATATATATATATATATATATACACATTCAACACCATCACTTGAGAAGACACCAGAAGTGTTGAAAGAAAATGGTTATGTTTGTAGTGATTTTATAACATTTTTATATATATATATATATATATATATATATATATATATATATATATATATATATATATATATGGGGAGTTTTCATTTTATTACCCGGACTCGCATCCTGAGTTCGCAATTTTTGTTGGGGCATATGTACACCAGAAGACGTTTTTTTTTCGGCCTAAAACTCGACCAACTCTCCCGCAATAGACTTCAAAAAGATAGCATATTTCGCAAAGTCAATTAACGCACTTTTGAAGTGATGGGATGTTAGACTTTATTTCAATTTTCTTAATGTCTTTATATTTAGTGGTTTAGACCACAAGGACCCAAATTCTGGCAACTTAAAATAATGAGGTTAATGTATATTTTAAGTTTTTCAATTTATTTGACCTTGATATTATGGTAGCCAGAAACAGCCACATCGATGGGATATTTCTTTTTCAATGACGATGATGTCTTGTTTGGTGGCAGGGAGAATTATTATTAGTTATTGTTGTAATAATAGTAATATGTGTCTGTACTAAGTCTCCATTAAATCACTTGAACCCTTTTACACTAATAAATAACTAAAAGATCAAATGATATCAAGTTTCCCTTTTTACTCTCGTACATTCTAACTGTCGTGCTTCGCGTATGTTTTGCCTCGGATTCCCAATTCATCCAATCTATTTGCACGTGTCTTTAGGACCTTTCCTAGTTCACCATAATGATTGACTGTCATTAGCATGATCTATACATTTTTGTATTTCTTAGACAAGGCCCCGATGTTTATCCATTCAAGAAATATTTGCGAAAGCGTCGTTAGGAATGCGTTTGATGTTCTTTACAGACTTTTCACTGGTGAATAAATTTTTACTTGGATTGATGTATAGTTAGCAAAAGCTCTTCCAAAAGCTAAGCAGAAAGGAAAAGGTGCTGAACTGAATACGTAATGTCGGTCCTTCTATATGGAACACAGCCACATCACAGACACTTACATATAGAATCAAAAAGAGACAGTTGAAATTTCTAGGGATGAGGAAAGAGGGCTTGGAAAATATGATTCTTACAGAACATATTGTTTTGATCGATCGATTCATTTTCTTCAGCTTATCAACCCATTGCAGGTTATTTAAAGCCAGAAAACATTTTAGATTGTTTTATAGTGTCTGCCCCCTAAAGAGTCTGTGTTGGACTCTTCCGCCTACTATAAAATTCGTAGGAGAGAAGGCCTTGGGAGAACAATCGACTGTCGAACTCTCTGCCTTGAGCAGAGAGGAAGCCAGACGAGGCTTTGCCGAAGAGCAAAGTTTCGTCCGGGGAGGTAGACAGGCCCTGAACTCGTTTATACGGGTTGTAAGGGAATATTTTTGCCCGAGCCTACGGGCTCGGAAAACCCACGATAAACTCGGCTTTGTGCCACATACAACCCTCGTCGGGGGGCTGTTAAATATAGCAGTCGAATCGATACACACTCACTAGTCGAATAATATTCTCCTGTTGTACTTACTGTTTAATATATGATATATCTGCAGCACTTGGTTGTTATTTATTTAACCATTTACTTGGTAACTACATCTTGGAGGAGGAAGCGTTTAGCATAGACTCTTTAGAGAGAGGACACCACAACAGATTGTACGAATTTTATTAAATATAGTATTGTTTTGGTGATGCAAGTCTTACTAATTAATCCATAGCTGGGGGAGATGATGTGGATTCATGACCTTTCCCAAGAGTACTTGCGCATGAGTGAATACTACGAACCCAACCGGTATTAGAACTCGGTTTTAAAATCCTTAGCTATTATCCATTACATTACTTGCACATCTAAGCTTAAAGCACTTGATATTCTCAAATGGTCGCCCATCTAGGCACTGATCAGGCTCGACGTTGCTTAACTTCGGTGATCGTACGGGAACAGGTATTTAAACGTGATGTGGCCGTAAGCACAGAACTTATTGAAGGCAAAAGCGACAGAAGAAAACAGCGAATAACCTACCTTACGAGCACGTGCGAATGGTTGGTAGATCTACAAAGGACCGGAAATTGTGGAGAGCCGTGGTCAACCATGTTCTGAGGGGGCACATCACATAGTAGTAGTATAGTTAGCACACAGTCAGAAAGTACCTGATACCTTTTGTTATGTTCTCTTTTTAAGTGTGTAATCGAACCAAAAAATAAAGCAATGCTGTCACATCTTCAGGCCTAGCTACCACATCCTCACTTTCCATCTTCGACAGTGTTCGAAAGCTTTGCGCAACCTTGTGGGTGATTATTTCTCAGCATACAGACCGTATCCTACAAGTTAAACGTTGCTAACCTCTCATTAGACTGTCACTATTTTGTTGAAAGTTGCCCGATCTAACTACATTCCTTGATTCCAATAGTCCAGACCTTGACAGTGAAGGCCACGATACCACGTACATCTAGTCGAAACATAATTATTTCCTTTATATTCCATTGATAAGGAGGAATTTGCATCCAGACAGCTTCTGTCCCAGAATTGTTGCGTTGTGGAATAGACTTCAAATATATTGCTTCTTTTTCAAGTCTATGGACAATCGTTCTTTCTTACATATCCTCATAATATGTGCCTCTTGCTACATCCTTCCTCACACTTATAACAAACTAACAGATTAAGCTTCTAGCGCCAGAAACGCTTCGGCCTTTTACTGGATGAGTAACAGAAAAACATGATAGATTGTAGAATCATATATATATATATATATATATATATATATATATATATATATATATATATATATTCGTGATTTTTGTCTCCCTGGTTTTTTCTTTAACCATATGGTGCACAGTATTCAGCAACCTGATTCTGTTGGCGGACGTAGCAAAAGACTTTTGAGAAAGGCCGCAAAACGAGCGATGGGTTCCAGCTGGCGAATGCAAATAGCTGGCGTGAGATTTCTTCTGTATTTGCAGAAAATGCACATATCTATATATATATATATATATATATATATATATATATATATATATATATATATATATATTTCTCTATCTATGTCTCTCTATATATGTTTATTATATCTATATATATATCTATCTCTCACTATATTTCTATATCTATCTCACTATATATGAGTTAAATTTGGATTTTTGCTATATATATATATATATATATATATATATATATATAATGATGGTAATCACTTGTCATCAACATGTATAAAGTCCTTTTCATTGGGACAAGGCTAGTACTGATGTGCCAAAATTCTAAATCTATGTCCTTCAAGATGTTGCCCGTCAAATATAATTATAGCGTTGGCTCACACAAACGTTTACTCATGACCAACTGAAACAACTAACATCTCTCTTCTCCCTGCATCCGGCTCAATCTCATTTCGTCGTTTTCTCCCTCATCCTTTCCCACTATTTCTATGATTACTCCTACTTCTTCTACCTCTTACTATCAATCTTTATTTATACGTGAGAGTTTTTGCTCTTTTCAAAAAAAAAAAAAAAAAATCTCGTCAATGCCGAAATCGCTACATGTCTCCCCCTTCTCCTCCTTTCCTTGGTCGTCATCCCGCATTCTTTCTCACTTCCTCTGTCGTGCTGGGCTTTTTTTTTTCCTAAGCTTTATAAACTCCTTCTGGGCGTTGGTTTTTCTAGCAAGAATATTCGAAAACACCCGCTTCTTTCCATTAGAAGATAATAATAATACCCCAACCCCGAAAAAAACAAAACAGAACGGAAGTGATGCGATATTCATGTCTTTAAGTAGAACAACATTTGAACGCACCGGTCCCGGAGTGAAGGCTCAGTGGTAGAGCTATGGACTCGAGACCGCAAGGTCTAAGGTTCAGTCACAAAACATCATCATCGATGATAAATAGTGTTCACAGAGTGAGAAATCAGTGGTATGGTTTTAAATACGAAACCACAAGGTCTCAGGTTCAGACAGAAAGTGTTAATGCAAATAGTTAATACTTGCAAATAAACCCAAATAAGATTTTGGTTGATTTGCGTGGGTTTAATACAAAATGCAATTGTTTTGGGGGTGATTATGAAAAGCTGTAATGGACATGTTTTTCTTGTATCTATGGAATATCTATATCTACTTATATGTATATCTATATATAGTCATCTACATACAAGCCTGTTTCGCCGTATCACAGCTCATCAATGCGGCTAGATATCCGATTGCTTCAAGCCGGGATGGAAACTCGACCAATTTGGCATCAGTCCGAAATTATACCCCTAAGACAGTGGCGCACGGTAGAGAAAGGGAAATTTTAACATTATATGCGTAGTGCATACAAACGCCAGTAACCAAGAGTGCTCAATTCATTACTGAAGAGTGTTGCGTAATATCTATATATATCTCTCTACCTATATCTATATCCATATCTGTGTGTATATCAATGTATCTATCTATCTCTCTCTCTCTCTCTCTCTCTATATATATATATATATATATATATATATATATATATATATATATAAACATGTAGTATTGAATGTTAAAGACAACATAGTCTTGCATATTTTCTTTTGAATTTTCTCATATTCTCTAATGAGACTTTTTATTTGAAAATGATTTCGAAATAAGTATTGTCCGTACGATGACCTAGCGCTTACGAACATCATTGTTCATCTTCAGGGTCAATATTTTTAGTCAAAATTTTGTTTTTAAAAAACATTTGCCAATTATCTTGTAGCGTAATCATGTTGCTACTTTTTTACAAACTACATTCAATACTACATGTTTAAAAGAAAAGTTGCTGCCAAATTACACACATAAACTTTGGTGTCGAGAACAAAATCATAAAAAAATATTAGTCAAATGTAATCAAAATCGTTTGTGGTTAGATGGGAAGGTGAAGTGTTCAGTACGCAGTTTGCAGCAGAGGCTTCAGTTGAAGAAAATATTTTCCTTTTGGCCTCTCAAAGCGAAGATTGATTATATTGCGAATTTCAGGTATTAACACACTAAGACCTCGAATTTATTTTCTTCCTTGTTCTCTCTCTCTCTCTCTCTCTCTCTCTCTCTCTCTCTCTCTCTCTCTCTATTTTCTCCGGTCATTGTAAAACCTGACACTTCGATATAAATTCACGTCACATGTCTTTTTGAACCTCCGCTGAGAACTAGTGAGTTGAAAAAGTAGCACGTCGTATTTTCATAGAGTGAGACAGCATGAAATCATGTAGTGTTCTGATTTTTTTGCTGGAATTTATATGTAACTGTTAACATCATACGAAGTGACCTCGGAAAATTCCATGACTTCACGTGCAGTGACTGTACCGTTCAATGGAAATACACGTGTGTCAAATGCTCATTGGCAAAAGGCCTGTAGAGTCATTCTGTCAACAGGATTAGTGCCGCGTACTCCGTCTTGGAACGGCTCTTCAATCTTTACGATCGCTGACAAATTTGTGTGACGTTTTAAATGCAGCTCGGCAAATCTGCTACCGACACCGTTCGGAATAATTATCGTCATTTTGGTGAAGATTCTTTTGATAGAATGTAAGTTTTGAGTGGAATGTGCTGTTCAAAGACGGTCGATTGTCGGTTCAAGACGATGAGCATTCAGAATGACTAAGCGGAAAATGGGGTAACATTTCGAGAAATATCCAGGGGTGGTGACGTTGCTCAACTATCCATTAACAATCTCATCTGACTGGAACGAGTTAAAGTATGCCAGCTTTTCACCGAAAATCCGAACATTCATCACGTTTCTGTGACTGTTTCACTCCCTCTCGTGGAACTTCGATCAAAAGAAGCGGTGTTTTGACGTGTGGCTCGAGCCTCACAACAACGCTAATAACGATCATTCACCTCTCGGATCTTCACAGACGATGAAAGTCTGATTTGCAGCTACGATCCATAGCTAAAGTTAATGAAGATTTTGCGGTCACCAAGAACAATGTACAAAGGAAGCGCTACGCTTTTGAATCATAATCTAATTGCTGTATGCGTTTTTAAGGAGAACAATTTCGAAAAGGTCTACGGCTTAATTTAAATGATTTACTTAACGTAGCTTAGACGTGGCACAAACCCAAGATTAAGGATTACCAGAAGAGAATCTAACTCCCTACTCATAACTGATCGAAGGAGAAAAGCTTGTTAACCATTACGCTACGTCTTAATGTTCAATTTAAATGACTCCAGATAGACTAACCATATCTGTATACTTCTATAAAAATGACATTATTGTGGTAGAATGTAACAAATGGATCCCTGACCATATTGGTAAAACTCTACTGGCAACGCTATCTTCAAAATGTTGAGCAGAGAAAAGGGACATGGATTCATGTCTTTCTATGAGGCATAATTGCAATATATATATATATATAGTAATACAAAATGTAAAAATTATGTTCCTGTTTTATGTTATGCCCTTAAGCAACCGAAACTCATAAACCGCACATATTTTACACTTAGTGAACCATCTCTCTTTCTAATAATATAATACATTAGCTACACCTCTGTCTTTCAATCTGACTACAAAATCAGTTAGGTCAGACAGGTTGACCCCAGCAACAGATCAGAATGGAAGCTAAAATAGATTCTCACACGTGCAAAATCATGTGACCAAGTACGAATGTTGAGCGAGAAATATTAGAAGAATACCGTTTGGGGCAGAGAAAATCTTAGGAGTCGAATGCCGCCTCCAACTCACACAAACTTGCAGGGAAAAATAAATTGGGGACCGAGTTTTGTCTTGAACAATGTCACTTTTTACTTGTTAACGTCAAGGAAATGACACGCTGATGACAAATTCCAATTCAGCTCAACACAAGTTTACTTCAAATGTATAGGTGAATTTGGTAATTGTCACAATCAGCTAAGACAAGCATATGCGGCCCAATCAATTGGATGAAGGATCCGAATGGTAAATTCTACATGGCTGAAGATACAACTTATGCGGCACCGAATCCTTCTGTCAGAAGAATGAATTCTACATTGCTGAATATAAGAAGTGAGTAAACAACCGGCTTTTAGGTTCAAAACTCATAACAGTGAATAAAGGAGAATAGATCAAAAGATACCGCTACTCGAGCGAACGAACTAAACCGAAAGAAGAAAGACAAATATAAAAAAAAAGGGAAAAGAGAAAACCTTATTTTATTTCAGATGAAAGACTGAAGCCAATTGTTTGTTTCATCTTTTAATCTCAAAATATAACGCATACATCTTTCCAAACAGAAAAGTATAGCAGGCATCTTTCCACGCATTTTCTTGAATTAATGTTTTCATGTATTGTCTGGTTATAATTAAATCTTGTTAATTTATATGTTGGCATTTGTTGTTTGTTACCGTTGGTTGTTGTTCCTCATTCGTGTATTTGACTCTGTAAAGAACCCGTCCACTATAGAGCGGTAAAGATGGCGTCAGCAAGTTGTTTTTATTTATTGTTTTTTTAAATTTTATGCAGCGGTAATTATCCGTAACAATAGCCAGTATATGACCCCTTTTCGGCTCATTAAATTTGAAATTCGTTTGATACAAACTATCATTATTGTATAATACAATATAACCAAGTTCTCTTTTCTCTCACCTTGCGGTATTATCTACGTAGGAATAAATCCTCTATCGATATTGTAAAGAAATAAACGCACACGTTAAGAAAATCTTATTCGTCTGTCGATCTTCTCCAACTATTCTGAAAACGCATTACCAGCAGGAGCCGAATTGCAAACAGAAGTTGTGTACCTCCAGTGGCTACAGAAACGTTTTTTATGCTAGTGTTCACATATACAAGGCTTAAGAGTCACTCGAGGGAGAGGGTTACTAAATAACTTTTAAGTGGGTACTAGAAGGTAATAGGAATTGCATATCATGCGAATATGTAGGAAAGATAAATGTTACTATAGACTTGATGAGGATAAGTTTTCAATGACATAGGGAGCATCCTATTGGGATTCTGTTCCATAATTTCTGGGAAGAATCTGTTTGGGTTGAATTTTGTTTACTTAGCAATGGATTACGAAGAAAATGTGTACACGACTTAAGCTGTAAAGGACTGAAATATTGAAATTAAAGAATGTAGCTCGTTTTAACCTTTCACACGGAAATAGCGATAGAGTAGTGAGAAACTTGCAACGTTTCGTTTGTGTGGAAAGGGGTTGTAGAATGGAAAATAATTTATCACCTCCAAAGCTGTGTAAACGCTTCTGAACTCTGTCATGCTTGGTGAGTGGGAATTGGGCAGCTCCAGACCAGATCCTCACTCTGCAGCTTTTTACCGGTAATTTAGATCGCATTTGAAAAGCTAACACCCCAAATATATGTAAATGGCATTCTTTCACATAATGTATATTTCGGTGTTAACAGAATTTGGGGACACTTTTTTTTTTCAAAACTGGAAACGGAATGCACAATTGAAAAGTCATTCTGCTGGAAGCTTTTGCGTGCATTTAATATACCCTCGGTGCATAATCAATCCGTTACGATTGTAAGATTTACTAAATAATTACGTCAAATTATTTTATAAATGATAACCTATATAACAACACGGCAAATAATAAAAGCATTTACCAAAATTCATTGGAAACTATTACACAAATACGTGAAAATGTTTATTCAGTCTGATTATTAATATCATGACAGAAAACAATTATCACATAGGAAGCAAACAGAATAGAGAAATATATAGAGAATATGATATTAATTGAAATAAATCAGTCATTTAATACCTTTTTATGCTCAAGTAGAAAATTTATAAAAAACAAGGGCAGCAAATGTAAATTTCGGTTGATAACATTTTGTATTGTTCTGACTGTTGTCTTCATCTTTATTGCCATATTCACGTTTCGGCGGTTGTACAGTTTGGTCTTCTTCATGTGATTGGGATTACGAACCGAACCCTATGTTTCTACCACCGGGGTAGATTATACTAGTTCCACGCGCCATGCCTCTTCCGGATGTCTCAGTTATATCCCTTTAACTCAACTCTCCAAGTTTTTTTCCACCACTGCAGTAGCCAGGTATTGAATTCACAACTCTTTTGGGTCAAGTCAGTGGATCAAGCTTTTATACACTGGGCTATGTGTCCTTGAGGACATCAGTGTATGAATATTTGGCACTGATACACCTAATATCTCATTAACCATTTTACCAGAACTCATATTGTAATTTTCTTATTGTTATCGCTTTTCTCTAGCACTCCGTATTAATGGTTTCCATACTGTATTCATTTCTATGTTTGACCGGCTTAGGAGATTTTTGTGGCCGAGATATTTGCTGATTCCTTAAATTTTCGTATTTTCTACTCTATTATTTCCACCTCATCCCTCCATATGTGGTCATCTATGCCCGATTTTTCTATTTCCCCTCGTCTTACGGCCTTACGATGTTCTTACAGCAGTCTTACTTTGGGCGGGGCGGCCTGGTTCTGCTTTATATTTCTTACCACAGCTGCACGAGATGGCGTATAGATAGTCCTCAGTCATGTTCTCCTCCATGGGGCGTCTTACTCGGAAGAGGTGTCTACGAAATGTTGAACCAATTTTAAAGGTCATCCTGATGTTATATGGACCACAGATCTTTTGTATTTTCTTCGATAATCCCTTCACATAGGGTAGGCAGACCGAAGGTGTTTTCTGAGTGTTGTTATCCTCTTATACCTTTTTATCCTAGTTTGTTAGAGCTGCAGCCATGTACCCAGAGTAGTTGTTACGTTGTAGAGTACTGTTGATACTGAACATTTCTTGTTCATATGTCTCTGGGTCGGCACTTATGACTTTTGCTCGATATTGTAAGCAGCGGATGATCCCCTTCTTTACATTGTATCCGTGGTGGGAGTTAAGATGTTATCCGGCGAATTTTCGCTTGTGATATATGGATGTCTTGAACTCTTGCTCCCAGTGGACGAAATAAAATGTTCAGATCGGAATTTCAATGTCAAGACCGGAGCATACAACGGCCGAAACGTGGTGAATATTGCAATAAGGACGAGGACAACAGCCCGAACAATGTAAATAAGGTAAATAAGTACAATACCTAAGTAACTAATAATAACAAAACAAAAGTTATTGAAACAACGCAAGTTCAGTCGACCAATGATGACAATTCCAGAACAACGTAACTATAAACAATTTTTTCCATCCTCTGCCAGCCGCTATGATGGAGAAAGCATTACCTCGAACCGTCGCCAGTGAGACACGCTGCAAGAGCCACTCCGTTTCGCGAGGCTCGTTCCTTAATCGAGACGCAATCGCGCAAATCCTCCGAAGAAACACCATCGAACGAGGGCCAATAACCCCTGAAGTCTCCACTGCCACAGTTACAATACCTCATCTCAGAAATAGACAAACATAAGAATTTGTAATAGCTAAATCTTGGTGTGCTTCGGTAGAAGAATAAATAATGATGATATTAGCTGTTTCCTTATAAGGAAACTTTTGGCATTTATTGACCGAACAGCCTGTACTAATATCTGTTAAAATTTAGAAAATCTTTTGATGAAAATAGGTTTGTCAGTCCACGAACTTTTATTGTTCTTTCCAGTATTGACGGGGTTTACTTCTTTACCTTTTTGTTTGAAGTAGTGTTGAAATTCAGCATGTTGGTTGTTATTATTTTCTCTTTGAGTTACGTGATACCCATTTTAGTTGTTTCCGCATATATAATGGGGACTAAGAGAGTGTAGAAAGTTTCCGTAGTAATTGTTCAAAGCACTTTCAAACAATTAATTAACAATTTTCAAGGGGTTAGTAGTTAGTATGTTTTTTTTTCTGTTCGTTCTAAGTTGTGTAGTAGTAGAGAAAATGTTTATTCTCTCTTCGTTCCCATAAAAGGAACACTGTAAGAATATTAGTGTTGTAACCTAGGGACGGTTACTGAATAGAATAATCAAACGAAGGTTGGTAATGAATGAAAATACTTAGGACAAGAACAACACCTATAAGATTCGCCAGCGGCGCGTAGAAGTAGTAGTCAACTGCTAGAAGTGAGTCAAGTGAATTCCACTATGAATCTTCAACTGCGGTCAGATGTGCCACAAGGCCGAATTTAATGTGGGGTATCCGAGCCCGTAGGCACGGTCAAAAATTCCCTGTAGACCCCGTATAAAACTGAGTCGGGTAGCTGTTTCTCGAGACAAAGCTCTGCCTTTCGACACATCTTAACAAATGAAATGAAAAGGCATGCTGTGATTGCGGCATTAAAGTCTGATCATAGCGATTTGGATATTGCACGTTTCCTCAGAGTTGCAAGATCGTTTGTCCACAAGATTCGAAAAGAGTTAGAAGACACTGACACTTCCCCAATGTCTGTATCAAAACGTTCTGATAAGTGAAAATTTATTCAGGAAGTCAAGCAGACAATTGATGAAAACCGAGGTGAATCAATGAGGTCAATTGCCAAAAAAACTGCATGTGTCTGAAAAAACAATCATAAGGAGTGTTCATAAAGACATTCGATGCAAGTCCTACGTGATGAAGAGAGGTCAATTTATGTCTGAAAAAAAACCCCGTTTAAACAGATCCAAAATGTTTTTAAACACACTTTAAAAATCCTTCAGACATTTATTAAAAAACATATTTGGCATTGGTGATCGATTGAATAAGTCTGTTAACTAAAGCAACGCCTGTGCCACTGCTCAGGTGTAATAGATTCTCAGGTAAACTTGAACGCTTTGAGCGCCACCCAGTTGCTTGGACAAAGCAAAGATAACACAGTGTGATGATCAGCAATCATTAGTTAATTTTACTTTATGTGCAGAAAGTACTTTTAGATCGCTGTAATGGGTGTGACTATAAGAAAACACTGGCTGCAGATGACATGACACCGCATTTTATCACTGGTTGCCTTATTTTTGACACTGGACATCAGTGTCTTGGTGTCTGTATTTTTCCCTTCAGACTCTGCAACGTTCATCAGGAAGCAACACTTTGAACTTCTGAGCAACACCATCCACTTGTGCCTCTCCGCGGCTCAGTAGCCATTTGCAACGTTGCCTATCATTAACAAAATACTTGGTTGTACGTATTCAGCTGTGATATATGCTTTTTATATAGGCTGTTTTGTCAGTATAGAGAAGGGGATTGCTGAAATGTTTTCACCTCGATACAATTCGTAAGACTGAACACACAGCTTTGAATCTTGCAGTAACAAAATCGAATGTGATACACAGGAACATATAAATTATACACACGTACGCTGCTTGACAAGACAAATGCACGTGAAGCCTGATTAACCAATGGAAATCAAATTTATTTTCATCATATTTCATTCTTTGATCAAGCCTTAATAAAAGCGAAACAAGTTGGATTTATAAACGTTTTCTATTTGCTCTTTATCTTATATATATATATATATATATATATATATGTATTATGGGAGAAGTGTGATCAATATCGGTGATAGAGTGTTTATACATATACACAGGGTGGACATAGGGAACAACACTACATGGCGACTCTCTGTTTGCCGCCTTAAGCGATCTTCAGACAATATGTCACTTCTTTAGTGGATTCTACATATTGACTACTGATGTATTAAGGAAGTGTAGATAGATGGAAACCGGTCCTTCCCCGACCTTTTGTTTAAGGCTACCGATATAGTCGTGAGCGTTAGATTTTCCATGTTACACACACACACACACACACACACACACACACACACACACACTTAATTTATTTTGCAAAGTAAAAGAGTAATGATACATGGTGTGAAGATTGATTGAGGCGTGAAAGTGACTGACAACATTTACTGAGGATTCATATATATATATATATATATATATATATATATATATATATATATATGCGAATGTCAGTGTGTCACTTTCACACTTATTAAAAGTTACTCCAAGAGGTCGTAGCCGAACATATCATCATACCATTTTCTAATCAGGCTGGACCCGCCATCCTGAAATTTGGGATTCTCAAGTGTTCATTACTGAGATTGTTTTCGGATTCCGCCATCTTAGCTTCTACTGATAAAAACAATTAAAGGGAGACAACTCTCTAAATTTCAATAGCTCATCGTTCAAATGAAAAATATTACTATTCTCAAATTACAGTTTTTCAAAATAAAATTGTCCGTGTTTTCAACTTTACTCCTAGAAGTCGTAGCCTAACATATCATTCCATTTTGGAATCAGGCTGACTCCGTGAGCAAAGTAAAAAACATTCCGGGCCTGATCCGGACCCGCAATACTGAAAATTGTGATTCCCAAGTTTTCATCACTGCGATTATTTTCGGTGATTTGTTGCGACGAGTTTTTTGTACGATAATAATTTTTATAACTTGGAAATAAATTTGGGAATAATCAAAATTGAGTGCGAAATCCAGCGAAAGTCTCCCATAAAATTAAAATAATTGTTTGTATTTTATGTGGCGACAGTAGCATTATCGCTGACCTTTTAAAAGGTAAGTTTAAATATTAATACAATACTTAAATGCAGCGATCAATTTTGAGTTCTGTAGTTCATTGTTCCCTATCGCATCTACTCCTGCCTACCTATTGTGATGAAGGCCCAATCAAGAGCCCCCCGCATGTGTTAGCTTAAATCCCGCCCAATACAGCGGCTTTTAATCTAGTTATATATATATATTTGTGTGCAACAGGTTTCATAGCGCACCCATAATACATTGTGATCCATGGCTAAGGGCTGAAGAGTTAGTGGTCCGAGGTTGAAGTGCCAAACCACACATAAATTGATTGCTATTTTTATGATACTATATTCGTATGAAGATGAAAATGTACTGAAAAGTATTCGGTCTCACCAAGAAGGCACATTTTTGTAAGAGGATACTGCCAGAGACTTTTCAGCACCCCCATCGTAAAATGTATGTATGTATATGTGCGCACTTTTTATGCTGAGATATATATTCTAATGTAACCTTATGTGCGGGAGTAGGCCACCATTGAAACAATACAAAACTTTTCCTCTGTTCCATTGATGACTCAGTGTTAGTCGGGAGACTTGAATAAATATTACTTAAGGGGGTTAATGCCGTTACGAGGAACTTGGAGCAAACCTCAATGACTTCTCAGATTACAAACGTCGTTGCCTCTTCCTCTAACCCCACGGCCTCCGCGTTCATCCGCTTCAGTCAAAAACCAGCCTGACTCAACCCACCCTCTTAACTCAACGCTAAAACCCAAGAGGGCCAACAGCTTCACTAAAGTCCTCCCCACTCTTCATCGTTTTAATGCTTTTCGCCTATTTTATTTCATTTCATTTTATCTATTTATTCATTCGAAGGTAGATAGCAATTCATTGCTTTTTAAATAAGGTCTGGTCTGCATGTTAGTTCCAACACACACACATACCAGTTTGTGTACACCTACAATCGAATATACATTAAATTAAATAGTATATATAGGCAGTAAACGTATTTCCTCTTAAATACAATGAACTATTTGGGATAGTTTCTTCTGGCGTTGAATAAGTCATTTTATATCAGGTGAAACATAATTTCTGTAAGTCTCCTAATTTTTTTCAACCAGACATCAAACTAATATATATATATTACTGTTTTGCTGTATCACAGCTCCTAAGTGCGACTAGACATCCGAATGCCTCAATCCAGAATTGAAACCCAACCGATTTGGTGTTAGTGTCTACCAATGAGATATCTTCATTCGACAGAGTGAAGCAGCTAAATCTAGCGTATTTTTTTACGAATGTAAACAAATGCCAATCAGCTGGAGGGCTCTATTTATTTTACTGAAGAGCTTTGCTTTAGGGCAGGTGGCTTTTGTTTATAGAATTAACTTGTCACTCAACAGTGCTCAATTAAAATATATTTTCAAGAGCTAAATTATTAAGAGCTAAATTTTATACATATTAATATATATATAACATCTGTTGATATTTCTGAGATGAGGTGTTGTAACTATTTGCACTATTTATATTGCTCGGGCTGTTGTCCTTATCACAACATTTCGACCGTTGTACGCTCCGGCCTTCTTCAAGTGATATACACAAGGACACATGGCTCAGTTGATAAAAGCGATTGAAGTAATCCAAAAAGTGACTTGACCCAAAGAGTTGTGAGTTCAATACCTGACCACAGCAGGAGTGAACAAAAACTAAGAGAATTGAGTTACTAAAAGGAATTAACTGAAATACCAAGAAAAGTTTTCTTCTCGAAATTCCAACGTATATCACCTGAAGAAGGCGGGAGCGTGCAACGGGCAAAATATGACTATAAAGACGAGGATAACAGCCAGAACAATATATATATATATATATATATATATATATATATATATATATATATATATATATATATATATATATATATATATATATACAGATATATATATATATATATATACAGATATATATATATATATATATATATATATATATATATATATATATACAGATATATACAGATATATATATATATATATATATATATATATATATATATATATATATATATATATATATATATATATAAACTTGCATATTCGGATTTTGTTTTGTCTTTTCCATATTTTTCATCATACCGTCGGATCTACATCCACATATTTGCTTACACACACACACACACACACACACACACACACACACACACACACACACACACACATATATATATATATATATATATATATATATAATGTTTACTGAATTCAACCGACAAGGTCTGTCTATTGAAGTTTTTTTTTCTCTCCCATTTCTGAATAAGATATCGGTATCGTTTTTTTTAGAATGAGGTTAACTTTATAAAAGCTCGGATCCACTGGAAATAAAGGGTTACATTAAGAGGCATTTCATGCGTATAGGAGGGGGAAGATATCGGTTAACCATAAGCTTTAACAGGTTAAGATTGCATTGATTAGAGGGAACCAACATTTGAAAATCGGTTCCCCAGAGCAGTGGTTCGTGGGAAGAAGCTGTTGGAGTGGAACTTCTCAGAATTGGAACACTGAGGGAATGTGGGTAGTTTGCTACAATGTGAGTGTCATGGCGGGCTCTAGCCGTGAAGCTTAGAACTGGCGGATCGAAGAAATGTAATTCGTTCGTGCACTTCTCCTAGAAGTAGCTATAGAGCAGAGAGAGACTTGCTGCACCGTGAGAGAGGTTGGAGGGTGGAAAATAGTTTGTCACCCACAGGGACTCGGAGACACTTTTGGACTCTATCAAAACTAGAAAGTGAGAACTGGGCAGCTCCCGCCCAGATATGACAAACGCACTCTATTTCTTGTAAAGGTAGAGGATAGTATGAGAAGTCAGGTACTCTTTGGAGTGATACAGAGAGCCAACCATTTTCCATCCATCTTTAGCAATGGATCGTATATATGAGTCCCACTTGAGGTCGGGGTTGATTTTAAGGCCCCATTGTCGCTCAAAGCACGGAGCCTTCCCGAGGGGCCATGCATTCATCGTGGCTAGTGGTAGTACGATGTCCGATCGGCGATGATGGAATGTAACTAGCAAATAAACTCTCCGACATCTATGTTTGTTTTATATAATATATATTATATATATATATATTATAATATAATATTTATTTTATATATATAATATATATTATATATTATACATATTATATTATAATATATATTTTATATATATATATATATATATATATATATATATATATATATATATATGTATATATATATATATATATACAAACAAAAGAACGCTGAAAATATTTGCGAAGATGTCTCCGATTTTAGACACCCAAGAATACAACTATCGCTTGAAATTTATAAAATATTATTGTTAAAATATCTGTTTTTCAATTCACTTTTATTACTTTCTCTTCTACTGATGTAGTCTTCCTTCCTAACCTTTTGTTTGAAGTAATGTGGAATGTCACCATTTTCTTCATGTCCTTATTTTCTCTTTTAATTACATGTGATACTCATTTTAGCTGTTGAAAGTCCTCAGGTTATGCGGTTTTTTATTTGGTACAGTTCTTTGTGATTCGGTAGCGCCAGTCCAAGAGGTTCGACGAATTTATAAGAATTTATTCGCTCGAAGACATTTTCACCCATTGTTCTGAGAAAATGATTTCATACAGCTTACAGCTTATATATTTCTGAACAAATTTGCAACCATGCATAATATCTAAATGAAAATTTCGATCTGACTAGTCTATCTAATTATAAGACTCGAGTTTTTTGGTTAATTTTTATAGCATTTTGCAGTGTTTGATGAAATTACCTCTAGCGCATCCGTTTCTATGTCTAGTATCCTTATTTCCTATACTAACTTTGTTATAACTGATCCATACTTTTGTGTATTTGAGGTATTTAGTATGTACTAATTCCACATTTTGAATTTTTATAAGTGCATGGTGGTTTGAAAGTCTTGTCATCCTACCAAAGATAATGGGAGTAGAAGAAAAAGTGATACAAAGCACATGTACTGGATTCAGTTTATTTACCTTCATTGACGCTGTCACCCATCGAGAAGGTCTTTATGAACATCATTTTCGTGTCCGCCATCTGAAATAGACAATTATATTATGTAGTGGTGAAAAGAATTTCGGACAAATCTGTACTTTTTGCAAAAGTATTGCCGGAATACGTGCTACCCTGGGATGCTGAAAAACATCTAATAAGTTATTATTATAAACTACATATAAACTGCATATTCGATATATTCGCACATTAAATAATACACTAATATAACGACACTTTTCCACACGCGAAATTCATATTTATCGAACAGTAGAGGTTTCCTGTTTAGGATGTGGTTTGTCTTGATGATATAACTGTCTTAGTTTTTGGTAACCTGGGTGATCAATAGCTGTGATTTTTTTTAATTTTGTGGTTAGTGGGGTAGTTTTTTGGTTGCTGTATCCCAACTGGTAGTAAGAATCCCGAACTCATTGGAAGCTTGTAGAAAGTAGCACCATGTCAAGAATGGATAGGTGTCTCTGCATGTAATTCTCGCCAGCAACTCTGAAGCCACATTATATTTTAGTCTTAGCCAGCTCTGGCCGATTTTATTGCCATAGAATTATGAACAATAATTATTTGGCCTTTTTTTCACTCCTTAAAATCACAATCAACTTTCATCTTCAAAAAATTAAAATGTAATGTCAGTCTTAACATCTGTGTTCTTAATTCCTGTTCTTTTATTTTTCTCTCTCTTTAACAGTGTTTTTTTCTCACATTCTATTCCCGGGCATGACCATAAACTACATTTGGAGGCAAGGCCTCTGCTTGGATATTGGAGGTTTTGAGGAGCAAAATATTAATTCTTGTTGTCTCTAGGTACCCCTCTGACCCGGTTTGGTAAGCACCTGTTAATGTCCTTGTTATGAGAAAATAGTGAAACCAGCAAACAAAAATAAAAACACACCATGAAAGTATACAAATAGATTTTTATAATAAAGTTACCACCAATATTTTTTATATATAAAAAAAAATTACTGACAATACATTTTATCAGTAAAATCAAGACCTACAACAACGTTCAAAATACTTAGATAACGACATTAAATACCCTATACAGGTTGATAGGCCACTAAGCAAGATCAACCGACTGTTGCATAGCCCCCTTCGTTCTGGGGTCTCTTGGTTGACGGGATCGATTGCATAAAGTTGTATATTTTCTCGCTCTTCTCCCGGCCGGGTGTCGAAATGTTTCTGGACTCCTGAAATGAAAGAGACGTCAACAAAAGAGATTTTAAACTTACCTATTTTATTAAACACGTCGACGTGTACATTTTAAACTAGCCAGTAAGTTCGCTCTATCACCCACACTAGGGAGAAAGTTCCCTGAGACACGAAATAACAACGTCTACTCTCTTCTACACGTAAAAACTAAACTCCTTGAAATCCCTTTCTATCTCTCTAATATTCCCACGCTAGTTTTAACCAATCTAAAACGACTTTCCTTGTTTTCTTGTATCTGACCTCAAAGGTCAAAATAAGGAAGTCAGAGAAAAATACATTTTTTAAAAAAATAATAGTCTGACTGACTGTTACTTAACACAAACGACTCTCATATTCAGTAACCCCTTACATCATAGTGGCTTGATTATCTTTCTTGGAGTGAAATGAAACACACACACACATACACACACACACACACACACACACACACACACACACACACAGAGTGAAACACATTCAACAGGTACAAGAATTTGAATATAAAACCCTACTTAATTATTTCTCAACATAAGTTCAATTGTAACTGTCTAGACTTTACAACATACACTACATAGATGACACTGTACTGATGGCAGATTAAGATAACTGAAAGAGTTATTAAACAATGTAGACGAGGATAGCAGTAAAAAAAGGACAAACCATGAACTATAAGAAGACAGAATATATGGTTGTCAGCAAAAGGCAACCCAAAGTACAAGATACATATCGGGGACATCGAAAAGATGTAGAAATTTAACTCAGTCAGCTTTTTGCTTTCCAATCGACGTTGATCTTCAAAGTGTAAATGCAATGTGCATTGTTATCTTAATGCCTGTTATTTTGTTATTCTCTCTCCTTCATTTTTTCTTTTGTTCATGTTCTTTCACAGTCGATAACCCCTTGCGACTTAGTGGCTTTAATGCCTTATTTTAGATAAAAGTTTTTGTTTTTTTTATAAATCTGTGTATCAAATATATTTACCAGATGAGCCATGACGCTCTCCAGCAACCCCCACCCGCTTCCTAGGAGTGATTCGGGTGATTTATTCTGATATTCTTCAGTTTGACCATATTATTTTTTATATGGTTTCCATTAGTAGGATTATGGTTGTAGGGGTTGGGTTCGTCTAGTTGAGTAAGCACGTAGCTTCGCCTGCCCCAGTTTGGAAAATTAGGCGTCTCGTGTTGTAATGAATTTTCCTAACGCTAATAATTGTTCTCAACAGATGTTTCAGTTCGCAGAGGCACGACATTAAGTTATGTAAACTCTTCCTCCCACCCCCTAGTACAAGACTCGTACGTACATCCTAACCCCCTTCCGTGCCTGTCATCTCATAATTTCTTTACTCTACCTCCTCCTCCTTCTCAGGTATCTTTTTTCGCTTTGCTTCCTCTGTTTGTTCGTTTTTGTTTTGTTTTTTTGTTTTTTCGTTTTTTCCTTCATTTTTTTCCCTTCATTTTTTTCATTCATATTTTTGCCTTTCTGCCGCCTTTTTCTTCCTGTTTTTTTTTTTATTATTATTATTTTTGTGTTTCTTCGTTGTCGACATCTCTACCTCACTTTTACTCATTTCTTTTCTTTTCTTTTTCATTTTTGCTTTCGTCATCATTCTTTTACTTTCCTTCACCTTTCAGATTCTCTTTTCTCTTTTCGACGTTTAGTAAATGTTCATATTTGCATATAACGTAGGAGCAAAAGTTGAATATAAGAATAAAAGATTAGAAAGAGAAAAGTGACGGGAATGCAGAGAGGACGAGAGGGTAGTGAGGGAAATGAAGAGAGGGCGAGTGGATAGTGAGAGAAAGGCAGAGAGGATGACGTGGCAAAGCGAGAGACACGCAGAAAATGGAGAGAGAAGCAAAACAAGCAAACGCAAAGAGGGAGTGATGATTAGTGAAGCATAGGGAGTAAAATACAGAGAGCGAGAGGATAACGTGGGTAATCCAGAGATGGAGAAAGTATAAAGCAGTAACTTTCTCTCTCTCTCTCTCTCTCTCTCTCACACACACACACACATATATATATATTATAGTAAAAACAGAAAGAACAGTAAGATATGTAATCCGGTGCTCTTATTGATATTTTTATTTTTACAAAACAGTGCTCAATGTAAATATGCAGAGCATAAATATATAAATTAACTGATTTAAAAATATGTTTCCTTCCCTACACAGGAGTTACCATGTTTCAAAAACAGAAACTAACAACTTCAAATTCGATTATTTAATTAAATTAAAAGGACTAGTCATGTTTCATTTTCAAGCGAATTTTGGAATAACTTATTTTGAAATTTATTTAGTTTTAAAAGTACATACAATTTGTTTCCAAGGATAGAGAGAAATCCAATCCTTTAGACAGGGGCCGTTGCGTGTTCATTTTTAATAACAACTATTGTATCAAATTTGAGTTACTTTCGAAAAGAGTTTATGTCTAGGTAGAGTAGGGGTGCATTTTTCAACGAATTATGACATCCGTTCAACGCATGTCGTCTGTTGTTTTTTTTTAAACGACAAAAAGGTTTTTCGGTATTTTTATCCGTTAAATTTATACTTGTATACATAAAGATTCTTTCTAAAAGGGGTGTTTGGATTGGAATAA
Organism: Acanthosepion esculentum; assembly: GCA_964036315.1. Taxonomy (NCBI): domain Eukaryota; kingdom Metazoa; phylum Mollusca; class Cephalopoda; order Sepiida; family Sepiidae; genus Acanthosepion; species Acanthosepion esculentum. The sequence continues at coordinate 70,954,591 of OZ038492.1, read as the reverse complement.
GTTGTATTGAACTACAATTTTACAATATTATTTTTACTTTTAATCAATGACTATATTTAATTTTAAAAAAACAAATGTAATAGAATTACTTAAATTATTTAAAATTATTATTAAATATCAAATATAAGTATGTATATTACTATTATTTACTATTTGTGCATACATGAGAAACTATATATTACTAAGTTTATAAAAAAATAAAAATTAAAGAAATGAAATAGCTATTCTTTGCCGACATTGAAATGAAATAGCTATTGTATGCCGACATTGTCAAAACAATGTCGGCATAGAATAGCTATTTCATTTCTTTATTTTTTATATTTTTATAAACCTAGTAATATATAGTTTCTCATGTATGCACAAATAGTAAATAATAGTAATATACATATCTAATATTTAATAATAATTTTAAATAATTTAAGTAATTCTATTACATTTGTTTGTTTTAAAATGAAATATAGTCTATTTTTAATGAAATATAGTCTATTTTCCTTGAATAATATTTAATAAAAAAAATAGAGAGCTGTAATATACATACTTATATTTGATATTTAATAATAATAATAATAATAATAATAATAATAATAATAATATTCACAAGCAGTCATAAATCTAGGTATTGACCAGATTTGACGCTGCTTAACGGGATATGACCGTAAGCTGTTGCGGTTGTCCGTGAACTTGAAGAGGTTATCTATCCTGCTTATCCTCATAATATGCACATCGTACTCTTTTCTTGAACACTCTTACAACAACCTGATTCAGTAAACCTCTACTCTGTGTGGCACTTAGGTCTTTTATTGAGTGAACAATAGTATATAATTAAAAAAAAATCAATCGGGTTCATATTGGAGAGTCAAGTAAGTCAATTTAGACAATCAATTCCGCTTAATTCTTTCTGAGACTGAATTCAGCCCCGAGGCTCAATTACCGTTTAATAACGTATTTAGTAGCGGAATGGCCGAGATTCAAATCCTGGAGAATCTTTCTTTTATGTGTCGTGCCCCTTCAAGATATGAGCGATCATGGCTCCAAAACTTCTTCTTCCTTGTAAGTGTAAGAAAAGATTGATTTTTTACAATCCCTTTGTCCATCCGTTGACACAAGCCCGTTAGCCGTCCTGGGTATGCCGATAAACTACATCCGCGTCCTGGGTAAGACGATAAACTACGTCCAACAGCAAGGGCTCTGATCAGGAAGTTTTGGGGAGCGTTGAACCACCTCTTAATTGCTAGTGTTCCCAGGTCCATTCTGACCGGGGGTGGTAGCACCTGTTAGGGTCCCAGCTGGGGGCAAATAGTTGACACCCAAATTTGTGTAAAAATAGGTTTTAATACCAGAAATATTTTGTAATAAAAAAAAATATTACCAGCAATAATTTGTGAAGAAAAAATTATCAGCAATACTTTTAAAAAAAGTACCAGCAATACAAACAGCTATAGATTCTTTGAAAAAAATATTACCAGCTATAGATTTCTACAATGAAAAATATTCCTAGAAATATATTTAAGAAGAAAAACATATTACCAACAATAAAAATTTTGTCGGCATTACATAACCCATTGAGGTTGATATGCCGTAAAACAAACCAAACCAAAAAAGCCCGTTAGACTCTTGACTTCAGTATAACCAGTGAGTGTTAAATTCTTTAGGCCCTCTTTCTTTGTTAGGTATCCCAGAAATTCCAATTCTCTCTTCATGATTTTATATATAAGTTTCTTTGTTGTTGCTATTTTACTAAAGACTTCCCCATTGTTCATATGTTATTTACCTAGTACAGTACCGCGCAAAATTCTTACGAATTTTTAAACTATTGTAAATCGCTATTCAGTAACCCCTTATATCATAGTAGGCTTATTATCTTGCTTGGGGGTGAAATGATCATACACACACACACACACACACACACGCACGCACACACACACACAACCTCAAGTACAAGAAGCTGAATCTAAAACCCTACTTAATTCTTTCTCAACAAGTTCAATTGTGACTGTTTAGACTTTACAAGTGGTTCTTTTTTAGTGTGCTGTCTACAGATGAAAATTTGGTCATATTGGAAGACTTTTCTCACCTAATTATCATATATTTAGAAAGGATTTTAAATGAGTAGAGAAGATGGAAGACCCCCCCGTCCAAAAAAAAAATAGCCGTGTAGAATTCATCTACCACCTTATATTTTTTGTTTACTTTTTTCTATTCTACTGCTAAAAGCAAAATACTTTTCGAAACAAGACCGATTTTTCTTACATATAGGGTAAATTCTGACATTGAATACTTGCTCTCTTTCTGAACTTGAAATCATGCCGAAAATGTCCATGCCGAAAAAGAAACCAAGATGAAGATAGTGAAGATGGCCAAGTATATGAACCAGCGAACAATCGCTAAGGAGTTTGGAATGTCAAAAAGCGGCATATCATAAATCCTCTCGAAGTTTTAAAGTACAGAAAGTGTTTTTGACTCGACCAAACTATGGTCGCCTTAGAAAGCCGCCGAATAAGATTATACGAAAACTGATCCGTACAGCAAATGTTCAGTGAAAGTGGGGGATGAGTGCGACTTATCCAACTGGGTATCAGTAAATAACTTAAGTAATCCTTCAACAACAGAAAATTAAAGAAATTAATTTCAACGAAGAAATCTGCTTAAAAAGAAGTATTTGAAGGAAACATTAAGTGGCATGAACTGTAGGATGCAGATGCTGGGCATAAGATGCCATTCAACGATGAAAAGAAGATGGGGATGCATTCTAATAAATGAGAATTTGTCAGAAGACCGACAGGAGAGCGAAATGACCCACGTTACACAACGAAATCAGTAGAGCTGCATAAAAAGGTATGGTTCTGGAAAATTGGTTAAAGTTGATAGTTTGAATAGTGCTAAATAATTCTGTTTTTGTAGGAAGTTTTGATAGCAGACTGGGATAAAGGCGAGATGTTTTTGTGTGTTGCAGAGATCTATATCACAAATTGCTTGCAACATAACAGACTTGATGAATGTGCCTCTGTATTGAAAACTTGGCCAGAATAGAGCCGAGATTCAAATCACGAATTAAATGTTGTTGAGAACTAATGAACAGAATTTATCAGAATAATCCAGGCGATCGTGAATTGTAGCAGCCCAACCACAGAGAATGGTACCTAGTACATGTGAAAATGGCGAAGGATTTGTTTTCATTCCATCCCAGACGCATTGTATTTATGCTGCATAAATCCACACAAAATATTAACAATATGCATAAAGTTGTTAAAATTAACTTTATATACTAATTTTTTATTACATATATTTCTGTTTTAAAACACAGCATCTGATTTAGTTTATATGAGGTGACAAAATCTTTTCCTGGGGAGGAGTGACTCTCATATTCCACATTCCTTCAGAGCCCTTGCTAAAATCTGACAATTAGGTTTGAAAAGGACTGTAATATTAGGGCAGGTTGATTTTTCAGTTTCTTTAGAAAATCAACATTGCACTTAATGCGAAAAGTGGGATTTGATGTACTAAGTACTTACAACAAAAAATAGGTTCATAGCTTTTACCAAATTTTTTAGCATTTAGCTTTAAAGATCGTGTAAAATGCACAGATATACCTAATTTACACAGGTTTTTGTTTACAAACTGACTTCAAATTTTTACTATTTCAAGAATAAATCCAAATAAAGTTGATACTTTTTGTATTAGATACATTGAATGGAAAACATATTCAAATCAAAATTCTAATTATGAATTTCCACAAGCAAAGTATATATACAGTGTGTGCCAAATTATTATAGAGATAACTTTTTTCTAATATTTCAAAAACCGTACAATCAATTCACACAAAATTCTCGCCCACTGTTGGCAACACTGACCTGCACAATCACTGAAATTTTCGTACGGATCTGCGCAATGTAAACAAACTGACGCCATATTTGTTATCAGCACGGTGATTTGAGCGTGCCAAATTATTAGAAAAGTGTAAGAATTTAGTGAAAAGATGGGCCGTAAAAGCAGTTTAAGTGATGCTGAAAAGAAAACTATCACCTCAGAACTCTCAAAAGGTTAATCTACCCTAGAAATTTCTAAAATGATAGGGAGGTGTCATCAAACAGTGAAAAAGTTCACCGCCGACCCTACACATGTACGCAAAAGGGCAGATAAAGGCAAGCCGAGGATTATTTCACGTCGTCTCATGTCACAATTTAAACGAGAGACCACGAAGAACCCTGGACCCAGTCAAGAGCTTTAAAGTCGCATCGTGGATCCTACTGTGTCTAAAAGTACTCGATGTCGGTATCTTAGGGAAATAGCAACAACAGTCAAACCTGTATCGAAGCATCCGTTGACGAGAAATCACATTCAAAATCGATTGAAATGGGCCGAGGACAATATGAAGATTGACTTCTCTAAAGTTTTGTTCACAGACGAAACTCGAGCAACACTTGATGGGCCAGATAGATGGTGCAAAGGCTGGGTAATGAACGGACAGAATCGCCATCAGCGTTTGAGACGCCAACAAGGCGGTGGGGACATAATGATCTGGGGTGGTATTATTGGAAAAACATTAGTGTGCCCATGGAGAGTACCAGATGGCGTCAAAATGACTGCTGATGCATACATAGCGTTTATGAAGGAGCATCTTGAACCGTGGATGAAAAGGCAAAGAGTTGCCTTCAGAAGGGCCATTGTTTTTATGCAAGATAATGCTCCCTCACATGCTGCTCACAAGACTACTGAATATTTGAAACAGTTATGCTTCGATGGACCTCGAAAAATGAAGTGGCCAGGAAATTCTCCGGATTTGAACCCAATCGAAAACCTTTGGAGCATCATGAAGCGAAGACTGTACTCCAACGGACGACAATTCAGGAGCAACGCTGAGTTGTGGGAAGCAATTCTTGACATATCTCGCGGTATTACAGCAGATGTCATCCTACAATTAACAAATTCTATGGATCGTCGACTTCATCAGGTAATTTCAAAACAGGGAAAGCACATTCCCTATTAATTTGTTTAAAACTGTGCCTTTGTTTGTATCTGTTATTATTTGTTTGATTATCTTATTTATTAGCTTCTTTTGATCATAGACATTCACGTGCAAAATTAATAAACGTTTTGTTTGCTCAATTCTGGGAATTTTAGTAAACCTTTCTAATAATTTGGCACGCTCAAATCACCGTGCTGATAACAAATATGGTGCCAGTTTGTTTACATCGCGCAGATTAGTACGAAAATTTGTGTGAATTGATTGGAGGGTTTTTGAAATATTAGAAAAAGTTATCTCGATAATAATTTGGCACGCAGTATATATATATATATATATATATATATATATATATATATATATATATATATATATATATTAATCTCTGTTCGATAAGGATAAGGGAAAACGCTAATCAATAAGTTACTGCACCATTTGTTAGGCCGTAATTAGTAAAAATCAAAAAATAGCAAACATTTTATATAACAGCATAATACTGCTGTGAAAAAATTATCAGACGAATGATTTAAATTTGCATTGTTTATTCAAAATCGCACTACTGAACTGTAAAATGTATAACATCGTAATTTAGACAAATTATTCAGTTTAATTTCTCACTGGAGTAAATAAAGATCCTATCTGATGGTACAATGGTTTCGTAATATGCTTATCTTGCCTCTTGTTCATATAAAATTTGTGAGGTTTCAGTTGTTAATTTAAATTTTTTCAACCCTTGCGAATATGCAAGTAAATTCGGCAACATAGACATCGTTCTGTTCATAAGAAACTCTTACAGAAAAATCTTTCTGCAAGCGCAGGTTCACAAATTCCATTTTTGATCAGTATGTCGCTTCAGAGATGATGAATGCAATATTTTTAAATCTCTTCTTTGGTGGCATTCTACTTCTGAAAGAAAAGAAAATATAATTATTGGAAAGTTTACACATACTCGGCTATATTTTTGTGATCTCATTTAAAGGAGATTTTAAAATTAGTTCTGTAAATCGACATGACTAATTAAGTATGAATAAGTGTTTTATGTAATGGAAACATTTTTTATAGCTTCTTTCCTCTCCTCCAATTCATATGACTGCAATATTGAGAAAAAGAATATTTTTTGGAAGCAAGGCGAAAGGGTTGTGCTGTACATTTTTCTTAATGCAGCATTCCGTATTTCGGTCGACTGCTACTTTATCCTCTAGATCATGTTGAAGATATACAGTTGTTAATTATGGAATGTATCATCCCTTGTAATTTCAAACCAGTAAATAGTGGTGGTTTGATATTAAAAGGAATAAATATTTACTGAAAACGGCAAACTAAACATAGAAATCGAGACCAGATGTTAGAAAGCCAACGCAGTCAGTTACCAACTTGCTCCTCTTCTAAAACATGCTATCATTTCCATGAGTACCAAGGCAAATCTCATCAACGCCATTTTCCTACCAACGCTGATATATCAGTGCCAGACATGGTCCCTAACAAAAACCCTTGAGAGGAAACTGATCACTTGTGAGATGAAATGCCTGAGATAAGCAGTGAACAAGTCCAGACGAGACAAGATCAGGAATAAGGCAATAAGAGATATGGTAGGAGCAATACCCTATCATACGACACATCGAACGGCAGAGGATCAAGTGGTTCGGACACCTCACTCGTATGCCTATCAACCAAACAGCCCTACGAGCATACACCCTCAGGTACTCTGGCTGGAGTGCGAGAGGCAGACCAAGAAGACGCTGCACTGACTCAGTGACAGACACTCTCAGAGCCCACGAGATATCTCTCCTCCAGGCCACTCGCTTTGCCGCCGACAGATGACTGTGTCTCTCCGCGACGCCTAACAGCACAAGCGGAAGGAAAAGCTAAAACTAAACTTTAAAATCTTTAAGACTATGGTTGAATCTTTATGGTTAAAATCTTAAAACTATTTGCACCAAGGCAAATCTCATCAGTGCTATTTTCCTATCAAAGCTGAAAAACCAGTGCCAGACATGAAATGCCTGAGGAAAGCAGTGAATAAGACCAGGCGAGATAAGATCAGGAATAAGGCAAGAACAGATATAGTAGGAGCAATACCAATCATACAACACATCGAATGACAGAGGATCAAGTGGTTCGGACACCTCACTCGTATGCCTATCAACCAAACGGCCCTACGAGCATACACACTCAGGTACTCTGATTGGAGAGCGAGAGGTAGACCAAGAAGGCGCTGGAGCGACTCAGTGACAGATACTCTCAGAGCCCACGAGATATCTCTCCTCCAGGCCACTGACTTTGCCGCTGACAGACGACTGTGTCTCCCAGTGACACGTAAAAGCACAAGCTTTATATAGAGAGCACAATAAAAAAATCCCCTAATAAGATGGCAATTATTATAAAATTACAATAGTTTTAATTTGCCTCTAAGAGTTATACGGTACTATATTCTTAGTACTCGTCTGTAGAACCACATCTCTGTCACTCAACTCTCTCTTTCATCTGTGAGGAAATTGTCCAGCATTCACTACCATGGACATTAGATATATAACAGTTCAACAGTGTTTTCTTTCTTACTAACATTATAGTATTATGTAAATACTGAGGTGTCCCCCTAACAGTTGAAATGATTTTAAATGTAAAGATCTGAGTAACTACATATCCCAGGTAAACGAAATTAAATAGGCTTCATGTTGAACAAGAAAAGATTTATTTGTCAACATTCGAATATATCCAACTAGATGTAGATTTGATAACCGATTTCACAAAGCTTCACAAATGTTCAACGCGCACTACCTGTGATACGACACACGTCAAATCGCTAGTCCAGCTCCTGTCAAATACGATGTAGCATGTCTTGCGTAACATTCTCCAGCGCCTCAGTAATTATCTGCTTAAGTTCATCCTGGCTTGTAGGAAAAGGGGGATATAGACCTGTCCTTTCACATGGCCCCATAGAAAGAAAAATCACAAGGTGCCAAGTCAGGTGAACTTGGTGACAATTTCAACAGTACATTGTCATTATCACCTGCACGCCAAATTCCTATTCCTGATAGATTCGCATTGAGATAAGTCCGCACATTCAATTTAGTTTTTATACATTTTGTTAAAATTTGAGATCATTTGAGCAAGAATTAGTCATGTTATTAGACTACAAAAATATGTGAATTTTTGAAGGCCGCCCTGTATAATGGCTTTGTAAGGAAAATCGGGCCAAATATTTTAAATACATAAACTTCTAAAAAGCATTGAATATCTTAACATTCGTCGAACTCAAATACCGTTAGGGTCTATGTACTCTCTTATTGGCTGTGTTGGATAGATGTATTCGAATATATCTTAGAGTTATTCCGTAATAAACAAACATTTTTTTTGTTAATTTTTAGAATGGAATAGTTTTTTCTGTTTTATTTAAATCAGCAAAGACAGGACTGTGGCCAAATTCAAAATATCTGCTTAAAAACTTTACCGCTGATTGTTTCATTATCCCAATGATTGATAGAGTTGTATATATTTTGTATTATAGGCGTTGATGTCTGCATAAAAACTTCTTTTCTACCGTTTTGACGTCTGAACTACCATACAAGATGAGTAATTGCTGCAAATCCATAATTTATATAGAATCACATTTGTATGAGTGTGGAAGTAGGTTGTGCATCTGTTTACCCTCATATGTTTGTAGATGCATGATTAAAATATTAACTTCACTTAAATAATACTTTATGGAGGATATTACGGCAACAAATAACGACCTTGAATAAGTTTTGTTGAGATTAATGCATTTCCTAATGCATTTGCATACACTTTTATATTTCGAGTTATATTTATCATAAAAATAACTTCCAGGGGTAATTTTTTAAAAATCTCTAAAACAAAGAGGAGGAAATGTGGCCGAAAAATCATACGTCTGGAAGTATAATCGTGCATAAAAATCTAGGGACTTTTTCATTTCAAAATTGGGCTAAATATTTTAAATTCATTAACGAAATAAAATTCGTTGAGCTCAAAAATCAAAAGTTCTGCAAATAAAATGAAAGCAAATAAAATTCTGGCTCAACAGTGTCAAGGAGATAAAAAATGACGCTTGAGGTTGTATTTAAATATTTGAAGATCGGAGTTGACAGATAAGCAAGAAGCTGGATGACTTCCACAGGTGAGAAGTTCGAGAGAGGGATCTATTAGATTAGACTTAGAATGTAATTAATTTTAGTTTTTTCAGCAGTGAAATTATGAACCTTACTGATAATGAAGTCGTGGTACCAAAGAGGAAATGTCATCCAAAAAGATTCCATGAAAAAAAAAATATATATATATATAGAGAGAGAGAGAGAGAGTCATCCACATACAGACTGTTTTGCTGTATCACAGCTCATCAGTGTGACTAGACGTCCAGTTGCCTCTAGCTAGGATCGAAACCCGACTGAATTCGCGTCAGTCGGGGATTCTACCACTAAGCCGTTAAAAACGCAGTGAAGCTATTTTTAGAAGCCGATATGTCAGGTCAAGACTGATAGAATTGCAGATTCTTCTTTCGATTTTATCAAGAATCTGTAAAAAAAAGCATATTGCAAACCGATTTGAAAAGTGGAATGGACGACTTGTTAAAACCGTTAGAATCCAAAATGAATATTTTGAAGCGGGCTAAGGTACTATTAGCTCTAGGTAAATTACTTTATTTTTTCGTTAATACAAACTGGCTGGAACATTTCCGGACCGGCTACATACCTACATATTACGATTATCACAGATATTCACTGCCACCGAATTCAATCCAAATTATTCCCTCTGATGTTATCATTAGTATGAGTTATTCCGGCATTTTTCATTTGTGGTCACACGTATGTCTACATCGTTGTAACTTGATACGGGAAAAGCATTTCAGGCCAGTGAACTCGTTTGAGGTGAGGAGAGATTACAGGAAGAGGCTGTGCCAGGCTGGAAGAAACCATCTTTACGAGTGTCCCTAAATTACTGTTACTCTTTTAGATATGTTTATATTTGGTTGCAAATAATTTCCGCTTTGAGAGACTTTAAGAATTTCTTGGTCCGGGATTCTGACTGCGATTTACTGAAATGGGTGATGGGTGGACGGAAGTGAGTGGTGGGAAGACCTTCGGATAAATATAGTGACTTCACTTCTCCCACTAACGCAATTACAACACTATATATATATATATATATATATATATATATATATATATATATATATATATATATATATATATATAATGTTTGTTTTCTTAGTGAGAATATAAAAGAGAAGAAATATTTATAATTTAATATAAAGACGAAACATCAGATTTCTATATAGTATAAATATATTATATGGGAAATATCTTATATCGAGCTAGCTATATATATATATATATATATATATATATATATATATATATATATATATATATATATACCGGGTGTAGCAGCAAAATTGTCCAAATCGTGTAACAGCATAACTGTCCATCCTACAAAATGTTTAATATCTAACAAACCACTATATTAATTGAGTTTCTTTTTCCGGATTTTCAGATAAGATGGTTAGCCATCTTGACATCATTTATCGTAAGAATCACTGAAAACCCATTTGAGTTATTCAGCTAAAAGAGAACAGGTTAAAATTGTTTTCTGTCTTCCCAACTGAGCAATGATGCGAAGAAAAAGATCAATTAGGCCTTCAGTAATGGTACCAACATTCATACTCTGACTTTTATCTTCAAAATCAATTAAAGAACGATCAAGAGAACGGTGAATAAGTTTAAAAAAGAGGGGACACTAGAGAGAAAAACTGGATCAGGAGGTCACAAGAGGAAGAGAGATCACCATTTCAACTTGAAATCAAATAGATCAATGAAAAAAGATATAACTTTATCCAGAAGAGGTTTGGCACGTGAACGAGAGGTTTTACCTATGACAGTCCAAAAAGCCGTGAAAAAATATTTGAAAATGAAATCGTACGTGAAACCTGTGAGGCACCAGGACAGGGCGAAGATCATCTTGAATAAGTTCGAAAATGATCCCGGAATAATATATATATATATATATATATATATATATATATATATATATATATTTGAAGTTTATTTCAATCTTTCATGAGCTTCTGATCCTTAGCTATGATTAATTAATAATGAACATGTCATTTGGAAGCTTTGGGGGCGGGTTTCTCACACCAAAACAAGCACAAAAGTCCATATAAACATATGTCCGCAAATCCTTCGTTTTTGAGTTATTATTGGCGTTTCAGAAAAATACCTTTATTTCATATTAACGAATTTACATTATCTAGATTGATCGTGTCTCACGTTAAACCAGGTCATCTACGAAATGAAAGTAACATTTTCAAAATTGTATTATTTACTTACCATTCCGTCGGATTTTCATCCAATTTATTGTATAGTTTAGAAGTTGATACATGTCTGCCTGCCTGCGTGTTGTCTCTGTCTGCCCGACGATATTCCTGTCTGCCTGCCTGCGTGTTGTCTCTGTCTGCCTGCCTGTCTTGCTTGTTGTCTCTGGCTGACTGAACGTTTCCCTACTTGTTGTCTCTGTCTGCCTGCCTGTTTGTTTTCTCTGTCTACCTGCCTACTTGTTTCCTCTTTTTGCCTGCTTGTCTCTGCCTGCCTTCACGTTGTCTCTGACTGCTAACTTTGTTGTCTCTGCATGCCTGCTTGCTTGTTGCCTGTGTCTGCCTGCTTGTTTTCTTTGTCTACCTGCCTGCTTGTTGTCTCTGACTGACTGCGCGTCTGCCTGTTTCCTTGTTGTCTATGGCTGACTGTACGTCTGCCTGCTTGCTTGTTTTCTCTGGCTGACTGAACGCCTGCCTGCTTGCTTGTCTCTGGCTGACTGCACGTCTGCCTGCTTCCTTGTTGTCTCTGTCTGCCTGCCTGTTTGTTTTCTCTGTCTACCTGCCTACTTGTTTCCTCTCTCTGCCTGCTTATCTCGGCCTGACTTCACCTTGTATCTGACTGTCAAGTTTGTTTTCTTCGCATGCCTGCTTGCTTGTTGCCTGCTTTTTTTCTCTGTCTACCTGCCTGCTTTTTTTTGTCTGTCTGCCTGCTTGGTGACTCTGGCTGACTGAACGTCTGAATGCTTGTTGCCTCTGTCTGCCTGCCTATTTCTTTCCTCTCTTTGCCTTCTTGTCTCTGCCTGCCTTCACGTTGTCTCCGCTGGCCTGCTTGCTTGTTGCCTGTGTCTGCTTGCCTGTTTGTTTTCTCTGTCCACCTGCCTGCTTGTTTTCTCTGTCTACCTACCTGTGTGTTTTACCTGTCTGCCTGCCTGCTTTTTTCTCTGTCTACCTACCTGCGTGTTTTACCTGTCTGCTTGCCTGCTTGTTTTCTCTATCTACCTGCCTGCTTGTTTTACCTCTCTGCCTGCCTGCTTGTTTTCCCTGTCTACCTGCCTGCGTGTTTTACCGGTCTGCTTGCCTTCTTGTTTTCTGTGTGCCTGTCTGCTTGTTGCCTGCCTGCTTGTTTCCTGTCTGCTTGTTTTCTCTGTTTGCCGTCCCTTTCCTCCCCTCCTATACAGATATAGAGATGTATAGACTAGCTAGCATTTATTTTTATCCCAATTCATTCCTTGCCAATGCACTTAATCCTGTGGTAAATATTGATAATACAACTCAATTGCAGATCAAAATCCTCCTCATGACTACGCGTGATTCTTTAGATTTATTGATCCTTTCCTATAACTGACAGGTAACGTTATCTGCACGAAAACCAACCGATTATTTCTGAGGTTATTTATATTAACTTATTTCTAATACCACTGGGAAAGGCATGAACCCACATCCCTGGAATTTTCCCCATCGATAATATCTTGACAAAAATATCTTTTATTTGTCATGTTATGATGTTTGAAAGAGATGAATGGTTAAGTGAACACTTGTTGAAACCACTCTCCCATAACTACCACCCAGGCAGTAATATCAGTAAAAACTGTTACACCCGCTGTCAACCTTGAAAGGAGACGGCATCATTCAAGTGTTTATGGAAATATGAGGGTGGCAAGACATGAAAGCTGGCAGACCGTCCAAACATTATGTATAAATATAATGACAAAGCCATATTGTTCCATTTGTTCTTGTCAAAATGCTTTTTTACTTCTTTTTTTTTCTTAGTCTGACTTTAAAATTTATTGTCTCCCCAGTATCTTTTTTGTCAGTCTTGAATCAGATTTCGTCGTTTTTAATTCGCCTTTGTAATCGGAGACTAGAAAAGCGTTCACTGTGGCTACAATTCGTACAACAATTATGAACACCTCCAAAGTTTTTCTCACATTTGTTTTCACTCGGTCTCTTTCTGCTCTTTTCTGTGTCTCTCTCCTATATCTCTTTTCCTGTCTCTTTGTGTTCTCTATTTCTCCGTGTTTCTCTCTCTCTCTCTCCATGTTTCTCTCTCTCCGTATTTTTCCCTCTCTCTCTCCGTGTTTATTTATCTCTCTGTCCGTGCTGTCTCTCTCCCTCTCTGTGCTGTCTCTCTCACTCTCTCCGTGCTTTCTCTCTCTCTCTATTTTCTCTGTTCTCTTTCTGTTCTCTCTCTATCTTTTCACTCTTTCTCTCTATATATATATCTGTTCACTCTCTCTCTCTCTCTATATATATATATATGTTCACTCTCTTTCTCTCTCTATATATCTCTTCACTCTCTCTCTCTCTATATATATCTGTTCACTATCTCTCTCTTTCTCTCTCTCTCTCTCTATATATATATATATATCTGTTCATTCTCTCCCTCTGTCTGTTCATTCTCTCCCTTTATCTGTTCACTCTTTCTCTATCTGTTCACTCACCCTCTATCCACTCTCACTCTATCTGTTCACTATCCTCTTTATCTCTCTTTCTTTTCACTCTCTCTCTTTTTGTTCTCTCTCTGTTCTCTATCACTCTCTCTCTCTGTTCTCTCTCACTCTCTCTCTCTCTGTTCTCTCTCTATTATCTCTCCCCCTCTCTCTGTTCTCTCTCACTCTCTCCCTGTTCTATCTCTCTCACTCTCTGTTCTATCTCTCTCTCTATTCTATCTCTCTCAGTTCTATCTCTGTTCTATCTCTCTCTCTCTATATATATATATGTTCTATCTCTCTATATATATATATAGATATGTGTGTGTTCTATCTATCTCTCTCTATATATATATATGTGTGTTCTCTCTCTCTCTCTATATATATATATATGTTCTATCTCTCTCTCACTTTATATATATATATATATATATATATATATATATATATATATATATCTGTTCTATCTCTCTATCTCTATTTATATATCTGTTTTATCTCTCTCTGTGTTCTCTCTCTTTCAGTTCTCTCTCTGTCTTTTTCTATCTGTTCTCTCTCTCTCCCTGGACCTTTTTGTATTGGTTTTCTGTTTTTGATTGTTAGACTTTCACACTCTCTCTTCATTCTTTTTTCTCTCGATCTATTAACCTGTGGATCTTGGTGAAGACATCCTCCTTCAAACATTGCAGATTCTTGTTACAGAATCACAAAGAACTTTACCAGATAACAGACACCCCATCACTTGAATACATTCAACAGCAGCAAAAACAGCAACTAAAACGGATAGCACATGTAACTTTAAGATGAAACATGTCATCATCAAGAGGTTGACGTTCCGCACTCCTTGAAACAAAAGCTTAGAAAGAAAACGCTCTTCAATATTGGAAAACGCGTTAAGAGTTACTGGACTTGAAAAGCCTATTTTGCTGAAATATTGTTTTAAGAATAAGATTTTATCAATTTCAAAGGACATTACTGGCTGCTCCGTCATTGAATGCCAAAAGTTTCATTGTAAGTTGTTGCGTATGTGTGACATGTAAAGAGGGTTCCAATAACTTGGAACGATTTTAATGTGAATTAAGTTTAAGCGTCTAAAGATTGTTTTTTCTTTTTCTTTCAGATTTGGCGGACATTTGGGGAGATATTATTTTCCACACATAATTGCCATATCTTAAATAACATGATCCAATAGAGAAATAAATAAATTTTCACGAATAACACTGATTTATTTACTGCTGACTTTGATCAGTCTTAATGAAACACCCGTATATATAACCCGTCTTAATGAAACACCCTTTATATGACTATCTATAGAGGAATATGGGCGTGTTGCTGAAAGATTAGAACGTTAACTTTCCGACCATAAGACCCGGTTTTGAACCTCACAACGGTCGGTAATCTTTTTATTATCAGTCTGAGATGGCGATCACAGCGTTCGATACCTTTTCGAAAGTTTCTGAAAAAGCATTACACTAGCTGACCTAAGCCTTACCCAGCCATCTTTAATCTGCAAAAATTTTAATGCGATGTCAATCGCTATCTACTGTCGCCTGATAACTTTTTACTCTTTCTGCTCATCATTATTGTTTCTGTTGCTAATTCTTGCACACCCTGTTACCCCTTGTGTCTTAGTGGTATTACTGTCTTGCATTGGGTGAATCCGATTAAAAAAAGGAAAAAGAAAAACAGCTACAAGAAACCGTCTTTTCTACGGTACCTTTTTAGTGATGAATATAGATTTTTTCCTTCTGTCTCTATTTTTTTTAACTATATTCACCATATACAAGATCCAAGAGCCATTCGAGGTAGAGTGTTACGGAGTAAGAGGCACAGATTATTTGGCGAAGATATTGGTTAACCGTAGACTTCAACAAGAAAGGACTGTAGTGATAAGGGAAGCATCCTCTTAGGAGTCGGTTTCACAAAGAAGCGGTTCGTGGGAAGAAGCTGCTCGAGTTGAACTTACATCTAAGATTAGAACTGCTGGAACTAAGGATTGTAACTCATTTTAACACTTTCCACATCGCAACAGAGCAGCGACAGTCTTGCAACGTTTCGTTGGAGTGAGTGAATTTGACGGGTGGGTTAAATGCTGTGTCCTTCATGGAAATAGTCAGCCAAGACGACTTAGAAGATAACAAAATGGAGGTGAACTAATGTTTTGGTCATCTATTGCTACGTTAAAAATTGACGGTGCCAAAAAATAATTTTAAGTTCTCAATTTTTTTTTTTTTTGCGTGGCAGCTCATAAACAAGAAGCGTTAAACTAAAAAAATAAATTCATGCAAGTCTATTCTTCTTCACATTTTGCAAAGCTTACCTCCTTGAACACCTTCTTCATCTGAGTGCCATGTCCCTTCAGGCCATTGGCGACCCTGGCTTTCCTGTTCTTTATAGCTCTTAATAAATGTTGTCTTTGTTATCTCTCCTAAATTTTGTTTCGCCGTCCATTTACCCAAGTTCGCTAAATAGCTTATGCATTGTATTTCTCTGTTACTATTTCCTGTAATATGTTCTGTATCAAATTTTTCAAGCCCTCTTTCCTCATTATGTGCCCTAGAAATTTCAACGATCTCTCCCTAATGTTAAGTATTAATGTCCTTTTTGTTTCCATTTTCTCTAAAACTTTGTCGTTGCTCCCATGTTCGGTCCATGGTATTCCTTCTGTAGGACCACATTTCTGTTGCTTCAAGTCTCTTCTTCATCTGTGCAGGGATTTCAAGCTTTCACTGCCATAAAGAAAGACTGCTATTACATAACATTTCAGTACTCTTATTATCAAAGATAAAAATAATATTTAAGCCAAGATCATCTCTAGCAAGCGATAATGTTAAAATCAAAACAAAGGTGAACCAACCGATTGTATAATGAAGTTTATATGAAATCAAGGAGCCCATGTTAACAAATAAAATAATTTATTCAGATGTAAGCAATTTCGTATTAAGCATGGTCCGATGTATTTTGGGAGTTATAAATAAAAAAAAACATATACATTGAACAAAAAATTACACCTAGCACACGGAACATAAGTTTTTAATAAAGATTGATACAGTTTAACCCGGATATAAGAGAGTTGTCGGGACCGGAGAAGTCTCTTATATCCTGGTTTCTCTTATATCCGGGTTTGGTCTATTATATATACATTAACACAGGCTCTAATTTGGGACCAGAGAAATTTTCTCTTATATCCGGGTTTCTCTTATATCAGGGTCTCTTATATCCGGGTTACACTGTATATACAAAGTTAAAGTTACACAATATCTTGCTCATATAAATATATATTGAAAATGTTACCAATTTTCTAATGAAAACGAACTTTTATAATAGCTGATACATACATACATATATATATATATATATATATATATATATATATATATATATATATATAAATGTAAAAGGAAGACTGAAAACAACTGCGCCTAAAAGGCATAGACATGTAGAGCTAAGATATTTAAGAAAAGGCTAAAATACCAACCAACTTCGCAACCCAGATTTCAACCATAAGGTCTCCCCAGGCAAGTGGAAGATCCTACAACTTGCCTGGGGAGATCTTACGGTCGAAACCCGTGTTGCGAGCTTGGTTGCCATTTTAGCCTTTCTTATATATATATAAAAAAAAATAATGTGTGCGTGTATGTATCTATGAAAGAATTATAATTTTTTTCTCGGGAATGAAGAATGAAATATAGAAGAAACAGACTTTTAGTGGTGTGTTCAACTCAGATCATTCAATCATTGGCTACGGCACCTCAACGTGGTGTAACGGTTAGTAAATATGTCTCGCTAGAACCATTATGACTGAGTAGTGAGTTCGATCCTCACTGCGTACCCTATACTTTCGGCCTTGTGCCACATCTAAGCTGCGCTTAGAAAATCTTTTGGTACTTCGACATGGCAAGACAGCTTTAATCGCTAGATCAATTACGACTAAGTAGTGAGTTCGATCTGCACTGGGTGCGACACACGTTAGGCTTTGTGCCACATCTAAGCTATGCTTGGAAAACCACCATTCATTGGCTAAGAGTTTTCAACATTTGGTATATCTGTAAGTGTTGTTATAACTTGTAAACGCTCGTTTAAATCTATGCATACATCAGTCTTAATCTATCTGTTTTAATTAGTCCCTCTGCCTTTCTGCGACTGAATCACGATGTGTATGTGTGTGTCACCTAAATCTGCGCGTCTCTGTCTGTCATGTAGATCTGGTATAGATATGGTTGTGTGTGTGCCTCTCTCTGGTGTAGATATGTTTGTGTATGTGTGTGTGTCTCTCT
>OZ038492.1:70884097-70934097 GCA_964036315.1 Acanthosepion esculentum | reverse complement strand
ATAATTTCTGTTTGAAATACACCACAGAGTATTTTGCTTACTGGAAATAGTAAATGTTAAATCCTTTATCTTTCAATTAAAGTTGTGCGTATATATATATATATATATATATATATATATATATATATATATATATATATATATATATATATATATATATATATATATATATATATGTATGTGTGTGTGTGTGTGTGTGTGTGTGTGTGTGTGTACTTGTGCAATGCATAGCTGCTTGATATAAGTAATTTGTGATGCGGGTTCGAATTTCAGCCGCTTTAGTTACATTCACTTACGTGAAATTACACTTGGGAAAGGTATAAATCTATCTCTTCTCCCCTCCCCTAGCTGTAGCTTAAATGACAACCAGCCTAGGAGAAGGACAACAACTCTTATTTCAAAACCCGACTAGGGCTGTTTGGGTAACCTCGTGGCACACAATGTGTACCAGTGCTCTGTATTCAGTTCGGCGGAAGATTGTGGTTGATTCTGCACAAGCCTTCACCACAACATTGAAAGCGTATGTGCGTGTCGTGTCACTGTTTCGTTCTCGGTGGTGAATTGTTTTAGTCCCTTGCGCCTTAAAACGGTCACCATTCAGTGTTGATTTATATATCTACTAGCAGTATAACCAGTCTTTGACCGGGTCTTTCATTACTGGGAATTTTTGCCGTTCAGTTGGAGCAGTTTAAGTTTAAAGTCAGCCCACCCGAAAACCAATATTAGTAACAACATTTGGGTGCACATCCCCAAGTGGGGGGTTAACAATTTGAAAAGGGAACTTTATAATAATAAATAATATTATTGTAATGATTTAAACTATTTTTATTCAAGTTTTTATGAAAGATATATATCCAATAACAGATAGTAAATAGTAAAACGTTGCTGAGAGTCATAATGGACAGGAAGTAGTGGGGAGCCATTGTCGCCAATAATTTGGACTCAAAACCTGTACTGAAGAATTATCTATCAATCAAAAAAATTTCATCAAAATCGGATGACAACTGTGGAAATGCATAAACAACATCCAATCACACACACACACACATACACATATTTTTAGAATTATAGATATAGATACACACTCACCCTTCCCCGTCTCTCATATATACAGAGTAGAAAAGTAAAAAAAAAATATGCTTAATTTTTACTAATATGTTACTATTCAACAATGTCGTTTCAAGAATGATATTTATAGCCATCCATATTCAGAATTGTAATGCAAATTGTCGTATTCAAGTGGAACACATTAGAAGGGGAGACGCAGATCTAAACGCATCGTGATGTTGAAAATAAGGCATGCAAACGTTATGATGTATTTGACACTACACGGGGTCAACCCCATCGTAAATTATGATAGGCAAGCATATTACTCCTGTAAAATGATGTAGGCACAGATTGCTTAAATTCTGGAGCCATAAAATAGTCCATCTTAGTGCAGCTAATATAAGTTGCAAAATAGAAAGAGCAAGTTTGGAGATGACGTCGGCAATCAGTGAAATGTCAGAAACAACGAGTCAACACAAAATGGCCAGGGAAATTGGAATATCAATGGATTCTAAGTTTGTTCTTCTTCATGGGCCGTGTCCCTTCAATCGAATAACAAGTTGAAAATGAGAAAATATATAAGCTTCGTAATCTATTACAAAAATTAAAACCTGAAATTTTTTAATTACTGATAGTGTTTGTCTTCAGTAAATCTCTATTATATATATATATATATATATATATATATATATATATATATATATATATATATATATATATATATATCGTGATATATATTAGGTTGGTGCAAAAATAATGTCGTTTGTTGACGTTCAAATTCATGTGAGAAAACGACATTATTTTTGCACCAACCTAATATATATATATATATATATATATATATATATATATATATATATATATATATATATATATATATATATATATATATATATATTTCTGTAGTTCACTGCTACTAACAATAATACATATTTTTAATATTTTTATTGTTCAATATATATATATATATATATATATATATATATATATGGTCATCCCATAAGTTCTGGCCGAATTTTGAATAAAGAAAACAAGTGACCAAATGTTACATTTAATTACAGATTCAATCAACAATGTATTTTCCCTGATTATCTATGACTTCCTTCCATCTATTAACAAGCTTACTAATTCCATTACTGTAAAATTCTTTTGGCTTTGATTCGAAGAACTCACAAATGTCAGTTTTAACCTCTTCTTGTGTTACAAAAGCTGTTTCTTCCAAATGATTCTTTAAGCTACGAAACAAATGGTAGTCTGAAGGAGCAAGGTTGGGAGAATAAGGTGGATGAGGAATTTTCTCCCAACCAAGTTCTTCGATCTTTTGTGACGTGATTCTTGCTGTGTGTGGTCGTGCATTGTCCTGATGAAACATCACCCGTTTTCGATTCACTAGAGCAGGTCTTTTTTCCTCAAAGCTTGGTTCAAACGCTCTAATTGCTGACAGTATATTTGAGCATTAATTGTTGCATTAGGTGGTAAGAATTCAAAGTGGATTATTCCTTGGCAATCCCACCAGATTGAAAGAAGAACCTTTTGCCCATGAAGTTCCCTTCTCGGCTGTGGCTGGGGTCCGTCCCCTTTACCAAGTCACTGTCTACGATCTTAACATTTCGATAAAAGATCCATTTTTCGTCTCCAGTCACAAGTCTATCCAAAAAAGGTGAAACAAGTTGGCGAGAATGGAGAGAAGAGCAGATCTCAACTCGGGATTTGAGGTTGTTTTCAGACAATTCATGAGGCACCCTTTTTCCAAGTTTAGGAACTTTTCCAAGTTGTTGAAGATGAAGATGAACAGTTGTATGGTTTGAACTGAGAACCACTGCCAATTCCTCAACTTTTAAAGCAGGGCTGCTCCAAGAAGCTTTTCATCAAACTCAACTGGACGTCCGGTTCGATCTTCATCTTCAAGGGTGAAATCTCTACCTCTGAAATTTGCAAACAATCTTCTGTAAGTTCTTTCATTCACACATTCCTCTCCATAAACTGAGTGAATGTTTCTAGCCGCTTCGGCTGCTGAGTTTCCTTTCTTGAACTCATAAAGCATTATGTGCCTCAAATGATTCTAGGGTACTTCCATCTTAGCAGGGTTTTAATCAAACAAAATTTAATTTTATTGTTCTCTGAAATAAAATTTGATCAGTTTAAATGCATCTAAACATAAAAATAATGTTAAGCTCCATTAGACATTATAAAATACTCTTTAAATTTCGTTCATTTTAACAAAAAGTTAAAGTTCGGACAGAACTTATGGGATGACCTAATGTATTATGGCAAAAATCCAAAATTACCTCATATGCGTATAATCTATTTCAGATCGGCATAACAATGCCAATCTTCATCGGCCCTGAATGCCTTTTGGAATGTCAGTCTGGCTTTGGATTTATGTTAGCAGTTCTACTCAGATAGACGACTTGTTTTTGTTTTATAAGGAGCTTGTATTGCACTGTTATAATAAATACAATGTGCTCTATGTGGATCAGTTTTAATATTTGATATTACTAGGAACCACCTGGAATATATACCAACAGATATATTACCTATACTATATATATATATATATATATATAGAGAGAGAGAGAGGTGAGAGATAGAAAGAGAGATAAGTTGAAAATGTAATTGGAGTCTAAGAATATTTATTTAGAGTAACCTTATCGGTTTCACAGTTTTATAATTTTCAAAAGTTAAATTGAGAGAGAAAGACTCTTGGCTATGCGAGACATGTCATGGCACAGCCAAGAGTCTCTCCATCTCAATTTAACTTCTAAAAAAGGATAGAACTGTGAAACCGGTAAAGTTACTCAAAATAAATATTCTAATAAGACTGCCTTTTCAACTCCTTTTGCATATATGTCTGTCTGCGCCGATTGGCTGTATTCGCTTTTACTTATTGTTGTAGCAGGCGAAAAAGAATTTGAAAATGCATCTAAAGTATTTAGGGATATTTATTTAGAGTAACTTCACTGTGAAACTGGTAAAGTTACTCTGAATAAATATTTTTAAAACAACTTCAGCTGCATTATATATATATATATATATATATATATATATATATATATATATATATATATATATATATATATATATGAGACAGAAAGAAGTTGAAAATGCAACTCGAGTCTTTAAGAATATTTATTTAGAGTAACTTTACCGGTTTCACAGTCTTATAATTTGCAATTGTTAAATTGAGATGGAGAGATATATGACGTGGCATATCATGGCATGGCCAAGAGCCTGTCCATCTCAATTGAACTTTTAAAAAAGATAGAATTGTAAAACCGTCAAAATTACTCTAAATAAATATTAAAAACTACAGTTGCCTCTTAAACTTCTTTTTTCTATATAGTTAACCATTTTTCTCATATTCTCTAACACTCAGTAAACTCTCTTTCCTCTTTTCTCTTTTTTTTTCTTTCATCGTTCATATTTTATCTTTCCACTTTCTTTCAATTTTCCTTTTTGTTTGTTGCATTTTTCCTGTTTTTGTTGTTGCCTTTTTTGTTGTTAGATTTGCATCCTTTTTTAATGTTAAATTTTCAATCTATTTTTTTGATGTTAGATTTTCCATCCATTTTTTGTTGTTAAATTTTACATCCATTTTTTTATGTTAGATTTTCCATCCATTTTTTTTATGTTAGATTTTCCATCCATTTTTTTGTTACTGTCGCATTTTTCATTTCTTTTTTGTTGTTGCATTTTTCATTTCTTTTTTGTCGTTGTTGCATTTTTCATTCCTTTTAGTTTCATTTTCCGTTTCATTTTTTTTGTTGCATTTTTCTTTTATTTCTGGTTTCTTTTACAATACCATTTTCCCTTTCTTCCAAAACTTAATCTTTTTTATACTTATTTGCTGTTTTTTTTCTTCCTTCCATGCTCTTCCTTTTTTATGGACTCACATGTTCTTGCAATGTTTCTGGCTTTATTTTCTGGTTTTTATTTGTTTTTCCTGTTATTCCTTGCTTCTTCATTTTCTTTTCCATCCTCGTGCACTCTCCTTATATTTTCTCCATTCTTCTCAGATGCCTAATTATTTTAAAGTTTCTGCTTTGGGTTTCTCTTTTATTACAAATTTGAAAGAGGCGGTAAACAAATGAAAAAACGCAGACGCCTTTCTTAAAACTGTAGTTTCTTTTCGTAAACTTTTCTACTTCCTGTCCAAATTTAAGAAGGCAGTAGCTTTCGAAACCATTCATCATTCACCAAAAAACTGTATTTTAAAGAGACCATAGTTATTTACCGTAAAAGGATTATTTCTAATGCAAAGCTACGTAGCTAGTAAACATGGACATCGGATGAGATATTTTATAAACATTTTTTTTTTAATTAGTGCGTGGGACTGTACGATCAGACTGCATATTTTGTAAGACAAATCCATCATTTAATAATAATACAGTAAAATATTCTAAGAGGAGAAAGAAGGCAATGAAATTGAAAATAAACATCTATATATCAAGAAGTCTAAGGAAAGTGGCAAACTGAAAGACGCTACGAAGCGATTGAATGAATGGGTTCACGAGATTGTCATACACAAGACTAACAATTACTGAAAAATACTGACAGAAGCAAAATTCCTCGAGGAGATTAAAAATGGAAAGAAAATCTTGAACCAAAAAGAACTGTTGTAAGTAGTTACAGACCTCTATATTTGCCGCCTCTGTTATGAAAATAGAGTATTTGAAAACTTCAAAACAAAAAAAAGAAGCTAAAGTCGGAAGAAAAATAACAGTGGAAATTAAGCAAACAAAAGTACGACAAAGATAAAGATACACAAAATGGTAAATGGATATATATATATATATATATATATATATATATATATATATATATATGGAGAGAGAGAAAGTCAGTTATATAAGTGAATGAAGTTAATAAGCTCAGTGGTATGAAAATAGACACGAATGGGTAGAAAATGTAATCCACTACGAACTGTGCAAATATTTGGTATTGTCTTAGAGAATTAAAAAATTTATAAAATTATGTGAGTTTTGGACATCAAAGGTATCGTCTAATCTAGGTCGGAAGACGGGACCTAATGACACCGACGATTCAATAGACCATTTGAAATAGATGGAAACAATAGCTGAACATTTTTAGATAACTATAAAAGGTATCTAAACCCAAATGTGATAGGTGTACTCATCTTTAGTGGCATATTTGGGAGACAACCAATCTCATCGCTGAACACATGGAGGGTCATTCGATTCCCGAGGTGAATGACCCACAATATCACTGGAGATCTTGTCAACAAAAAAGCAGGAAAACATTTTATTAACGTAATAATACAATTATCTCTTTGCATGTTTGTCATGAACCATCATCATTATATGGCGTGGCTCTCCACAATTTCCTCTCCCTTCTGTCTGAATTTCTGGGATGAGGAATTATCTTTATTTACACTATTTACATTCGGTCTATTATCCACATCTTTGCTGAGGTTATCACAATGTCTCGGTCGTCGTGCCATCCAGCCTAAATCAGGTGTATATTGATGTGTGTAATCTACAGGAATTCTGAACTAAATTCTTTATTTAATGCCCGGGGCTAGACTATTCCCGTTCCACTTCCCATATCTAAGAATATCTCGTGCACCCTCCTCCCGACAGACTGTATCAGGTTTATATCGATCTGGTTAACCTACAAGGCTTTCTAATTTCCTTTATTTAAGCTATTGTAGTCTAATGGATTAAAGCAGTATTTCGTGAATTTAGTGACATAGTAATCGTGAGTTCAATCCCTGGGCCGGGCAGTGGAAACTAGGTGAGCAATAATTGAAAAAAAATAAATAACTAGACGAGATATTTCTAGATATGGGAAGTGGAACGAGAATAGTCTATCCCACCACCGCCCCGAAAATTAAATAAAGGCTTTAGTTCAGAATTACCAGAAGGATATCCAGATCGATATACACCTTAAAGGCTGGAGAGCACAACGGCTGAGACCTTGTGATAGCAACAACAAAAATGAGGATAATAGTCCGAATGTAAATAGTGTAAAATCCCGTCCCTATTAGCGACGTTTAGCTCTTTACCGTCCCTTTTCGTCCCTATTCTGACATCCATTCACATATAAACTTATAAAGTAATTTCTCAGCTAAGACGTTCTTGCAACGTTCTAGACACGGTGTATTTTGATTGGAGGAAGTGTGACATTGTGGCTACTTTAATATGACGTTTCAATCAGCTATTTTCATGGCCACTAATTGGCCACTCATCCCCAGAGTTCTTATAATGAAATTACAAAGTGCTGTATTTGACCAATTTCACATTGGTCTGATTTCTTTTTCTTCACTTAACAATATGTATCAGTTATGTACCATGCGTGATACATGCTTAAGCGATCATGCATCCTTCGAAATATGACTGACGAAGCAGATTTTTTCGTGCAGTAGGTTGCCATTTCTTCCTGCGGTATACCAGTTGCCATCCAAGGCTAGAGAACCAGGTCTATTTACCCATAACTGGGAGGGGGAGAGAAGAAGAAAATTCATACCTTTCCCAAGAGTATTAGCTCATAAGTGAATATAATGGATTCGACTGGAATTCGAACTTGGCTTTCCGATTCCTCAATCCGAGCCGCTATCCATTACTCCTCCGATCAATATGTATAGAAGGTATAAATGTTAGTTTTTTGGAACTTCTATGTAACAGAAACATTGTAGCAGTGTCATTTTTAGTTGAATTACTCACCGTTTCCTTCAAGCTTTCCTTCTTTCAGCTCATCCGGTGAGTTTTTTTTTTAAGTTCCTGTAGTGAATTACCGCAGAGGTCAAAGAGGCTCAGGGTTGCATGCATTTTTTTACATCGCTAGAAGAAAATGACTTATGTCCAGGGCGAACACAGATTCGAACGTGTCTCGCGTGTAAACTGACCAAAAAGAATGGCGGCTTACATTTAAAAGGGATAAATCCCGGAGTCGGATACTATCTCACAGGAATATCTTTTCACATATGTACATTTTGGTTGTCAATAAGTAACATAGGAAAAGGTAAAGCGTGGTGACTGGCGGACGGTTACTACTGTATCGAGTAAGAGACACACGGTAAACAGAAATCGCCTAGACAGGAATTGTTAACAAGCCAGAGAAGAAAGTACAGTTTTCGCTGCAGTTTCCTAAGCCGTCCCTCCTCATGTGTATTAAAGATTTCAGTTATCGCTTTTTAGCATGAACGCCCTTTTTTACTTCCTCATCTTATTTAGTACTTTCTCGTTGCTCACGCGTTCAGTCCATGAATTTCTCATCGTCTGTCTGTAGAACCATTCACTTTGCGTCCCATCATCTGGAAATGGTATTCTCTGCATTCTTTAGTAGAATCGAATTTATGTTGCCTGAAGTATCTTCTACATCGTCCGATATTCAGTGTCATATAGCTGCTTCTTTTGCTCTCTATGGAACATTGGACTTCTTTTGATGCCGTAACCAAACGAAATTCTTGAATAAACGTAACAGAGGTCGTATTCATTTGGACATGCAAATAGTAATAGTTTCAGTGGGAATTGTGAATTCAGAAGCGGTTCCTAGCCGCGTGTATAGACACTTTTAGGATAATGCGATCCGGTTTGAATTCAGTTTCCTTTTCCTAGACTGGTTGACAACCGAGGCTATAGGACCCACACTGTCACTTTTACCCGTAGCTGGGGGAATAATAGATGGATTCATATCGTTCCTAAGGCACGTAAGCGAACCTAATGAACTCGATTGGAATTCGAACCCTCCGGTTCCTCAATCCTCCTAACCGTTACTCTACCGTGGCTACATGGTGGTGTCATATAAGAGGATTCATATTACATATGTGTTTAGCATTCTTTTCTTTGTCTCTAATGAATATTTCCCGTTTATATTAATAAATAGTTGGACCTGTCTCTGGAAAAAAATCTTTGTTATTATGAAAAAATTGTTAGTGCAATATCCACTCGCCCCAAAAAAATTCATGCTATTTATTCAAAATATGTCTCGGTTTTAAATAATCCACAAAGGGTTGACAAACCGTAAGAAACAAACCAATAAATCAAACGGACATTCACTAACCTCTTATTTACTCTACGCTTGTAATCTGAAAGATCATTTGAAAAACAAACAAATATTTTAAATCCGTTTTGGTATCTAACATTGGACCTCATAGAATTTCTTGACTGTTTTTATTTGGTCTGAGAAAAGAAAACGGTTCTATGAAGAAACCGAGAGGGAAATTAAAAGTCGACGGAAGACAAAGAACCGTTGTTGGGAGAAATGAAAAGCAAAAAGGAATGAAATCCAATCTAATCCAGGCGACTAGAAACATATCCACTCTGGGAAAAAACATAGTCTGTTTGTTTATTCGCCATCCTCTGAATAAATAGCAAACTTTGTCTGCTTCTTTCGCTTTCCTCTCGTCTGCTTAACAGTCGGTGACCCTGAAAAATGTTTCAACAACCTAGTCTTTGTAGTTGGTGTGGGTGTGGCTCAAGAGCGGGGGATGTCGGACCTAAGTTCTTTGCGTTGATTACTGTCGATCTTACCCGAATTCCCTTCTGGGGTTTTGTTGAGGTCACAAATTGCTTTTTATTTAAAAAAAACTTATTTAATTATTTTCTATAACCGCCCGCCCCCAGTATCATACTGTCAAGGTAAAACATAATATTTTAACCATTTTCTTTGGTATTTTGGGACAATTACACCAAGTGATGAGGGAGAGGTCGTCTAAGACGGCTTGTTCGCTTTGGGGAATGCACTCCCGAGAGGATGCTTCATCGATCCCTACAATCTTAACCTCTTCAAGTCGAGAGTCAACGGTTATTGATCCTGAAAATCCTCATTATATGTCCCTACCTGTACGCCCTTACAACAACCTCATTTAGTAAAACTCTACCTTGAGTGGCTCTTGGGTCTTATATTGGGTGAATAATATTAAAAAAGGTGTCACTATGCTGGTAGCATAACAGTTTACGTCGAGGAATGAAGATTAGGCGATCTGCGCTTTAAAACTCTGACCTGAACTACTGAATTAATCTCTCACTAGCTATGGGTTAAATAGCAGAGTAGATTTGGCTCTGTTGCAGTAGTTGGCAATCAGTCTTAAGAAAAAAAAAACTGAATTCAGAAACCTTAGAGAATGCTACCGGAAACCATTCTCTTTTCCAAGATGTCATGCCAGTTCACAGATAATAAAGAGAACGAAAATCTATATAAAAATCATATCGTGACGGTATGAATTCCAGGTTGGAATCTGACAGAAGTACTCGCCCACCTTATGGAGGAAGAGAGCCGCCTTTTGAATCGGCTTGCGTATACATCTTTCCAGCCGTGATGTCGGGGCATATCACACTTTTCCATGTTGCCCTATCTCAGCAAGGAAGAGTAGGCTGATAAATATAAGATGAAAATGTCAAGCCCACCTCTGGACCCTCGCCTGGGTATGAGGATAAACTACATCCGACAGCAAGGCCTCTGATTGGGAGGTTTTGAGGAGCGTGGAACTGCCTCTTAATTACTGTTATTCAAAGGTCCACCCTGGTTAGGGATGATAGCAACTGTTATAGTGAAAATAGTGAATTCCCGAATTGGACTCAAAATGTGATGAAAGTATAAAAATACATTTTTTATAATAAGAATAACAGCAATACATTTTTTTTTAAATACCAGCAAGAAATTAGTGGAAAAGAGAGAAAAAAATTACCAGTGGTCTCAAGAAAATTAAATTTCGACATTAAATGACCCACAAGGAATATACTGTTAAAAAAAAAAATAACAACCGGACCGGACTCTCAGACGGGACTGATTTGACAGCGGTGATCAGTTGATCAATCTAGTGTTTCATGCGATTGGACGAAAATAAGGTGTTTAGAAGTGTGTGTATATATATATATATATATATATATATATATATATATATTGTGTGTATTTAGGCAGCATTTTTTCATTCATACATGTTTCATTAAATAATATAGATAAGTGTTGTCTATATATTTTATGTAAGTTCTTTTCATATCGTCTGATAAGATTAATAACATTATCATTAAACAATGAAAGAAAATCACAACGGCTTTCCATACTCAATACTCATCGGATTCACTCTCGCGTGGTCATGTGTGACGTCATGAGCTGTGGTGCGATTTTCGCTTTCAGCGTCTTATATGCACGTGTTTATCGTTGCTCGGAAATCATCCATATAAACAAAAACAGACTATCATCAATTTCTTGTTCGTGTAATGCTTAATATATTGTGTAATTGTCATCTTCGATAATGGATTATGTAAGCTGAAAGCTTTGATTGGATTAAAAAATATATATATGTGTGTGTGTGTGTGTGTGTGTATATATATATATATATATATATATATATATATATATATATATATATATATATATATATAAAAGCTGAGGCCCTTCTTTCAGTATTTAGCTAACTTACTCGCAATGATAGGATGTGACACACGGGTCGTTTTTTATTTTAATGACCATACGCGTACACATAGAACAAGTACGGAAAATGCCTATCCCGCTTGACCACTGTGATGCTGGTATCCGTATTCAACCTCCTAGTTTACTGCAATGGGGGAGGTGCCCTTGCAGGGTTAGAATCACAATGGAACAGTCGCACATTCCGGTATTCATTCTCCCCCCCCCATACCACGGTGGCAAGATGTGTCACGAAATTGTTTTTAAGTATGGCTGTCATCGGCCAATTCAAAATTGTCTGGTCTCCGCGACCACTGTCACTCTGGACCCGGTATTCCACCAGCACTTCCTTTTTAGTGAAATGAGGAAGGTGCTGCCGAAAAGTTGGAATCTCGAGTAGCACGCATCCCTCAGAATTTTTCCCTGAACTGCCCGAAGACAGAAACGCGACAGAGAGGTGAAGAAAAGATACTCCACATTGATCCTAACCATAGGTTGTTGCGTTTGCTTTCGTACAAATAACGTATCAATCTTCTGCCTTCTCCACAATTAAAAGTTAACAGTAGGAAAGACTGTTTTTTCTAGCATTAGTTGGCAATCAGCCTAGAAGGAACAACTCATAATTTAGTAAGGCTAGAATCCTCTTTCCATGAAATGTTACTTTTTCTTTTCAGAATGATGTTCACTCTGTACAATGCCCAAGAGTCACTCGATGTAGAGTGTTAAAGATTGAAAGGCGCAGTTTATGGGGATATGTCGTGGAAGATAACGGTTAACCCTAGACTTGAACAAGTTAAAATTGCAGTGATTGTGGAAGTATCCTCATGAAAGTTGGTTCGAAAAAACGGCGCTTCTTGGGCGGACCTGCCCGAGGGGAACTTACATCTCACCAATAGAATACAGAGGGAATGGTGCATCACTACAATGGGCGTGGTATGGAAGTTCTTAAACCTGAAGGTCAGAACTGGTAGAAATTAAGGAATGGAGTTCGTTTGTGCTATTTCTATGCGAATAGTGATTGAGTCGCTAGAGTTGGAAAATAATTCGCCATCCATACGGAGATGCTTTTGAACGCTTTCGTGACTAGAAAAAGAAGACTTGCTAGTTCTTTCCCGTGTATGGCAGCTCCTGCCCATATATGGCAGCAGTACTCCATTTTCAGCCTGACCTTGCTCTTATAAAGGTAGAGGATAGCAGGTGGAGTCTGGTACTTACTGGAGCATTAAAGGGAACCGACTATTTACCAGGCATATTTAGCAATGGATCGTATATACAAGTTCCATTTGAGGTCCGGGTTGAGTCTGTGCCAATGGGCGCTCAAGGCACGTGGTCTCTCAGAGAACGAACACACACTCACTCATCAGGATAGCAAAAAATTCAGGCTCCACGAGGTGATGTAACCTCACCATTTTGGTTTGCGAGGCAATGAATGTGATCATTCAGTTTTTACACCATTGAGCTGTTAAAGCTAATACAGAGAAGAGATCAGTTGACAAGCTCTGGCCATTTAGGGTTGTGGAAGTGCATATATCGTTGAATCATCAACATAGTTATTCAAAATTGACCAGAGAATACTCTTAGGCAGATCCATTATCTAATGCAGAAAGAGTGTCGGGTGGTGAAGCACTCCGTTGATTGATTGGCCTTCGGTGGACCGGCTGTTAACAACTACCTAGATGGACTAACTCGTTAGGAACGACTTTATTACTGAGAAGACTCTTCTAGTGACTCCACAACAAGAGAGAATGCGATGTTGCACTTTGTCAAACCACTTTGAAATATTTAAGTTGCAACGGAATCCAGAGCGCGGTGAGGCCGAAGCTTTTAGTCCTCATAAAGTCTAGAAGGTTAAAACACACACACACGCATACACAATGTTTAAATTTTTATGGAAATTTCTCAGTATCGAAGAAATAGATATAAAGAGTGTGGGCATAGGACTCATCATTACATGGCGACTGTCAGTATATCGCTTCAATGAGACCTTCAAATGAATTACACACACGCACGCACACACACACACACACACGCTGTATCGTAGCTCATTACGTACTTATTCTGTGAATAAACACGTTAGTGACTGAGAGAGCTCAGATCGGGGAAGGGGAAGAGCCTTGTAACATTAGTAATAATAGTCATTTTTACAAATTTGCACTTATCTTCCAAGAACAACCAAATTTAAGTTATTCGGGTATATATATATATATATATATATATATATATATATATATATATATATATATATATATATATATATATATATGTGTGTATGTGTGTGTGTGTGTGTGTGTGTGTGTGTGTTATGGGTCCTTACCTATAACTACAGAATGAACTCTTCCTAACACTATGTATACTACGCCTCTCAAGAGAGAGAGAGACGAATCGAGTCGAGCCGATAGTAGTTTTCTCCAAACCAGACTGACAGTCATACTAACACCTTCCACATCTTGTATTATTATTATTCCGTGTAAATATATCTTCGTTATTTCTACTCTTGTGTTCGTGTTGTTCTTCCTTGGTCCTAACCTGGAGCATAACAATATATATATATATATGTATATACACACACACACACACACACACACACACACACACACACACACACACACACACACACATATATATATATATATATATATATATATATATGTTTCGGTTGAGCTCTGTGAGAATGAAGCGTGTGTTTGTAAACAGTGACTATTAAAGCTAATATAGCAAGACTCTTCGGCAGAATTGAGTCAGTGTCAGTCACTGTGTGTTTATCTAAATCTAAAAATAAATACGCTAAAATTCACCTTCATCCCTGCCGTGCGCCGACGGTTTAGTGGTAGAATTTCCGACCGACGCCAATTCAGCCGGGTTTCGATCCTAGCTAGAGGCAACCGGACGTCTAGGCACACTGATGAGCTGTGATACAGCGAAATAGTCTGTCTGTGGCTGATAATGTATATATATATATATATATATATATATATGAGGGGGAAGATGGCCTGAGATTGCATTCAAGCGGGAAACAGACAGTCGCCCCTTGGTGTTGACTCAGTTTCCATGTACAGGGTGCCATGGGTAAATTGTCATTATTCTATATTTTAAATTTCGGGCATGTGCGTTGTTTGTTTTTGATTTTGTCGACTGCACAGTATAGTAGGGTCAGTTGAGCACCGTCTGTGAGAAAAACAGAACCATGACGCTATTCACTGCGTCAGAAATTTGGAAACGGCATGGTGTACTGCTTGGCATTCGCACCGGAAAATAAAATACGAACATTTCTGCATGTTTGGGTGTCAATCTGACGACAGTGCTGCGGATTCGGAAAGTGATGTGTCTAATGATGATTATGAAGGTGTTTGGAATGAACACGTGTGATTTTATGCCTCCATTTATCTTCCCACATGGCCTCATACGCAACATGGAGGCCTACATCATGTGTCTTGCGGTAATGCTGCCCTGGGTCAAGAGGGTGGCTGCTGGAAGACCCTGTGTCTGGCAACAAGTTTCTGCACCATACCACACACGCAGAAGAACACAGTCATTGCTGTCAGACAATTTCTGTGGTCATATCCCCCTTTATATCTGGCCACCTAACTCCCCAGAATGCAACGTCCAGGAGAGTTGCAGGAGATTTCGAAGTCGTCTGGAGACCGTGGTTGAAGCTAATGGCGATTTTATTGAACACATTTAGTCCTTAGTATTTCAAGATATTTTTGTGTCATTTTGGTAAATATATCTGTTAAAATGAAACGTCAATGTTGTTTTCAATTTTGTGTAATTTGGACAACAATTATCCATCGCACCCTGTCTGTGTATATATGAAGTGGCGAGTGGCGGCAGTCTGTTTCATGCTTGCACGGAATCTCAGGCCATCCTTTATATATTATAGTTGATCTGAATATCGCACTTAAGCGTTAAACTGACAGTAACTATGTTACGTTGATTCCTATGTCCACACTCTTTATGCCTATGAAGACCCTATCTCCGATATTGACCAACTTCGCCTATAAATATACCAAATTATAAACATTAGCCATACACACACACATACATACATACATACATACACACAGTGTATGTGTGTGTGTGTGTGTGTTCACCCAATGTAGGACCTCAGATCAGGTCACGCAGAGGTTTGCTGAACGATATTGGACGTAATAGGAAGAGGCAAGCAGAGAATATTATGAGCATACGTCGGAAAGACAACGGTTGACTCTAGGCTTTGAAGAAATTAAGATTCTAGCGATCGGAGATATATACACTATTATATAAAGACATTTATAATATGTTTAACGTTCTTTTTATAGATACAAATATTTAAGCAAATGTTCTGTTTTATAATAAACAGTATTAAATAACATTTACCGGCCTGAATTTCATAGAAAATTTTCGTTCTCGGACATTCAGGCCGGTAAATGTTATTTAATACTGTTTATTATAAAACAGAGCGTTTGCTTAAATACTTGCATCTATAAAAAGAACGTTAAACATATTATAAATGTCTTTAAATAAATTGTCGGACTATGTCCAATTCAAAAATATACACTATTATGTATAACCAAACTGTTGCAACTTAAAAGTTATTGTAAATGCTTCTAATAAAATATAAGATGAAATAGCATATTTATGTAAATGTAACTAAAAATATCCAATAATTGTCAATATCTGTTGACTGATATCAATTTTTTTATAGCATCGCCTTGCATAATAACATTTGACATTGTTGTGGTGAAATAGGACCAAGGAATTCTAATTTACCTGTGGCTAAGAGACCTACCCTATTGGAGACGCCATTTGCAATTTAGTTAAAGCGCATGTGTGTGTCTCGCACGTTCAAAACTATCGCTAATTTGTATGTGTGGTTAAACATCTGAATAAAAGGTGAACAGCACAGACGAGCAGAAAAGGAACTACAACCCTTTGACCTGTTCTGGACTGAGCTCATTGCGACTTTCAAATGCAATAGTATCGTAAAATACAATTTGTCTCGTAAATTCAGATACGATATTAGAGATGCAGCGACTGAAATGTAGTTAAATGTGTCAAAATGAAAACTTTAGCCGTAAAGCTGTTGATGGTGATGCAGTCATGTGGTAAAGTGCTGAATTGTGCATGCTCATATGTGCAATTAGGTATTTCGATTACTGTATTCCGACGGGCGGTTCTTTCCCCTCTGATTTGGGTGCATTCGGTAATATTAGCGTTTTCTTTTAATCCCCACGTTAAATAACTGGTGCCGTCATTTTCCTTGACTTGTGGATCATTGAAGGAGGAAACTTGGGTTAATGAAGCCAGAGATCGCACCCTTTGAAATGAACCGATTGAAACCAGTGGAAACAATTTTTTACACTCATTTCATTCATTCATTTATTCAGCTAGCGCATTTTGCACCGTTGTGGTCACCACTCTGATCAATGAAAGCCTTATAAATATTAAACGGACATCATGCATGGCACAAGCACGTTATTACTAAGACATTGTGCTATCAAAAGACCTTTATTTACTTCGAAGTGAGATTATACTGAACAATTTAGCTATATATGTAATATGTTATACAGTGAAGTAGATTTAGTGATATTTTCAATAAACAATTCAAATTTAAAACACTTTCTTATAATTTGCGCTCAGTCGTATTATTTTCTCATATATACTTTTATCTATTTTTTGTTTTTTTTTAATTATGATCTAACAAATGATCTAACAAATCCTATTCATTGAGTAGCATTCTTTGTAATCTTTTACACATTTTTTTTACACATTTTTTACTATCGAATACATGTTTTGCTTGTGGTCATTTACAATTAAAACTCTGGTTTGAAAATATTTTCCATTAAATGTATCTTATACAATAGATAAGCTTGATTTGGATTTATTCTTGAAATAATAAAATTTTGAAGTCAGTTTAAAACAAAAATATTCGTAAATTAGGCATTTCTGTATATTTTCAGACGATCTATAAAAGAAAATTCTTAACAATTGATAAAATTTATGTATCTAGGTTTTGCTGTCATTACTTATCACTTGACACCCCCAGCTTTAATACTGAATGCAATTTTGATTTTTTTCTAAAAAATGTGAAAAATAAGCATGCCCTAATGTACATATGGTCGACTCCTCATTCGATTGGTTAAAATCAAGTCTCATTCGGACAGCTACTTCTCACGAACCGCTGGTTTGTATAACTAACTTGTGATAGGATGCTTCCGTGACTACGGCAATCTTAACCTAATCCAGCCTAGGATCAACCGTTATCTACCCTTGTAACCCTCTACCTTAAGTAGCTCTTGAGCCTTTTAATCGGTGAACAATAGCGTAAAAAGGAAAATTAGCCTGCTTCATTCATCCGATCTCTTCTTTGTTTTATTACATAAAACTGATTGTGACGACAGTTGCTCTCTTTACAGTGTAATAGCATGGTTTCATACGAGTCTTCTTTCAAAGTGATCGGGAGCAGCTGTACTTTGAATGATACAGAACTTTCTGGTTCATGCCTGAATCAACAGCACAAACCTGAGATACCGTATTAACATAAATTGTCTCCCTACATTTGTTGGGAGGAAACCGCCTGTATAGGAATAGAAAATGAATGGAGTAAGTATGCAAAAATAGAAAAGGCGTTAGACAGGGACGCCACTCTTCTTACCGAATTTATTTATGTTTTACAGTGAGGTGGTCATAAGAGAACTAGAAGTCCCACCAGGATTTATAAATGGTAGACACAATCTTAACAACATATGATCTGTGTTGCTAGTATAACTGCAGGAACTCCTAGTCAAGGTAGTAAAGAAAACCGAAAGAAAGGGCTATCAATTGTAATAAAAAAAGAAAGAAAAAAAGACAATATAGGTCATTAACGAGCGAAAAAGCTCAAGATGCATGTTGCAAATAGTAAGCGTCAAAATAAAGAAACTGGAATGGCAAAAGATGCTTTTACAAAAGTAAACAAAGTATTACCGTATTTTCCGGCTTACAGGACGCTGCGGCCTGGAAGACGCACCCTAATATTGGAAAGAAATTTCTAAGGAAAAAAGTCATTCTCATACAACAACGCATTCACCATTACAGTAGTCCCTCACATACTGGTGCCCACGTGTCACCAGTATGTGAGGAACTACTGTAATGGTTAGCAAGCTTGTCTCGCTAGATCAGTTACCACTGAAAAGTGAGTTCGATCCTCACTAGGTGCTCCATAATTTCGGCCTTGTACCACATCTAAGCTACGCTTAGAAAATAACCCTACTGGTGCCACATGTTGTTTACATTAATTACTCGTCCGATTTTGTTTGTATGGTAATAACATACTAGTCAGGAGCAGAAAGGCTCCTACCGCTGCTAGTAAACTGAGCATGATTAAGTTTGTGGCTCGGCTCCAGGAAGATTCATAGTCTTGGAAATACTTGTAACAGCTAAGTACTGAGATTACATCATATAAAAGGGTGAATTAGATATATAGCTAACATTATAGTGTAATGACTCAACAAACAAATCCACGTCCCTGTAAGTCAAGCCAATTAGGTGACCGACTAAGCTTACTTGAACCTGGGCGTTGCCTTACATTCGTCTTGGAAGACGTAGACGTATTTTTCAGGAAAAAAGTGCCTCTTGCAAGCCGGAAAAGACGGTAATAAGTAGGAACTGTTCTGAACTGTTATATATGAGTTCTCCTGTATGGTAGTGAATGCTGGACAATTTCCTCAAAGATGAAGAGGAGAATTGAAACAACAGAGATGCGGTTCTATAGATGAATGCTAAGAATACTACAGACTGAGTATGTGGGCAACGAGAAACTTCTAAGGAAAATGGAAACAAAATGGACGCATGCTTAAAATAAGAAAGAGACAGTTGAAATTTCTCGGACACATAATGAGGAAAGAAAGATTGGCGAATTAGACACCCATGACAAAATTAAGAAAAGATTTAGCGAGTAGTCTATCTAACGATGTTGTGCAAATAAATGACAGAATAGAAACTAAGAGATAATGAAAAGGCAAACGTTACATAGGACGTTTCACGTCCTAAAAAAGCCACAGCATATAAGGAAGAAGAGTCTAGCATTAGGCTAAGTACAAGTACGAGAAGACTATGGCGTCTGGTTAAGAATAGCAGCTATCGAACTCCGCATATAAAATCCTTTTAGGCCATTAAATATATTAGAGACTCTGCTCTTCTATGTACCGTGTCCCTCCAGGACGTGGTCGATCATAGCTATCCTTTTTTGCTCTTAGCAGTGTTTCTTTCTTGGATAAGTCCCTCCCCATCTCGCCAGGCATTTAAACAAACTTGTCAGATATATGACAACCTGCTTTTCATTATCACTCGATATACCCTGTGAAGGTTTAATTTTCCCAAGCTTTCCTTTCTCATAATGTGTCGAAGAAATTTCATCTGTTTCTATCTAATTCTGAGTATAAGTGCTCTTTTCAAAACCATTTTATTTAAGACTTCCTGACTGCTTACTCACTCTGTCCATGGAAAATCTCCGTAATCTTCTGTAGAACCTTATTTTTTGTCGCCGCCGGTTTCCTCATCTGTGGCGAGATTGTCCATTATGCACTGCCACACTAGAAGAGGCACGGTGGAGTAAAGGATAGCGGATTGAGGAATCGGGGAGCAGAGTTCGAATTCCAGTCAAATCCATTATATTCACTTACATGCTAATACTTTTCTTCTCCATCCAGCTATGCGTAGCTAGCAGGACAGACCCGGTTCTATAGCCTTGGATGGCAACTGGTCTACCACAGAAAGAAATGTCAATCTACTGCTGGAAAAAGTCTGCCTCGTCAGTCATGTATCGAAAGATCCCGCATGGCACATAACTGACTAGAGGATTGATATCACATAGTATTTCGGTACTCTTGTCATCGTTTCTAACGAAACCTTCACGCTTCTTCGGGTTTTGTTTAGCTTTTGAAATGCATAATTCATCGTCAAAAGACCGCACAATGCACTCAAACGTTCAGGCGTAATAATATCAATAAATTATCAAAGAATAGGTCACCATTAACCATTACTGGTCTCCGTCATTTGAAAGGAAGAATCCCTTTGCGGCTAATTCAAATGCAAATTGTTGAAGAATGTCGAATTTCCTGCCAACAAATCTGACATTCTTATCTTTTCGATCTGGTGCCAGTCTCTGCTCTTGTCAATTTACCTTGAAAGCCACCAGTACAGCTGAAAGAGCCACTCTTCATACATCCCCCCTCGGGCTAAATATTCATCTCTGCTTTATCTGATGTTGCTGTTTCACCCTCCCTCGAGAAATTAGATAACACCATTTCCAAAGGCCAATGTCATGTTCCCAGAGATTAACATCATTTCAAGAGTAGAAAGAAAGAGAGAAATAACAAAAAAAAAATCAGCAAAAACGGACAAAAAAGACAGTGAAAGAAAGAATGTAATGATATAACTAAGGAAGAAAGAAAGAGGTAGGAAGGAAGAAAAACGAAAAATATGGTTAGAGACAGAAATAAAGACAGAAAAAGATAAATAAAAAAAGGACGAATCAAATGAAAGAAAGGCGAGAATAAAGAAATAAAGGAAGTATATCAAATGTAAGAAACGGGTAAAAATATAAGGAAGAAAACTAAAAGAATCAAAAGAAAAAAATCAGGAAATACGGAATGTGAAACTGAAAACAAGAGATGAAAAGATGAATAACAAAGGACAAAAGGATAAGAAAAATGAAAAGAAAAAGAAAAGAAATAAGAGAAAGTGAAAAAGAAAGCTAACACACACACACTCTCTTTCTCTCTCTCTCTCTCTATATATATATAGAGAGAGAGTCGCCTGACGATTGCACTAGCATGAAACAGACTGTCGCCTCTAAGTGCTGACTTCCATGTCCACTTTTATATTTACACACGCTCTATCTCTGATATTGAGCACTTTACCCCATAAATATAGCACACTTTAAGACTATATTTCTGCATATATATATATATATATATATATATATATATATATATATATATATATATATATATATATATATATATTCAGGGTGCGATGGATAAATTGTCTAAATTCCGCAAAAATGATAACAACACTAACATTTCATTTTAAGATATATCTACCAAAAAGGCAAAAATATCTTGAAATGCTAAAGAGTAAATTTATTCAATAAAATCGCCATTGGCTTCAACGATGGCTCCCAGACGACTTCGGAATCTCCTGCTTCTTTTCTGGACAGTTTCCTTGTTTAAGTTGGTGAATGCTGCCATAATCCTTACCTTCAGTTCATCTAAGGTGTTAGAATAAGTTTTGTTGGTCTGTCGTTCAACTACGCCCCACACATAATAATCAAGGGATTACATTCTGGGGAATAAGGGGTGATGTGGCCGCAGAAATTGTCTGACAGCCATGACTGGATTCTCCTGCTTGTGTGTTATGGTGCTGAGTCCTGGTGCACTTTTTCTTACAAACGGTGCCCAACTGACCCTATTGACCTGTGCAATGAAAAAAAGAAATTCGAAGACAAACAACGCGCATGCTCGAAATTAAAAATATAAAATGGCCATAATTTACCCATCGCACGATATACGAGGGGGACCCAAAGTAACCGGAATTGTGTCATATAATTTTATTCATTTATTGTTTCATGTTTATATTCTTATCACCTTCATTTGAAGCAATGCACCGGTCCAGACGTGTTTTCCATTGTTCAAAGCAGTCCTGGAACTCTTGTGAAGTTATGTTTTTTAATGTCTCCGTCGTTTTCTTCTTAACCTCTTCCGCATCTGCAAAACGTTTTCCTTTGAGGACTTTCTTCATTCAGGGGAACAAAAAAAATCGCAGGGGTGAGATCGGGTGAATAGTGAGGGTGAGGAAGTGGGGCCATACCATTCTTGGTCAGAAACTGTCTCAAACTCAAGACGGTGTACGCTGGCGCATTGTCGTGATGCAACCATCA
The DNA here is from genome assembly GCA_964036315.1 of Acanthosepion esculentum. Taxonomy (NCBI): domain Eukaryota; kingdom Metazoa; phylum Mollusca; class Cephalopoda; order Sepiida; family Sepiidae; genus Acanthosepion; species Acanthosepion esculentum. Next base: position 70,911,779 of record OZ038492.1, on the reverse strand, counting down.
CTCTCCACTTTGCCACAGGTCAGGGCGTTTTTGTCTCACCTTGTCTCTCAACTGGACTTCCAAGTAAAAAGCCTGGTTACAGTTTGACCAGGAGGAACAAATTCTTTGTGGAGAATTTCTTTCACATCAAAGAAACAAATCAGCATCGTCTTGACATTGGACTTAAGTAAGCGATTTTTTGGGTCGTTGTGACGTTGGACGCTTCCACTGACTTGATTGCTGCTTCGTTTCCGGGTCGTAGCCATAGCACCAGCTTTCGTCACCAGTGATGACCTTCGAAAGGTCTGGATCAACTTCTAACTGTTCTTTCAGTTTACGATAGGCATCCTTTCAGCCATGGTAAAAATGAACGAAAAGGCGGGAAGCACTTCAAAACACATGTGAACCACGGAGCTGTACGTCTTCCCACGAGGACACCAGTTAGCACACTGATACCTGAGGGTTGCCTCAAGTGGCATCTAGCGGTGGAAGCCTGAACTACTACGGGCTTCTCACACAGAAAACGATTCCGGTTACTTTTGTATATATATATTTTATTTTTTTTTTTTTAATCATATCACCCCAAGCAAGGCCGGAGGCCACTATCACGCAAGGGGTTAAAGAAGGATTGGAGGAAGAGCAGATAGGAGTGATAAAGGAGAGGATGTGGAGAAAGAGAAAGACAGTGGGTCGATCAAGGCAAGGGGGCCACAAAAGATCCGGAGCGAGAGCAGATAGGAATGAAAAATGAAAGGATGTGGAGAAGGGAAGTGGATAGATCAAGGCAACTGGAGATGTCGATTGACGCTACACTTAAACCGTTGGAGATTGTATTTGTCAGGGAAACAGTAATAGGGAAGGGAGTTCCATAGGCGAGATGTGCGAGACATGAAGCTATTGGAGTAGAAGAGACGTCTACATCTAACAGTTTCCACGGTGTAGGGGTGGGAGCGGGATGCCAGCCTGGTGGGGCGTTTAAATTCACGAGGCCCGGGGACAAGCGAACGCAACTCCTCAGAGCAATTACCGTGGAAGTACTTGTAAAAAAAGCAGAGCGAGGCAACATCGCGTCTGTGAGAGAGCGACTGCAGACGAGATGACAGATCAGGGCCAATCACGTTTCCTATCCGTCTCTGGATCTTATCAAGAACCCCGAGGCAAACAGTAGCGGCTACAGACCATATATGGCAGCGATACTCCATGCAAGGGCGAATGGTCGATTTATAGACTTGAAGGATCGATTCCGGGGAGAAAAATTTCCTGGCTCGGCACAGAGAACCAACTTTCTTTGCGGTGGCTGATGCAACTGACTCGATGTATTTGTTCCATCTCAGATCAGCAGACAGCGTGAGACCGAGCAGCCGCAGGGAGGAGCTCTCGAGAAGTTGGTCATCAGACATTCTAATGGGATGCAGGGATGGATCCTTGTGGTGGCTGATAGAGAGCAGTTTCGTTTTAGAGGCGTTAAAGTTTACCATCCATTTCTCACCCCAGATCACAACCGATTGGAGGTCCTTTTCAATTTGAGCTGCCAGGCTAGCTTTGTCCGCCTCACTAGATTTGTGTTTGAGGCAGGAATAAATGGTGGTGTCGTCAGCGTAGATGCCGACTTGGGAGTCTATGGCGTCAGGAATGTCGTTTATAAATATGAGGAACAGGGTAGGGCCTAGGATGGAGCCTTGAGGAACACCTGCGTTAGCGGGATAGGATCTGGAGATGAATCCACTAAGAACAACCTTCAAATCCCGGTTTGACAGGAATGACTGTATTAGGTCAAACAATCGACCTGTGATACCATAACCCTGGAGCTTGCGGAGAAGGCCGGCATGCCAGACTCTAACGAATGCTTTGGAGATGTCAAGGGCCACGGCACGAGCTTCACCGTTGTTATGGATAGCTTGGTAGACAAATTCAGTGATGGCCGTAAGCACGTCGGCAGTAGATCGGGCAAAGCGGAAACCATACTGCTTGTCTGAGAGCAGATCGTGGGATATCAGGTGATTAATCACTTCGGCGTTGATAATGGCCTCGAAGACTTTGATATATATATATATATATATATATATATATATATATATATATATATATATATATATATATATATATATATATATAGGAGGATGGAACAAGAGATGCCAAATAGAATAAAAATCAGAGAGCAAACAGAGAGAATTGAAAAGAAACATGGAAAACGGAGAAAAGAATAAAATAATTAAAGTATCCAGGGTGAAGAGAAACATTTAAAAACAAAGAAAGTAGAATAGAAAAGTACGAAACTGATATTTTTGACTATTCAATCTGTGACGCATTTGTATGTATAAACAATATCATTGCTCAGTGAAATCTGGTCATGGAAGACTGCGTTCAAGTAAGAATGCGTGTGACATCCTTATGCAGGAAATTCATATATTATTCATATTCACTATGAGACCCCCCCACACACACACACACATAATCAATTTTACCACTGTGACGTGACAACTTATCATCCATCCATTTTTTTTCTCGTAACACCACGGAGGGACGATTTTTTAACAATGTTCTTTCTTAAATGTTTTCTACTTGATTTTAAAAACAGAGGAAATAAAAGTATGGGGATAAATTCAAACTAACCCCCCACTTCCAAGAAAACAAAAAAAAATGAAATAATTACTGGTGAAGTTAATTGAGAAAAATTGCGGCCATTTGAGAAACACTAAAAGTTAAATTGTCTTCTGATACAAGAAGAAACAAAAATGTCTCTCTGAACTTTGGAAGTTGAAGGTCACAATCATACCAGTTGGCATTAGTGCGCTTGGTACGATGACTGAAAGAATGGAATAGACATGGATAAGAAAACTGGCATTGTTTACCTAATGGAACTGCTGCAGAAAAGAAGCCTCTTAGGAACAAGAATAATTCGGAAAGTTATGAAGACTGCATGTTAGGAGAACTGCATGATATCTAAAAATGCTGGTTGTGGTCTACTACCGATGAAATAATTACGAGATATTAAAATCATATCTGAGTAAATAATATAATATTAATAACTGCTGTTGCTAGCGCATTTGAAACAGTACCTTAAACAGAAAAAAATGAATTGGTTTTGGTTTGGTTTGTTTTACGGCATATCAACCTCAATGGGTTATTTAATGCCGACAGAATTTTCATTGTTGGTAATATTTTTTTCCAAAAATCTATTTCTGGTAATATTTTTTCCTTTAAAAAAATCTATTTCTGGTAATATTTTTTCCTTCAAAAATTTATTTCTGGTAATATTTTTCTTCGCTGGTAATATTTTTTTTCAAAAAAATGTATATCTGGAAATGTTTTTTGTTTGTTTTTTTTAATGTATTGCTGGTAATATTTTTTTTTCAAAAATGTATAGCAGGTAATATTTTTTTCAAAAGTGTATTGCTGGTAGTAATTTTTTTTACAAAGTATTTCTGGTATTAAAACCTATATTTACACTTTCATAGTGTTTTGACCCCAGTTTGGGGGTTAAATGTTTACCCATAGTTGGGACCCTAACAGGTGCTACCACCCCGGATCAGGGTAGACCTGGGAACACCAGCAATTAAGAAGTGGTTCCGGACTCCTCAAAACCTCCTGATCAGAGCCCTTGCTGTTGGGTGTAGTTTATCGTCTTACCAAGGACGCAGACGTAGTTTATCGTCTTACCCAGGACGGAATTTGAATTGGATGAATAAAGAATTTTGGGAAGAATTCACACAGCGGTTTCGGAGTCTGAGAAAATATTGAGAGAGGTGCTAGTGATTTGGGGAGACTTGCTCTCATTTAGTCTCCAACGATAAAGACCCAAAATCTGCTGTGAATACACAAATACGGGAATAATTTCAAAAAGAAAGCCGACTAGAAACACTTATCTTTACTAAGCTGATTCTTGGCGGTTACGATAGAACGATTCAGCAGAATCAAGTGCAGTCACACAGTCGCGGGAAAATCTTTTGAAACCAAATCTAAGTAGTATTTTATTATGATTATTACCAAGTAAGAAAGCAGCACGCCTCCACCCCTAAAAAAAAGTATGGCTTAGTTACAAATATACGAAGCCCAATATACCCATTATGACATCCAGCCTGGTAAGTGTATACCAGACTCATGCAGAACAGCCAAATATGCACGATATGATAAGATCTTTTGATACAAGCAACCTATATCTTTGCAAGTTGGGTCCAGTTAGAAACACCTTCAGGTCTAATAACCCACTCCACTCCATCAGACTCCGATTAAGTGTGTTCCCAAATATCTTGATGTGACCCAATATGTTTTTGCTGCTTCATCCTTCAAAATTAAAAAAACAACAACAACGCTATCAGGTCAAGATTTTTCCTCACTAACCCCGCTCATCAACAGGAATGCATAGAACATAAACCTCTAAGTGTCATGGCAACCGAAATGCAAATCTGAGGTAGTAGACAATGTTTATTGTAAGCCATATTAATTCAACATAACAAGACACCGCCTCTATTACGGCCAGAAGCCACGAGAGCTAGGCCTGGAGTAGCATCACGACATTTCATTTATTATTAATATAATTATCTACTAACATATTAAACAATTTTTTCCAGATGTTGCTTAAAAATCTTATAAATTCATTAAAAGAGAGAGCAAGTAAGTTAGAAATCAAAAACTACAGTACTCTACCAAAGAATCTCCAGTAATATAAAAGCATCGGCTACACGAACTATAATAATATTAACAACGACAACAACAAATACGGTTAACATGGACAATCAGCTGTAGTAGAAAACGATAAAATAAGGAGGCTCTGGTACATGCCAATCGAAATTGATAAAGAAATCAGGCCAACAGATCTAATGAAGAACAAGACGGAAAGAACTTATTTGATCAACGACATTATCACCACCGAAAGAACCCCCCCCCATGAAATTTACAAGAAAACATATCCATATATAAAGATCCAGAAACCGAAATTAAGAGAACGTGAGTCATGAAGACTGCAAGAGCGGTGGTGATAGTTGCTTGCGGACTGGTCAAGAAATGGATGGAAAAATACGCGACTACACTCTCGAGCAGCGTCAATATACAAATCCAGAAGATCGTCCTCCCCAACAATGATCACATTAAGAAGGACTTTACTTAATGAATAATTCCATTTCATCCTCATGGTAGCTCCAATTTCAAGAGAAGGACTCAGTTGCATGAGTGAAAAAAGTAAGAAAAACCTGGAATAATAATAATATCTCGTAAACAGTCCCGTCTGAGAAAATTATCTTAGAAGAATTTGACAAGCTTTCCCAATATGGAAATAGAAATTTGACATTTAAACATAACCCAAATTCAATAATAATCCTGATTAAAAAGAATACTGATAAATAAATTAAGAAAATCCTCGGAAAGCCCTCACTAACTGAAATGCAATAGCATTGCTCATCATAATAGGTAGCATATAGCCGCACCCAAACTGGTTCAGAATAAGTCAATGTAATGTAGTGTATTGGGTAAGACGATAAACTACATCCAACAGCAAGGCCTCTGATCAGGTTTTGAGGAGCGAGAAACCACCTCTTAATTGCTGGTGTTCCCAGGTCCATCCTGATCCGGGGTGGTAGCACCTGTTAGGGTCCTACTTATGGTCAAAACACTATGAAAGTGTAAAAATGGGTTTTAATCCCAGAAATACTTTGTAAAAATATTATTACCAGCAATAAATTTTCGAAGAAACATTATTACCAGCTATACATTTTTGAAAATAAAAAATTACCCGCAATAAAAATCTTGTCAGCATTAAATTACCCATTGAAGTTGATATGCCGTAAAACAAACCAAACTATACATTTCTGAAAAAAAATACCAGCTATACATTTTTTAAGAAAACATTACCAGCGATACATTTTTGAAGGTAAAAAATTTTCAAGCAATAAAAATTGTTGAAATTAAATAGCCCATTGAGGTTGATATGGTATTTATTGTATAAAAAATACAATTGTGGCACAAAGCCGAAAAAGGGGAGGGGGTAAGGCTCAGGCTGGTCTTCACTAACTATCTTATACCTAGCTAATCTGATTCACGACCCATTCACTCATTACAATTTGCCCATTCATCACAAAAACTCGTCCATCATCAATCAATCCTTCATACGCCATAATACCACATCCTCTCAAGGGGAACCTACAAAACGCGCCCCATGCCATAAGAATTTAATGATAATAAATATTTAAAAATCTATGATGAAATACGAGGGAGATGAACCTAATAACAAATTAAAATTAACATAAAACAAACTAAACATAACTGATGTTAGTAGCGCCCGTCCAACCCTCAAAACAGAGGCCGCTGTATTCTGCCCGTGGGACAAAATGAAGAGACTCTCTCGCTAAGCGAGTGGGAAAAGGATAAAAAAATTATACGGCCGTGGGAAAGTATAAAGCTGACCCAGTCGAGATAAAAAAAGGGGGACCAAAAACAAACTGGGGAGGTTGGGAATCTCAACTTGGATCATAACCAAAGAGATAGCCGGGAACAGGCCAGGAACAACACTTACTCACATTAACTAGGTACACAAAAGCTTGTCTAACCTAACCAAGGGGAGGGCTCCACAAGAAACCACCCCGATGTGATATAGGTTGACCTAGAAGAGGAAATCAAGGCTAGCCCCGTTCAAACGAACTAAGTTCGCCTCAGTCACCCACCTTTCGCTGAAGACTGTCGAATGCAATCGTTTTCTATCAGTTCTGATCTTCATCTTGAGCTGATGCTCAAAGAATCGAATCAGATCCTGACGTGAAAGACGGTTGCCTCGCAAGATTTCCTCCATTCTCGTCGTCCAAATCACCATTCGGGCCGTGGCTAGCAGCGTCAGAAACACCATTCGTTTCACCCCGGAATACGAGGGCGACACATTGTCACACTCGTATGCGCGATCAATGGGCACAAGCTCTTCGGGAGCGAGACGAGCTGTCAGCTCGCCGACATGGACCCATAAGGAGCGGACCCGGGGGCAATGGTAGAAGGCGTGCGAAGCCGTTTCTTCTAAACCAAGGCCACACCATTCACGGTCTGCCTTGACTCCAAACTTTCAAAGGGGCCCCATTTTCTCGTATGCACGTAATGACATCCGGAGAATTTGGAAAGTTCCGGGGATCCGCCACCGATTTCCCCTCCACACTTGACATTCTGTACAAGAGACCTAGTCGGGCCCTCTTTCTGCTGGACGGGCCCTTCTTGTACTCCTCCCCGTCCACCCTACAAATATCTTCCGGTCCCGTGAATAGTCTTTTCTTTTTCTTCCTAGTAGCTTTGGAGTGGTGGGGAAGCAGTTGACGAATGTGGGGGTGTTGATAGGGAACTAAGGGAAGAGTTTGAGGGAGAAGGGGACGGAGCACGCGTAGTGGTAGAAGAGAGGCTCGTGGTTTTGGGAAAATCAACCGTTTCTTTCGGGTGAGCAGGGACAGAAAGGGACCTGGTTTTGTCCATGCCCATCTCCGCCTGGAGTGCTTTTGTGATTTTGTCTCTACCACCTCTTCCGAGAGGATTCTCTAGGTGGAGACATTTTGTCAAATTCCATCTCAGTTTGTGGTTGTGTTGTGTTGTTTGTTTGTTTGTTTGTGTTGTTTTGTTTTTTTTTTTGTTTGTTTTTTTTTTATGTTGGTGATGATGATGCCCAAACCAAACCACTGTACCTCCTCGTCCTGCCGCTCACCTTTTATTCAAGTTTTTGACCACGCATGCAAATTAGCGATAGTTTGAAAAGAGCTAGAACCACACATGCGCTTTAACTAAATTGCAAACGGCGGCTTCGACCGAGCAGACGGGACAGCGTAGCCTCTTAGCCACGGATAAGTTAAATTTCACTGGGACTCAAACTCACTCCAGAATTCAAGTGGAACTCGTATATACGATTCATCGCTATAACTGCTGGGAAAATGTGCGGTTCCTTGAGCCGTTTCAGAAAATACCCGATTCGACCTGTCGTTCTCTATCTTTGCAAGAGCCAGGTCAGACCAAAAATGGAGTATTGTTGCTGTATCTGGGCCAAAACTTCCCAAGCCTCAATTTACAACTTTGACAAAAGTTTACGTATCCTTGTGGGTGATGAATTATCTTCCACCGTACAAACCCTCTCCTACAGGCGAAACGCTACTAGCCTCTCGTTATTTTCATGGCAAATGTTCAGAGGAGCTACATTTCTCAGTTCCACCAGTTCAGACCTTCACAGATAGGACCTGCCATATCGCATACACATGATCGAATCGTCCACAATCTCTTCGTATTTAATTGATAAGGATGAATTTCCACTTAAATGGAATTCTTTTCCAAAACTCTTGAGAAAGGGAATGGCTCTCTGACCATCACAATCTTAACCTCTTCAAGTCTAAGGTCAACTCTTATCTATCGTATATATTCTCGCAATATGCACTTCTTACTTCATAGTCCTTCGCCTTTATAACATCCCATTCAGTAAGCTTTGAATTTAGTGGCTCTTGTACCTTGCATTGGGTTAACAACAATATAAAAATAATAAAGGCTGTATCATACAGCAAATCAGGGTAACTGAATAATAATAATGATAATAATAAAGACACTATAGTGTACTTCCTTTGTAGCGACCGCCAGAAAAAAAAGTATGATAGTTGTGTGAGAGAGAAACAACGGAGTCGAATTTACTATATAACTTTAAATTTAACTTTAAATTGAAATTCAATGTATAATGACCTCCTTTCTTGTTTTCCTGCAACTGTTAAATAAGTTTCAGGTCTTTGCTCCTTTGATATTTTTTAGGAAAGCGACAGTCGTTATCAAGACGATCTTGGCCAACGAAAGAGAAAATGTATGAAATTTGCCAATTTCCGCTCTATTTTGTGATCCGAATAAATACGCCATTTGTCCACGCGTGGAATATTGTTACCCCCTTTGATCCTGCGCTCCTGCTATTTACCTTAAACACATTGATAAAATCCAAAGAATCAATATTATTGGCCCTTTCTGGCGTCTCGACGTCAGTCTCTTACCCAACGCCATAAGAATGCCTCTCAGTGTCTTTTATATAAGTAATTTCATAATTTTAATTGTTCGAATGAGCTCTGCGCTATGGTGCCTAGACTCTTTGAATTTAAGCCAGTACTTGACTGGCATCGAGATCTCGCCTATTTACAGTTGGGTTGGCTAGCTGTAAATTATATGCTGACAGTTTCTTTTATCTCACTTCCTGTTTGTGGAACTCCGGCTCCATGCTGTCCAGCCAACTTTAATCTCCAAAAATTTAAATACAGTGTCAATCGCTAACTAATGTCTTCCTGATTACTGTTCTTTTGTTCAAGCTCCTTAGCAATGTTTCTGTTTCTAACTCTTTCACACTCAGTAACTCCTTGTGATTCAGTGGCTTTAAGCCTCGCTTGGGGCGAAATCGATAAAAAAAAATGCACAGTGAAATGACATGCTGCAAAACAATTAAAAGCGGTCTTTATAAAAGAAGTTAACTGAAATTAAGCGTTCCTAATGACATCAGAAGACAGAAGCTGAATAAACTTTTGGGGCCATATAATACATGTGTCGTGGGGATCATGAATATTGAAACCACGCAGTAATAAAATTTTGAAAAACGCGCATGTGTGTGTCTGCGCCCCCCACTCTCCTAAACATCCGTGCGCACGCATATGCGCAGATTTAATATTGCAAACTTCCAGACAAAGAAGCAGATGCCCACGCAGACACATGTTTATACTTTTCGTCATCTTCCCTCTTCAAAGCATACCTACATGAGTAGGTAAGGGACTGATGACGTAGATGTCAATAAAGATTTTACGTTTCCATGGTAACAGAGCTCGGAGAAAAATTTGACTTTATTTAGTTATTTTCATGGTGTAAGAAATCTTTTCACATTTTTTTAAAAAATTTTTGCTTTCTTCTCCCATTTTTTTTTTTTTTTACTTTGTCAAAAATGTTTTCTCCTCTTTCTTTTCCTGATTTTCACTTGTCGCTGTTTTATTTTGATTTTTTTCCCTCCGCCCAGATTTTCTCTAGCGTCCCCTGCCATCATTACATTTTTTCCTGTTTGTCTCTCTTCATTTTTTTGTGTTCCTGACTTCTTTCTGCACTTGCAGCCGATAATCTAACTCTCCCCTTTGCTTTCAATTGCCGCCAATTTCTGTAGTTGTCGGTTGCATTTAAAGTAATAAAAAAAAAAAAAAAAAAAAAAAAACTTGCCAACTTTATGTCGGTTACTTGACAAAACCCTTACCAAATTTCAATTTTTTAAAATTAAAATAACTAAAAAAATCAAAAAAAGGACATGAGAAACAGACTTTGGCTATTATCAAAAACAAGCGATGCCTGCCTTTCGCGTTTTGTCGTTTAATGGTTTAGGGGTTTTTGCCAAAAACTGGGTTGGGTTTGGCTTAGCGGGAGAGAAGTAGCAACAGAAAAACGAAGATTTTTTTTACCAATTCTTTTTTTTAGTTAAAAATTGAAAGATTAAAGGGAAGATATTCAAAAATCTTTGAAAGGTACGTGTTTTTTTACAAATTTAAAACTATAGGGATTTGGGGTAAGAGGAAAGAGAAAGGGTAAAATCAAAGAGTAAGGAAGGTTTTAAAAATGAAAGTAAGTAAAAAAAAAATAGAAAGTTTACGATAATGAAGAAAATATGATGAAAGACGCGAGAAGAAATGAAAATGAAGAAAAAATGACAAAAAATTATGAATGCTGACAGAAAAAAGTAGAAGAAAAATATGATGGAGATGAGAAGAAAAAGATGAGTAATGAGGCAAATAAACAGATGAGAATCAGGCAGAGGGAAAAAATAATGGAGACAAGGATGAAAAGTAGAAAAATAGGAAAACGACGAAATAGAAAAGTATAATAAAGAAGACAAATACAAAGAAAAAGATGTGGAATGAAAATATAACAACGCTAAAAAAAAAGGAAAAATGGAAGCTGACAAATTCAAAGAGTATTTTGGTGAAACGATTTTGCTCATCTCTCTCTCTCTCTCTCTCTCTCTCTCTCTCTCTATATATATATATATATATATATATATATATATATATATATATATATGAAGAAATATAGTCTTAAAGTGTGCTATATTTATGGGATAAAGTGCTCAATATCAGAGATAGAGCGTGTATAAATATAAAAGTGGACATGGAAGTCAGCACTTAGAGGCGACAGTCTATTTCATGCTAGTGCAGTCGCCTGACGATTGCACTAGCATGAAACAGACTGTCGCCTCTAAGTGCTGACTTCCATGTCCACTTTTATATATATATATATATATATATATATTGTGTGTGTGTGTGTGTGTAGTGTTCGATCCTATGTGAGTGCTTCATAAAAAATCGGAGATTAAATAAATAGACAAGAGTTGAGGTCATAAAATCAAGTAACCTAATTTAACCATTTCAGATCTTTCTATCTCTTCATCTCATTCAGGTCATATCTCCCCCTCTCTCTCTCTCACTATATATATATATATATATATATATATATATATATATATATATATATATATATATATATATATACATATACATATGTATTTGTTGCTTATTTACCCATTCAAGATAGTACATATTTATTGGTTTTAAGCATTTTTCCAGCCTTCGTATTGCATGAAAACTCTCAGTGAAAAGAGTACTGAACCGTTACGTCATATCTGTCCTCCTGTGCTGGACAATCTCCTCAAAGATGGAAAAGAGAATTGAATCAACAGAAATGTGGCTCTACAGAAAGATGATAGGGATACCATGGGCCAAACATGTGGGCAACAGCGAGGTTTTGGAGAGAATGGAAACAAAAGGAATCCTATACTTAACATCAGGAACAGGCAGTTGAAATTTCTGCGGCACTTAATGTGGAAGGAGGACTTGGAAAATCTGATACTCACATTTTTGATGGGCCTAAGCAAATGGATGGTACAACAGATTTTGGGAGAAATAACAAAAGACAACACTTATTAAGCACTACAAAAGACAGGAAAGTGTGGAGAGCTATGATCGCCTACGCCTTGAAGAGACGCGGCACATGAAAGAAGATTGCATGAAACGATAAAATCCTTGTTTTATTCCTGTTTTAAGCTTTGTTCTACATTTGAAGACCCAGCAACATATATTTGTGTGTGTGTGTGTGTGTGTGTGTGTGTGTGTGGAAGGGAACGGCAAGACTAGGGTTATTTTCTGTCACCCACATTTTCTGTGGTCTGTTAGCAGCCTGGTCACAAAAGTGCCCGATTGAAGAGGTCGGACTGTACTAATAGTTTTGCCATTGAAATCATTGGTCATAAATTTAGACGAACCTTGCTGACAGAATGGGGTTCTTATAAGCATAAAATATATAGCTTATCATTTTAATTGATACACGTTTTACAAATATTTTTTAGCGGTGCACTGCATATGATTCTGCAATAAAAATAAATTGTCATGCATCAGGAATTAATCTAAACAAACCGGGTTATTAGTTTTATATTTTAACCATAATAGTTTTATTCATAATATTCGACCATATTTTCCTCAAAAATGACATAGGTTGCTTCAAAATATTTGTTTATTTGCTTCTTTACGTCCATTCGTACCCCACAAAAGTTTCCCCGCTGTACATTTACCCTTCTAACGTTGTATTTCAGTCTAGGGTTTTTGATTTGGTAGATGTACCGTGACATTCAACAGTTTTCTAAATCTTAAGAGTTTTTTTTGACAGATTCTTCTGTGTGAATGACGGGATCACTTGATTGTGGGAGGCTGGATGTCTACTCTGACATAAAGATGAATCTGTAGTCTCTTAAAACTGAAGCTTTTATTTCGTTTTTTTTGTTTTGTTTTTTTTAATATGACCTTTTGGAAAGGCTAACATTTATTACCGAATGAAGTTTCACTTTTTTATCATTTCTCTCCTGGCGAAGTTATTTTACATATTTTTCCCATATGCAACGCCCTGGTTCTGTAATTTATCTTATAACATAGCATTGTTTAGATACAAAAAATGTATTTTGCACATCTTTCATTTTTTTGCAGCATGGGAATCCAAAGAGAGAAGTGTATCCCATGTAACTCTATCAACTCCTTTCAAGGTTTGGAATATCAAAGACACTTTGGAATTTAGAAACTTAGCAATAACAATACTGAAGTTCTTGCATGAAACATTGTCATAATTATTAAATGTTTACTGGTTTATATTTCTGAGATGAGGTATTGTAACTATTTACACGATTTACATCGTTCGGACTGTTGTCCTCATCTTTATTGCTATATACACGATGTTTCGGCTGTTGTACGCATCTTCAGGTGATATAACTTGGGATTTCGAACCGAAAGACTTTATTTAGTGCACTGTTTTATTTTCATATTCTTTTTCTTAGTTTTATTTTGACGTCCAACATTCGATTTTATTTTATAGGATTATTAAGTAATTAAAATGGGGCGTAAATAGAGAACAGACTTCCAACGAGATTTGAACCCACATCCCGTCTATTTGGAGCATTTTCTTACCAGAACAACATTTTATCAATTAGACTACGAAAGTTAACCAGACGTTATTCAAATTTAGTCATATAACTGTTTTCTTCTTCATCAGATTTGACTTCCGAGCTACATTTTTGTTATACTAAGTAGTAGTATGTAAAACAGTCTGAGATACCGTAATGTCTCGAAAATAATACGCACCCCAACAAATGATCCAAAAATTAAGAAATACATCTATCCCTATGTATAATACGCATCTATAAATTTTCTCAAAAAAATAAAGTAATAATAATTACGAAGACATTTTGTCGACCTTGACATTAAGAATAAAGTCGAAACTAAGCGACTAAAATAATGTTGAAAATTACCAGGCGGTTTTCCCGATAAATATAAGATTTTATTTTACCACCAAAATGTCGTGAAAACGTGCAAATTTTACACAAAAAGTAATAGAATTAGCAAGAAGAATAGGGGACAGTGCTGCAGCTAGAGAATATAAGTTGAATCAGGCTATCATATGTTTATGGAGAAAGAATAAAAATGAACTTAAAAAGTGTAAATCAAGTGCCAAAACTATAGGTAGAGGAAGGAATCTCAATATCCAGATATGGAGCAAAGTTTAATTGAATTTGTGAAAAAAAGACGATTAAGTGGATGTTCCATAAATTCTTCAAAATTGGCCTTTTTACAGATTTTTTATTTTTTCGCCAAATAAAAAATGCAGTTACAGATAAACATAAATTTATTGACAAAAACGTTACAATTATTGTTGGATTTAAAATGAAAACTGGGATATTTTAGAACAACAAGTACGTATTTATTATTATAAATCAATAACGAAAGAAATATTTTTGTTTAAATCTATTTATAATACGCACCCCTACTATCAGCTGTAATTTACAATAAAAAATGGGTATTATTTTCGAGAAATTACGGTAATAATTTCAAATTGCTTGAATCATCTTGAATGTTTTTTTTTTATTTTAAGTTAGAGAATGTAACAACGATCTGTGTGTTGTGTTAAAAAAGTAACAGATACAAGTGAAGACATTATCTTCTATGTGCCATGTCACTTCAGGACGTTGTGGCTCTCCCCAACTTCCTATCATTTGTAGATTTTAGTAAGGCTTGTCTTTTCTCTCTTCCTCCCAAACCCTGTTCTATCATTCATTTACACAGGCGCGTTAGAAAGGTTACTCACTGTTTTCTTTTGTCATTCTTGTCTGTCACTGAAGAAATACTAATGAAAACTAATGATACAAACAAATTTACAACTGCTGATGTGGAAAAAATGAATTGAGGGTAATGTAGCTGTATGACAGAATTTACATAGCGCCTTCTACCTAGCTTTCGTAACCTGATCGGTAAGGTGATGCCCTTGTCCGGCTAAACGATGCGGATTTAAATTTCGTCAGTAGTTCATTTTCTCTTTCTGAGTCTTGCTGCTTCCTCTTCTATAAGCTGTCCACTCAAGACGTTGGCGATAATGGCTCTCCACAATTTCATGTTCTTTGTAGCTCTTAATAAATTATGTCAATTATATCTCCTAAACTCTGTTCTGCTATTCATTTACGCAAGCTCGCTAGATAGGTTATCTATTGCTTCTTTCTGGCCCTCTTACCATCAATCTGTCTAGTGAGAATCAAATTTTCTAAGCCCCTTTTCCTCATCATGTGCCGTAGACATTTCTACTGTCTCTCCCTGATGTTAAGTATGTGTTGTTCTTGTTTCCATTTCCTTTTAAAACTTCCTCGTTGCGTACATGTTCAGTTCATGGTATTCTCAGCATCCTTCTGTAGAAGTACATTTCTGTTTCTTCAAGTCTCTTCGCCTGTGAGATTGTCCATAATTCGCTGATATATAGGGGGACCACGTAACAATATTAGAATTTGAATAGAAAAACAAAATGATTTGGCGGTCCATCTTGACACTAACACTAAAACTAATAGCTAGCAACTCGTATTCGAGGATACACGTCTACTGGGGCAGCTAGCCAATTCCTCTTGCATACCTATGGTTTATACTGCAACTATGCTGAGCAGACCTTAGTTACAGTTTCTGGGAGATAGCGCATTATCTAGTGTGATCAACAATTTGAACACGGCCACGGTGACTTCGTGGTAGCACAGCTATCGACGGATTTCACTCACAAGGCTTGGGTCAACCTGGGGTATGGTTGTCAGGCACTATCCAAAGGTGCCGCACGCTGGGATCGACCCCTCCAGTTCGAGAACATCAAGAAGTCTCCTTTCTGACAAATCGACCATGGTGAGATTCGAACCCGGGGTCTCATGGCCAGAATGCGAACGTTCTAACCACTCGGTCACGTGCCCAATCCCGGTCTTGACAATGAACACAAAGATGGAGATAACGTTGCGCAGTGTATTTATTGAAAGATATGTCAATAGTATAATGCCCCACGTGGTGGAAAATGGTATAAATATCAACTGGAACCAATCATAGAAAGTCATGTAGACATTCTTCTTTGAAAATTTACCATTCATGCTGACAAACATATAGAATTTAATAGACCAGATATAGCGATAAAAGACGTCTTCTTCTATGTGTCATATTCCTTCAGGGCGTTCGTGATCATGGCTCTTATCCATTGTAGCAACGTTTGTGCCTTTGCCAACAATCTCACCCTGTTCCACAATTTATTCACACAAGCTCATCAGGTGGCCCACTGCTTCCGCTATGTCGCTTTTGCTTTCGATATTTCCCGCAAATATCAAATTCCAACTTGTGTCCTAGTTATTTTATTATTGTTTCAATTTTCCTTAAGACCTCTTCATTGCTTACCCATTCCGGCCATAATATTCTCAGTATGCCTCTGTAGAACCACATAATAAAATATGTGGATTATGACAGAAGCAGTTAATATAATGATCTAGAAATTGAAAATTGTGGCACCTGAAAACTAATGTTATAATAATTGGAACACTGGGTACAATCAAAAAAGTTTATGAGATGATAAAAAATACCCTGTGTGGAACTACTTATTTGCTCGACTGTATTTTCATTGGTATACAGTGTGGCGCAGATAAATCCGGAATTTTTACGTAGCAACAGTACCGTGACGTCACAGAGTAGCGTGGTTAGGAGATCGTCATTAAAAAGTACTAAACACTGTAGCTGTCTGGCCATTCAGGAATGAGGTGCTTAGTAATCGACATGACTTTAGAAGACAATCGTCGACCTGCTGTTGAGGTGAGCGTTCGCGCTGGCCACAAAAACAAGGAAATCATTAAATGGTTTAAATTCCCTAAAAGTATGGTCTACCACTTTGAAAAGGCATATGAAACTTCATACGACAAGGGCAATTTCAGTCTAGAACAAATAACTTATAAGAAGAGCTTTGGCGCCACCAGGACACCCAAATTCGTTACCGAGTTTGTCAAGGAAAACCATAGAAAAACATGAGGAAAATCGCCAAGGAAATGGTCACCTGCAGGCGAACAATCGGGCGCATTGTCAAGTAGGACTTGAATTATAAATCTTATGTGCTCAAGAGATGCCATTTGCTCACCGTACCACTGATCGCCCGACTTATAACCCCACCTCTCATCACCAAACTCCAATCCTCTCGACTAATTTCTGTGGGGCGTCTTGGAGAGCGAGATGAACAACGGACCCTAAAACCACAAGGAAACTCTCAAAGCAGCCACCAGAAGTAGTATGAAGGGAAGATTTGGCTCATGCACCTTGCAGGAAGAATGAAAGAACTAGAGTTCCTGTAGATAATTGACTCAGTTTAATCGGCAAGAAGAAAAGATTTGAGGCCACACAGATGTTGGATTTACTGAAGTATGGTGATAATACCATGGACGAAGCATGCAACTAATGAAGAACTTGGAAACAAAAAGGACGATTATGCTTGGAATCCTAAACAAATTGTTGATATTTATTGAACACGTAATGAGCAAAGACGACATGGAGAATTTAACACTCAGGGGACTTATCACAGACAAGAGGGAAGAAGCCAACTGAACAACTTCTATAAGTAGAATGTTTCAAATCTTGCCATTTCCAACAACTTTTGACGACCATTATCTAACTGCTGTCATGACGATTTAGCATAGCCTGTCGTAACCCCATTTAGAAACGCCAACCACATAGCGTGATATGCTTTGCAGGGAAAGTCACTTAGATTTCAACATGAATCCGTGGCTCCTCAACGTGACAAAAAAATGTTACTGTCTGGCTCTGTCTGTTAACAAGAACGTGCAGTCACACAGAAGGCCGACAACTCTGTTGTTAACGCCTGCCCTCTGGCCGTCAAGACAGACGGATACGATGCAGTAAAGAGACGGCAGGATAAAAGAAAAATAAATATAGCGTAGGAAATTCCATTCGTTTAAAATAAAAGACGGGGGGGGGGGAAGCCGCCATTATAAACATGAAAGATACCACCAAGCTTGATATTTGTTTCAGGGAGCGATTCAAATATTTACAAATAATATAAAAAAAGTATTGGCGCATCTGTCTTCTGGTTATAATTTTGTGTCAAATAAAACTAAGCTTGTTAAATAACAGGTTATCAGGCTGTGGAGTTAGCGATTCGTGTTCAAATTACGGGCTAATCATCTGCGTTCACTTTCGCACAAACTTTAGCAAACACATCTGTCCTCACTTCTCCCCCAGCTATGGGTTAAATATCAAAGCAAACTGGGTTCGCTAGCCTTGGGTCGAAACCAGTTAAACAGAATGAAACTGGGGATGGCAATAAAGTGCATCCGGCAGTAAGGCCTCTAATCGAGAGATTGAAGGTTTTGAGGAGCCTGGAACCACATCTTAATTGCTGTTGTTCCTATCTACCCTCTGCCCCTGGGTGGTAGTACCTGTTAGGATCCCAGCTATGGACAAAAAGTGAAGCCCCCCACCAGAAAAAGGATTACTGTACCATCAAATACTATATTGTAATTGTTCTGACTTAGTGGGTTGCCAAATAGTTACCAATAGTGATATTAGTAACGATTTGAAAACTAAAATCATCAAAAATCTTATCGTAATAGTAATTAAGTTTTGTGATTGGTGTCCTTATGAGTTTTCTCACCGGAGTCAGCGGTCGCTATCCAAACCTAGAAGAAAGCCTGTGATTATAAAATCAGTGTGGCCTCTGATGTTTTCCGGCATGTGCCCAAGAAACGAAAAGATGTCAGTAAGATAGACATCCTCTCCCCTACACCCCAGAAAAAAACATTTGAGTTTTTTTTTTTTTTTTTGCTTTAAGTTGACTCTATAATTTTTTTTAATACTAAAGTCTACCAAACACAACGCTCATGTGCAACCCAGGGTTATTTTTAATGTTATAATGCATGCGATGTGTGAGAAGATTGAAAAAGTAGGTGATATGAAGTGAAGGTCATCAGGATGAAGGGGCTAGATAACTATAGATCCTTGACCTGAAGCTGTTAAGATTGTTGCTTTCAGGGAAGCATCCACGCGGGTGCTTGTTCCACAAAATAGCAGTTCTTGGGGTTGAGAGGCTGAGTGGAATTTTCTTCATACTTTTGGAATAAAAAGGAAATACGGGTAATTCGTCTCCATGGAAGCACCATGTCGTGTCTTGATCTGCACAGATCCGAACCGGTAAAGAATGAAGCTAATCTGAGCAGTTGACATGGAAATAGCGATAAAGTAGTATTTGGCTAACGACATTGTGTTTTGGGAAAAAGCGCCGGTGTGGAAATTAAGTCTCCTTACTCCCTAAATGACTACGTAAACGATTTTGAACTTTGTCAAGGTTGTAAGGTGAGGAATGAGCAGCTTCAACTCGGCTGTCGCGAGAATATTTCATTTTGATATAATCGGACATTTGTAAAAGCAAAGGATTGGCAGGCGCTGGATATTTCTTGGAGTGATAGAATAGGCAAAATATTTTTCAGCACCTTCCGCGGGATCTGAATGAAAGGGGAAGTGGTAGAAAGTAAAAAATTGTATCGATGAAGAGGATAGATAACGATTGACCGTATACTTAATATTGCACTATTCGGGGGAGCACCCACGCGGAAGTCTGCTCCACAGAGTAGTGGCTTTTGGGAAGAAGTTTTTGGAGTGTAACACCCTTGTTAGCAATGACATGCGAAGGACGAAATGAGAGTAATTCCGTCCAACGGACGTAGCAAGCTAGGTCTTGGCTGTAATGGTCTGGACTGATAGCGCTAGAGAACAGAGCTCGACTGAATATTTGCCATGAAAATACCCATAGAGTAGCGAGAGGCTAGTAACGTTTCTACATCTTTAGATTGATATGACTATTGTACGGCTGGTAATTTCTAGAGCGGTGCAAGGAACAGACTATTTTTCTGACATCTTTAGCTATGGATTGTATATAGTAGTTCCACTCGAGGTCTGGAGAGAACTTGGCTCTTAATAGACGCTCAAAGCAAGGAGCCTCATTGAGAATGAAACCGTTCATTGACGGACAAAGTAAATACTCATCTTGAATTTAATCCACATGTCTGAATTAATTCAAAGCATAATTCGATCAGACTGCGTACCCAGCTCCCTATGACAACCTGGAGTAATTGCAGTCAAATTCTTAAGTCTGTTTTCAAGCAAGGCTTCTCTGATTGACAAAAGGTTCCAACCTCTGAGATGCAAAAATAACTCAAAGTTCCGTTCAAATGTTGAATACGGCTCAATCGTTGCGTCAACAAAAGTAATCTGTTCTCTGTGTAGTTAATTAAAAACGTTTTCCCCACTCTTCTTGACCTGCATCCTCCAATTACAAACATCTCTTACTTATCATTAGATTTTATTGCATCCCTTCAGGCTTACGTAGAAGTCTTTTCAACATTTTCCTCTCTTCTTTCCAGTCATGGTGATACATAAATCAAAGATTTTTTTCTCCAACGACACGCAAAGCAAACGCCGGCGAAGAAAGCGAAAGAACTTGAAACTAGTTGCTTATCATTGTATTGTAACGCAATCCAATGTTACGGAAAAGTGGTGCATTTGTTAATGTTTGTGTTAACATGGTCATAATACAACTTTACTGTCAAGGCTAATAAATAAACGTTTTTCTCTTATTTAATCGCAAGCTGTCGTCGCCTCGCCGTACTCTGCGAGTCACCAAAAAATTTAAAAAAAAAGTTTTAGGCAGACTTAGCTAGAGCCAACGTGACACTGCTTAAAAGGAGCGATATTTTACTTTTAACACTGCTTCCACTGATGACGACCCCCCCCCCGTGGAAAGTTAATTGCTTTTATAAATATATATACATTTTTTTCACTGGTGGTAATACTGTCCTCCTCTCTTTTTTTGTTATCACAACGTTTCGAACATTGTGCATTTCGGCCTTCGTCAGCTGCTTGTCGCTCCGGGTAGCTTTCAGGGAATTTCGAACGAGAACCCTTTATTTAATCTACTGTTCTCCTCTCACTGATCATGTCTATAGATATTTCATCTAGTACTTATTTAGCACTGCCCAGTTATTACTCACTCCATTTTCCAGTCGAAGTAGTGAGTCTTAGGGATGGAACTCATAATGATTATATCACCAAATTCACGAACCAACAGTTTAATCCATTAGATTATTGTCAAATATCTCTGAACTCCATTTCCTCACATATACCAAAAATGTCAATTGCCCCTTTCCAATTCTAGGTTTCCTTTTTGTTGTTCTATAGAATAATATCTCTACTGCATCAAGTCTCCGTTTTATCTGTGAGGAAATTGTCCCACATTCACTGCCACTTATGCATATTGATATTACATAATAGTTAAGCAGCATTTACTTTGTTTCCAACGAATATTTTTGGCTTTTGGAAAGGACCTTTTGCTATTCCAATGCTCTCTCGGACTTCAGTGTCACGTTTTCTGTCTGTTAAAACACTTCTCGGGTTGATAAACTTGTATTCGCTTGATTCTAGCGTCTGATTTGTAGCGCGCATCTTGGGTTTTTCCTCTTGCTTAGGGTTTAGTCCACAATGTTTATAAAACTGGTATGTAACAAGGATATCTACCACTATGAGGTAAAGCTATGTTATTGGACGTCATACATGAAGATTAAAATTTTATATTTAATATTCGCTTTTAATATCTTTACTCCTTTTGTTTCCTTGAGCAATTCTTATCCATTGTCGGCCTGCTAAGTCAGTCACAGCTTCACCAGTGCCTCGTTGGCCAGCATTACCTGTTTGCACCTCCCACAACAAGAATGGGGAGAGGGGACTCTAAAACATTCTAGCATTTTCATGAGCACCAAGGCAAATCTCATCAACGCCATTTTCCTACCAATGTTGACATACTAGTTCCAGGCATGAACCCTAACAAAAACCCTTGAGAGGAAACCGATCACTTATGAGATGAAATGCCTAAGAAAAGCAGTGAAGAAGGGACAAGATCAGGAATAAGGCAAAAAGATATGGAAGGAGCAATACCGATCATACAACACATCGAATGACAGAGGATCAAGTTGTTCGGATACCTCACTCGTATGCCTATCAACCAAACAGTCCTGTGAGCATACACCCTCGGGTAATCTGTCTGGAGAGCGATAGGCAGAGCAAGAAGACGCTGGAGCGACTCATTGGTAGACAGGGCACACGAGATATCTCTCCCTCAGACCACTCGCCTTGCTGCTGACAGATGATTGTGTCTCCTAACAGAACAAGCGGAAGGAAAAGATAAAAACTAAACTTTAAATTCTTTAAGACTATGGTTGATTTTTTTTTCGAAGTATTTTTCCATTCAGTATATAATTTAAAATATTTTTGAAATTATATCGTCAATTATTTTGATGATTTTATTCATGCATATTAATCGATAAAATATCTAAAAAAAAGTTAAATTAATTTCCATCATCTTGCAATACTTATAAATATGATTACCTAGGAAACTGCTTAGTGGATTTCCTTGAAGACAACGCAAATCGAATAATTTTTCGAAGACATTATTCTTCCGAAGACTTTGAACCAGAGCCGTTTCTAACGGCCAGGAATTGGAAATATGAGAGTAGTGTTCCAATTCCAGTAGGATTCGTCATATTCACTTATGTGCAAATTACCTTTGGGAATTATATAAATCCATCTCTTCTCCCCCAAGGTATGGGTTAATTAGTAGGGCATATATCAGAAAATCAATGTGATCTCCAAAACATTCTTAAATATATTAATATTTTTTTGGCTTTAGATAACCTGCAAAAAGGTGATAAGCTGTAAGAAAACAGTCACGAATCAGAGACGTTTCAATCATATAGTTTGGTAACTCCTGAAATGAAAATGAAAAGTTGTTACATTCCCAGTTCTTAAAAATGTTATGGATAACGACCAAAAATTACGATCAAATATTGTCAGAACGGTAACATTATACATTAATTCAAACTTTAACCTGATATAATAAACCTACAGAAACATTGGTAAAACTAACTATAATCGTCTTATACATTATTTCAGACAGCATTTTCATATTGACTCAGTTATCTTGATTTATACATACTGGACTCTCTCGTCATTTTCGACTTATAAGGGTTCAGCAACGCAGTTCTTAGAAATGAAGAGCCAAAATCCTCCCACATATGATTTGATTATAGTGGTGAAGGTTTGTCTACCGCAAGGAAAATTGGTTCTCTGTGTCGTGCCAGAAGGTTTTTCTCGCCTGAGTCCATCCTTCAAATCTACAAATCAACCATTCGTCCTTGCATGGAATACTGCTGCCATATATGGTCTGGTGCTCCCGCAGTTTATCTCGAGGTCCGCGATAAAATACAGAGATGGATATGCAACGTAGTTGATCCTGTTTTGACATCTCGTCTGCAGTCGCTATCTCACATACGTGCTATGGCTTCCCTCTGCCTTTTCTACAAGTATTTTCTTGGCAACTGCTCCGACGAGCTACTTTCACTGGTTCCCAAGCTGCATGAATTTAAGCATGCTATTAGGTTGGCATCTCAGTCCCATCCTTTCATTGTCGAAACGTTTAAATGTAGTCGTCACTTCTACTCCAACAGCTTCTTATCTCGCACCTCCCGTCAGTGGAATTCCCTTCCTATCACTTCCTTTCCTGATAGCTATAATCTTCAAATATTCAAATGTAATGACAATCGACAATTTCTGATGCCTTGACCTTCAACCCTGTTCTTCTCTTTATCCTTTTCCTAAACAAACCCCTTTACTCTTACTCTCCTTCTCTGTAACTCCTTGCGTGCTAGGAGATTTATTTGCACAAAGGAGAAATTGTGGCACAAGACCGAAAAAAGGGAGGGGTCGAGGCTGGTCTACACTATCTTATACCTAGCTAATCTGATTCACGACCCATTCATACATTACAATTTCCACATTCACCACAAGAACCCATCCGTCACCAATCAGTCATCCATCCAACATAATACCACCTCCTCTCCAGGGAAACCTAGAAAACGCGCCCCATACCATACAAATTTGATGATAATAAATAATACATAAAATTCTAATAATTAAGAATGAGAGGGGAGGGAGATGAACCCAATAATCAACTAAAAATCAACACAAAATAAACTAAACATAACTAATGTTAGTAGGGCCCGTCCAATCCTCAAAACAGAGAGGCCGCTGTATTCTGCCCATAGGACAAAATCAAGAGGCTCTCTCTCTCTCTAAGGGAGTGAGAAAAGGATACAAATATACGGATATGAGGAAATAAAATGCTGACCTAGTCGAGATAAAAGGGGCCAAAACAAACTGAGGAGGTTGGGAATTTCGACTTGGATCATAACCAAAGAGATAGCCGTGAACAGGCCAGGAACAACACTTACTCACATTAACTAGGTACACAAAAGCTTGTTTAACCTAACCAAGGGGAGGGATCCACAGGAAACCACCCCGATGTGACCTAGGTTAACCTAGAAAATAAAATCAAGGCTAGCCCCGTTCAAGCGAACCAAGCTCGCCTCTTTTACCCACCTTTCGCTGAAGACTGTCGAATGCAATCATTTTCTATCAGTTCTAATCTTCATCTTGAGCTGATGCTCAAAGAATCCGATTAGATCCTGATGAGAAAGACGATTGCTTCGCAAGACTTCCTCCTTTCGCGTCGCCCAAATCACCATTCGGGCCGTGTCTAGCAGCGTCAGAAACACCAAAATAATACGGGGGTGACACATTGTCACACGCGTATGCGCGATCAACGAGCACAAGTTCTTCGGGAGCGAGACGAGCCGTCAACTCTCCGACATGGTCCCATAAGGGGCGGACCCGGGGGCATTGGTAGAAGGCGTGCGAAGCCGTTTCTTCTAAACCAAGGCCACACGTTCACAGTCTTGTCGTTGAGAGGCAGCCGATTCCGAGCCAATCGCCAGGTAAGCGAAAACTCAGGGTTACTGAGGTAAACCGCCACTGGCGCCCAAGACCAGTAGGAGCGAAACTCCTCTTCCGACAAGCAGGGGTATTACGTAGGGGTCGTTCGCGGGCGCCTCCACTAACTCCCGATAGAAGACCTTCCTAGGCCGTGAAAGATCACTGGACCGCGGAATAGCCAGCAAGGCCAACCGACACTCGCAAAGGAAATCCGATTGATCCCAGGGTTTACGACGGCGCTCGACCCGCGAGATGGGGGGGGGGACTGATAGTAAGGCAAGGGAACGTGTCCCTAAGAATCCCCGCCAGAATCGGATCTCCTCTTGTCAACGTGCGTTGTAGGAAAGCCAACTAGAGGCACGAATGTGGCTCTTCAGGTGTGACATTCCCAGCCCCCCATGACACCGACGTTTAGTGCAGACTCGTCTGTCGTCCTGATTCACGCGTCCCCTCCATAAAATGGATAATGGATAAAGAACAAGAGGGAAAATGTATGTAGAACACACCTCCGCCCTGCCCTTCACGGACAACCTCCGTCGATTCCAAATCTGTCCGATAGAATCGACCTTTGCTCGTACTTCAGACCAATTTTTCTCCAGCTGGATGTCGGGTCCAAACCACACTCCAAGAATGCGGACAGGACCGTCCGTCAAACCGAAGCGGCCCGGAAGATCGACCCCCTTCCAGGCACCTAACCGCAAGCCGGACGACTTGTCGCGGTTTATCTTGGCCCCTGTCATCTTTTCGTACTGATCAAGCGCCTTCTGAACCGCCTCAATGTCACTGAGGGACGGCACGAAAACAGATACGTCATCGGCGTACGCAGAAACCCTGGCTCGAGACACTCCAAGAACGGCGATTCCGCGTAGGGCCGGACTGCCTCGTCCTTCAGCCGGCGGAGGAGAGGCTCCAACGCCAAAGCATAAAAGAGAGGCGACAGTGGACAACCCTGACGAACCAACCTAGACAGCACAAAATCGCCCGACAGTTTTCCGTTCACCTGTACCATAGCACTGGGGAGCGATACAGGAGGCTAACCCAGCGGCAGAAGGCGGGTGCGAATCCAGCGGCCTGCAGGACAGTAGCAAGGTAGCGATGATCAACCAAATGCATTGGACTGATCCAAATTGATCAGCGCGGCCTCATCGTCGTCTTTTACACCCTCTATGATCGTGCGGATCAGATGCAGGTTGCTCTGAATTGTTCGGCCCCTCACAGAACAAGTCTGCTCATGACCCAACAGAGACTCGGCAACTGACTGCAAACGCTCCTGCAAGATCTTGGCCGAAATCTTTAACTCTGTGTTAAGCAGAGTTATGGGCCTATAATCATCTAGTTTTCCCCCAACACTCTTGCCCTTTTTCAACAGAGTGTTCACACCTCTGGAAATCCGGTTGGGGATGGACCCCGACCGAAACCAGTTGTTGAACACTACAGTCAAAATCGGGACAAAGATGTGCGACAGCCTCAAGTACAATTCATAGGACAAACCATCCAGACCGGGAGACTTGCCTCTGCCGGCCTTCTTCAATGCCACGTAGACTTCGCTCTCCGTGATCTCTCTCTCTCTCTCGCAGCTAGCCTCTTCAGTCGGCGAAACCCGAGGAAAGTCAGCCAAATAGCTGCGAAACTCGTCCTCACGAAGACCAGGCTCCTTGGAAAACCGGCTCTCGAAATGCCGCCGAAACGCCTCGGACATGTCGTCAGTGACTTGAAGAGTACGTCCCTCTGGGGTATCGACTTGACGAATGTAACGATCGCCACCTCGACGGACTTCTTCCCTGCGCAGATCTGCGCCCATATTCACAGCTTCGGAAGACATCTTGTTTAGTCTATGTCTAATTACCTAGCCCATGTAGCGCTCGCTATTCGTACGCTCCAGGGCCTCCCTAGCTATGGCTATCTCTAGGGGATCCCCCCAGCCACCGCCCGGGAAAAACTAGCCTTAAGTGTCCTCATCTTTTCAGCTATATCTTGAGCGAGCCGTTTTCTGAAATCAGTGGTGAAGGACCTAATCCTATCCTTAAGTCTCTTGCACCACCTATTCCCGATAACCGCCCCCATTAGCTCCCGCTGCACTAAGCTAGTTAGCTGCTCCCGGAAGTCCTGCCTGTCCAGTAAAGACAGATTGAACTTCCAGTAACCAGCCATTCTAGGCCTATGATCTAACGCCACCCGGGCACAAACGAGTTTGTGATCCGAATAGCCTACCCAGTGGAACGTGGGACAAACTAACAGATCTATGTCGGCTCTTCTAACTAACATTCTGTCAAGGTAGCTAACTACCTTGTCAAAAGGCCAATTAAGAGCCCACGTCCACATCCCCCCCGGGGTGATCGACCCGGTATCTATCAACGAGACCATAATCGTCAATCAGATCAATCAGGCTACGATCGCCCCTTCTCCCGCTAGGACCCTATCCCCGATCTAACTTGGGGTCCAGGATGGCATTCCAGTCCTGCCATTAGAACTAGGCGCGTTGAATCCACTAGGAACGGACCCAACCGCCGAAAAAACGAAACCCGCCCCTCCTGGTCGTTGGGCGCATAAACCGCAACGACCCGAAACGAACCACTTTTCACGGCAATATCGGCCACGATTAATCGGCCCGCGGCATCGGTAAGCACAAGATCCACCTTCGCATCAAGAGTACGTCTAACCAGCAAAGAAACTCCTCTGGCAAACCGGTCCCCATATGCTGAATAAACGACAAAGTCGTCCTCCAGCACACACGCATCAACGTTGCAAACAAAGTGAGTCTCTTGGATCGCGGCGACATCCACACCGAAGGACAAGAGATCCCGGAGCAGCCGAGCAGCCATACTCCGATTTCTCAAGCCTATCACATTCAGACTGGTTATCTTCATTGCCATCTTCTAGGCCTGCAAATATAAAAGGAGAATAAAGGCAAAAACCTACTCACATATGGGACGGAAATCTGAGTTAGATAAGGCCCCGACGGATTGCCCTAGGCTCCCTACACCTATCTCTGACGTTATACG
>OZ038492.1:70829097-70879097 GCA_964036315.1 Acanthosepion esculentum | reverse complement strand
TATTTTACCCTTCCTAGCCTGTCTGTTACGAAAAGGCTGGAGGCCCAAGTCTATTCTTATATTTAACCTACAGCTAGGATGGTGATTTTATATGGTCAGCTTAGATGTGGCACATGGCCGAACGTACGGGGAACTCAGTGATGATTAAACTCATTATTCAGTCGCAACTGATCTAGCGAGACAAGCTTGCTAACCATGAAATCACGTCGAAGTACCCAAATGATTTTTCAAGCGTAGCTTAGATGAGAGACAAGTCTGACTATTTGAAGCATCCATTAAGGATTTAACTCACTACTTAATCGCAATTGAGATAAGAAATCGATTCATGCCTATCCACCGAGTCAACGTTTTTTAATGACATACTTTTCCTGACGTAGGCGACTATAATTCTCCACAGATGTCTTTTTTTTTTTAATTAAAAATTGCCGTTCATTCTTCGGAGAAAATAGTTGAACCGTATTCCGTTGTCTTCTCCAGAGTATGGAATTCAGTCTTCTTTCTCTAGAAAGTCGCTAGACTCTAGACTATCCTGGTATTTAACCCATAATTGAGTAGTCGAAACCGAGGAAAGATGACTGTATACCATTTTTTACCAAAAAGCACGCAACGAGCTAACCCAGAATTTGAACTCGGTTCGCCGAATCCACTCTCCGCGACGATATTCGGTATATTACCTCCACATCCCAATAATTTTTAGTCTTTTGAAATTATTGAATGGTTAATATCTGAAAATATTCCTCTTGTGGAACTTAACGTAAGCTGTTTACAGCAAACTAAACAAATGTCTTGAAACAATAGATTTCCAATTTGACATATCTACACAGACCACTTGGAAAAAAGCGGAAGGTAAGTTAATCACAAGAAAGTAGTTTGCCAATATCGACAGTCCCTTAATTCCTTCCATGTAAAATAATGTAACATTCGAAGACAAGCTATTTCTAACATTGGGAGGGAGAAGTGGTATCATGTTTTCCCAAAATTACGAGTGCAAATCGAAAACAAACTTGATTCAAACTCTGTCCGCTTATTCCATATTCTGTGACAATAACGTTAGTACTTCAATGACTGAGCCCCTTGGTTCATGGGGAAGACTGCACTTCGCCGGTTCCCGCTCTCTGGTGGTGATACAGAATACCAAATACAAAACTTTACCAAATAACAAAAACCACCCCAATTGAAAGCTTCCAGTAACGGGCACAACTAAAATTGGGTCGGTGTGGACCTGGGAACAACAGCAATTAGGAGGTGGTTCTACGCTTTTCAAAACCTCCACATCAGAGTCCTTACTGCCGGATGTAGTTTATCGTCATGCCCACGACAGCGGCATTGAACTTGAGAACCCTATTTTCCAGCCAAACTGTTTGAAGAAAAAGATCATATAAACTTCAACGGAAAGCAACGATAACTTTTTTTGGTCAATGAATGCTGAATGTTTCCTGTATGGTAACGGATTATCTTACCATTAACATGACTTGATAATTCATGTCAACCAATATATTTAAAGTTTGATGGTATGTTTCGACTGATAAATTTTCTGTTCTTCAGCATTAGGTATGAATAAGATATACATCGAAATTATGGACTATACTTTGAGATTCCAGCTCTAACCGACGGTGAATTCCGGAGTTAAATGTTAAAACATATTTGTAAATTATACTTGTAGTTATTCTGTGAAGAACTTTTAATCAAGGTTAACATCCTTCGATAAAAGTAAACGTAACACATACTAACACCAGAATAACTATTCGTTTATGTAACCTGCGTTCTCACAGGTAGGATTTACGAACCAAATACATCTCTACTTTCATTTATTCGCTTTGTCTTCTGGTCCGTCCTGGGTATGATGATAAACTACATTTGCGTCCTGGGTAAGACGATAAACTACGTCCAGCAGCAAGGCCTCTGATCAGGAGGTTTTTGAGGAGCGTGGAACCACCTCTTAATTGCTGGTGTTCCCAAGTCCACCCTGATCCGGGGTGGTAGCACCTGTTAGGGTCCCAGCTATAGGCAAGTAGTTAACCCCGAAACTGGGGTAAAAACACTTCGAAAGTGTAAAAATATGTTTTAATACCAGAAATACTTTGTAAAAAAAAATATTACCAGCAATACAGTTTTGAAAAAAAAATATTACCAACAGTACGTTTTTGAAAAAAAAATATTACCAATACATGTTTCGAAAAAAAATATTATCAAAAGTACGTTTTTGAAAAAAAAAATATTACCAGCAATACATTTTTGAAAGAAAAAATTATTACCAGAAATAGATTTTTGACAAAACAAAATATTACCAGCAATAAAATTTTTGTCGGCATTAAATAACCCATTGAGGTTGATATGTCGTAAAACAAAACCAAACAAACCAATTGTCTTCAGGCGGAATGAAAAGTGAAAGAATATTTTATTATTTTTACTGCTGATTTCTTTTAAACTAGGGATACGTTGTTAAGTTGCTCAATTTTTATATATCAATTCCCACTGATTTTACTGTTACTCTACTTTAGATTAACTTTAGTCTTATTCTGTGCCAGTAAACTTAAATATAACGGCGGTGAGAATAAATTATGATTAAACAAAATATTTTGTAATTTATACCTATTTTTTGCGACAGAATTACCGTACTCAATCTGTAAATTGTGGGTTGAAAATGTGTAAAAAAAAACAAAAAAAAAACTAACGTCAAGAAATTATTGCAAACGTTACTGACAATAGGGCAGTAATAATTATAAGGGAAATAGGTTGATATTGATTTTAGATAGCAAATAATTGGAAATGATATTACTAGAGAATTGCATTGCAAATTGTTTTGCCAGAGAAATGCATTACAAATTGTTCTACTAGAGAAATGCATTGCAAATGATTATACCAGAGAAATGGATTGCAAAAGATGTTACCAATGCATAAATAATCGGAAGGATATTCTCCCTGGTTGGGAATTAATGCAAGCATTTCTAACAGACTGGGACTATTATATGTACTAACACTGCTTGTATTTACATAATTGTAAGTTCTCTTCCATTATTCCTCGCTCTCATCATCTACAACATGGTTTCCTGGAAACAACTTCCTTGTGATCTGAACCACATGTGAAGCGAAGCCACGTAATGACAATCCAAACATATGGTATTCGCTAAGAGTTTTACTCCCGTCTACTTTATCCCTTACTAAATCTGTTAACTCTTCTTCTCATCTCTCTTTTTACCACAGAGTTTTTCTTTCTTTTTTCTTTCCTCATGCTTCACCTCTTCAAGGAACGGATTCCTTTTACGTGACGGGCAGACCGCATTACTTTTTCAGAATATAAATTTGAATAAAACGTGTCAGAAAACATCATGTAATGTAAAATATATTGTTTGTAGCTTTCTTTTGTATGTCTGCTATCAAATATGTATGTATTCAGTGAAATTTATCGATAACAACTGAAGCCTATTACAAACGGCCCCAAAGTGGCAAATTCATCTCGGACACTCATATAACAGCCGTTTTATGTACTTAATAAGATAATGTGGTCTAATTTGCATAAGTTACATTAGACCCTACAAAGGCAAGTCAAAACATTTCGGGAAAGTGTATAATATATATATATATATATATATATATATATATATATATATATATATATAACTCTTTTTTGGTTAATTCTCGCGTTGGCTGGTATGCAACCCCATATGGAGAAAGATACCCTTTAATGTTGGCTGCTTCTCTTGTACTATAGCCTTCAGAATTTTAAGTCTTTAAGGAATGTGTTTTGTGTCTGTTTACGTAACTGTTTTTGGTTAATTCCGGCATTTTCACGTTTGCTGGAACCAAAAACAGTTTCGTAAACAGACACAAATATATAATCTAGGAACGTTACACGTCTACAATCCTTATAATGGAAGTAAATTAATATTGAATCCTTATAGCGATTTATGTTCATCTTTTGAGACCCTGTTAATAAACAGAAAAATGTCTAACTTCAATCCCTGGAAATGTCAATAATTATGTATTACGCAATTTCGTCCATCAACAGTGTCCAGGTTTCTTCTTCATCCAACTACTGAATTGTTAGATTTCATCGGATATCTTGGATTGTTTGGATGTCAGTTGTTCTTCGGACATGCTCTCTTGCAATAAAATATATATATATATATAGATGATTGGGTTCTCACTAAATGTTACTGTGCTCACTACTCACTGTATGTAGTATTTTGAGATGTCTTTTGGAAATGGTGTAAGAAAATTGATAAAAATCGTTTTTTCATAAATGCGTGTTTGATTAAAAATGCTACCGAAATATGTAGCTAATTCAAGTTACATGATATAAGCATCAGAGGAACAAACCAACATCACACATTTCTCATAGGAAGAAAATTCATAATAGGAATTATTGAAAAAAGTAAAAAAAACAAAACAAGAAACATTCATTGTTTCTTAATCAAACTTGCATAAACGAAGAATTACTGCCGAATTCCACCCAAACAGTTACCACCAACACATCGAAGCACGTGTAGGTAACTGATTACGGAATAATCAAAATATATTAATCTCAACATCGTCACTGCAAAAGGAACCGGCAGCCATTTCACTACTCTGCCTTGAATATCACCATGAACCACAATTGTAAGATAGCGCAAAATGCACTAACTGAATAAATGACATATACATGAATGACAAACTTTCGCCATATATATATATATATATATATATATATATATATATATATGGGCGAATTGCCAAGTGGTTAGAACTTTCGTTTTCTGATCATGAGACCCCGGTTTGAATTTGATTTGTCAGGAAGTAGTACCTGAAACCATGCCACAGGTTGACCCAAGCCTTTTGAGTGAAATTGGGTAAACACTTGAGCACAGTTGTTAGCTATCCTATTACGAAGTCACAAGTTATCGTAACCGAAGGTTTGAGTGTGCTGCCCTTGTTCAGATTGTTGATCATTCTAGATAACACGTTCTCTCCCAGAAACTGTAACTAAGGTCTGCTCAGCATATTTGCAGTATATATCACAGGTGAGCTCTGTGGATGTTGAACAACCACGAAGGTGCCTGAGCGAGAGTCTGCAATAGGGATCGGCTAGCTGCCCTAATAGCCGGGTATCATCGAATACGAGTGGCCAGCTATTATATATATATATATATATATATATATATATATATATATATATATATATATATATGAATAAATGAATCACATTACGTCCGATGAAGTCCTTGAAAAAGACAAAACGCGTTACACAGCATTTTCTCCACTTCATTCATTTGCCTAACATTGTTCGTACATATACATTTTTTTAGAGTGATGTTCACCCTGTACAAGGCCCAAGGACCACTCGAGGTAGAAGGTTACAGAGTAGGAGGCATAGTTTCTGTGGATAGGTGGGGAAGATAACTGTTAACACTAGACTTGAATAGGTTCAGATTGTAGTGATCGAGAAAACATTTACAGAGTAGTGATTCGCGGGAAGAAACCGCTCGATGGAACTTACTTTTCACCAATGGAGTACGGAGGGAATGTGGGTGGTTTGCTACAATGTGAGTGGCATGGCGAGTCCTAGACGTGAAGGTTAGAACTGCCGGAACCAAGGAATGCAGTTCATCCGAGCACTTTCCATGAAAGTAACGATAGAGCAGTGAGTGGCTTTCCACGTCTCGTCTGTGAGAGAGGAATTACAGGGTGGAAAATAAGTTGTTACGCACAAGGATGCGGAGACGATTTTGGACTCTTATAGGAGAGAACTGGGTAGCCCCTGCTCAAATATGACAGCAGTACTCGATTTGGGGCGTGATCTGGCTCTTTTAAAGGTAGAAGAAAGCGGGGTGAGTTAGGTACTTATTAGAGCGGTACAGGAAAACAGACCATGTTTCCTGCATCTTTAGCGATGGATTGTATGTACGATTCCCACGACTTCTGGGGTGAGTTTAGGGCTGATTAGTTTCTCTAGGCACGGGGCCTTCCCGAGGGGACATCCATTCATCGTGAGTGATGGTAGTTCGGGGTCCGATCGGCGATGATTGAAGGTAACTAGTTTGGTTTTCGAGGCATTGAACGTAACAAGCCATTTCCCCACCCCCACTGAGCTTTTAGAGCTAGATCGGATGAGAGATCAGTTGCCAATTGCAGGTCATCGCGTAATGTGTATGTGCACCGATATACCGTTGTATCATCGACATAGATATTTACAAATGATCTGAATATACACTTAGATCATTTACGCAAAGTAAAAAAGAGGGTTGGGTCGAAAAACGATAACCTTGGGAAAGCCTGCGTTGTTTGCTAGGGCCCCGGGGGACTAGTCATTAACAACTACCTTCAGTGACCTACCGGTTAGTGAGGAGGACATTATTATTGAGAAAACTCTTCCAGTAATTCCATAGCTAGAGAGCTTTAGCCGCAATCATCTGTGCCAAATGATATGTTCCTTGAGATGTATTTATCTTTTAGTGCCTGACTGATTCTGTGGGTAATGGTTGTGAGAACATCAGAAGTGGATCGGGCCAATCGAATCTCGTACTGCTTGTCGTTCAAAATATTCCTATCTACGTGCACAGCAGCCTTCCTGGTGATTATAGCCTCAAAAAGCTTGCTAATGATAGTGTGGTTGCTGATGGATATGTACTGATAAACCGGGCATACGCTTGACAATTTCCACAAATTTTAGAAGGATTTCTCCCTCAAGCAGCGGTTAAATAACTTCTCTAGAATCACGTATAATTCCGGGTTGATATTCTTGAGGACAGCCACTGGGATTCTGAGGGGCCAGTGGCTTTCTTAGTGTCAAGGCTTTTAATAAATTTTGAGATTTGCGTTTGTAATGAAAATATTACTGAGATTATGCTCAGAGAGGTGTGGGAAGGGATGACTTTTGTCATCTAACGTTGAATTCGCGGCAAAGTGTTTCACCTTACATTTTGAGGAAGATATGACCGCGGGGCGATTTATAATAGTGGCACAGTCGCTTTGCTTCTATTCATAATTTAGTTTGAGATCTTCCAGAACTCACGGGATCCAATTTGACTGTTTTCAACCTTGACCTGGTCCAAGTCTATTGAGCCATAAACTCACCCTAGAATTCAAGTAGAACTCGTTCATACATTCCATTGATAAAGATGCAGGAAAAATGACTGTTTTTTTTTCTGTATTTTTTTTTTTGTGTGTGTTATAAAACTCACCATTCCAGAAAAGAACCTTTGAGAGACGAGGGCAGAAGTTCTGACTTGAAGAAGGTTGAGAGAAAAGCTCCGGCGTATAAGATTAAAGATGTCTCCGTCTGCCTTCGTGTAGTGAGAAATCATTCTATAGAACGGCATGCCAGGGGATGGCTTTGATTTGGCATCAATTTGTAGGGAGTGATCTGAATGCCCAGGAGATTAAAATTTTTGCTAACCATTTTTCTGGGAAGGATTTGAGGAAAGGGTCAAGGATGTGGCCCTGGTGTCCCGTCGCATCAGGGACGCGGGTGGCTCCTTCGATTATCTGAACTAGTCCATAGGCGATGGAGAAATTTCTGCAATATTTGCCTTCTTCATCAGTTTTGTTCGAGTAGATTAACTACTCTTTGCGATGGATAGTCATGGCAGATATGAAGGACTGCTGAGGAAAATTCGGTGAGCATATTATGACTTCTCTCAGATATTCGATCGAAAATTAGTGCCCCATTGTTTTGAAAAAGATAAAGAGAGAAAAAGAATGTGGTACTATGGATAAGTGCCACGTCGAAGCACATATATGGGAGATCATGATCCTTGTATTTTGCGCCCCTGCCACAGGGAAACCAGTCCTTAATGTAGGTGCCGTGGTGATTTAGGTTATTGTATTTATTCATTAGAGGTGAATAACCCCAGTCTGCGAGCTCTTGCAGTGGAAATAAGACATACCTGTTTCAGACTGAAACAGGAGGTCGGTTTTGGACTCGAGAAAATGCTGTTCCACTTCTTTAAATTTGGAGCGTAGACCCCTCAAAATGGTGTAGAAGGTGGCATACTTGGAGTCTACTTTTTTTTAGGTTGGGTTTGCTAATTTTGGTCTTTTCACTCGATTTCGTGATTGAATTGTATTTTGTTTAGTGGAAGACTAGTAGGTAGTGAGAGACACACCCACAGGAGATGTGTGCGTAAATAAGCGGTAACATATATATATATATATATATATATATATATATATCATATTCTCTCTTTATCTCTCTCTTTCCGACACACATATATAAATAGAAAGGTATCTCGAAAGAAACGTGATACCCAAGGTTTAAAATTAGTTTTTAAAAAGGGAGAAAAAAATTCTTGAAGCTTTTAATTTCACTGAAATTTCAGGCTAATAGATTGTATTTAATATTTCCAATCAGCAAAAATACTTTGCTGCATTTCGAAATATGTAAATTGATTGAAAGCGGTTCGTTTTATTTTAAATCGCTAAAATTCGCTGATTTTAGCCGTTTTTGCCTGTCAAATCAATGTAATTCTTTTTATTAAAAAATATTTAAAAACTAAAACAGACTTTTCTTAAATTTTATTTCATGAATATTAGCTGATTTAAAGTTTAATTAATCTGATTTGAAACAAATATTCCTTACCTTTAGATTAAAATATCACAGAAAAGCATTTTGATACACAGGTGGGTGATTTTGTTAAGTGTTGACAGCACTATTGACAAAATGACAGTTTGAAATTTAACTATTTTTTCTACGCGTCACATATCTGTATTTATATAATTTTGAACTACCCAGTAATCTGAAATTTTTACGAAAATATTCTCCGTAATCTAAAGTTTTATTGAATTTTCGATACTTTGGCTTTAAATTTACTGCAGTTACCACTCTTATTTTCTGATAATGCGTATGAACGCCCGTATTTACAAAAATCGTCAGCTTTATAGACACACAAAAAAATTAAAAAATCATTTTACCATACTCGGTGGTCGGTGAATTGTGGTAAGCTTTTCCATTTATGATTAGTAAACATAGTTTTTACTTAATAACAATATTATCTAACCGGTATAAATTAATATTAAATGTTAAAAGATTTAAAACTTTATAATTACTCTAATTAAAAAATTTTAAAAATTCTTGTAAAAATTCATTATTCATTGAAAACAATATTCAATGTATGGACGAATGGTAGACTTATAAATATGTAAGATAGATTCTGCTGAAAAAAATGTTTAGCATGACACAGTGTATAAACCTTCCTAGAAGCCAACATAGCAAATGATTCAATATAATCTTCGTACTTCAAAAACGTTAGCCCCTGAAGGTGCAATAATTTAGCATAAGCAATGCTGTTAGAATGCAAATAAAGTTTTCTCAGAAGCTTAAAATATTATAACTTAAAACTAATGCTACTACTCGGTAGGAAACTAGCAGTATGATGCAAATAATATAAAAAAGGACATCTGCCTCGGGATTTGAACCTGGTTAAACCATTATGATTTTTCCTTGCAAATTACATTGTCTTTGTATAATAACCTCCCAATATAATCGGTGTGTGTTAAAGTAACGTTGGAAAATATTTGTTTATTCTGCTTATTTCTAATCACCAGTAATGTTCGGATATATATTTTAATTAATCAAACATTAATAAATTTTCAATTAAATAAAAACTTTTCTTGGCCTCCTATTTTAAGCTCTTTATTTTATGCCTTCACTATATCACAAGTATGCAATATCCTCTGATTTAATTTTGTTTTGATTTTTTAACGGCATATCAACTCCTTACGGGTCCTTTAATGTCGAAATTTAGTTTTCTTTCGCGCGTTGAAGTAATAAAAACGTGATATGTGTTATTCTGCTTTCACAATTGAATACATGGTAGATGATACTCTAGATTTTGTGTATATACATGTTTGTGTGGACGTAATTACTAGAGACGGTGATATGGTGATTTTCTAAGCGTAGCTAAGATGTGGCACATGGCCGAAAGTGAGCTATTCAGTCGTAATTGATCTCGCGAGACAAGCTTGCTCACCATTACACCCATTCAAAGTACCCATAGAGGGGGTGATAAGTGTAATTTATGTTGTTTTGTTGGTGTTATATTTTCGAATACAGTTTGTTTTCTTTAAGAAACTGTAGGATATTATCTAGATAAATGTCATGAAAAAGTTCTTTCATGTTGGTTGATTTCATTTCGCGACATACGAACAACTCTATGGGTTATTTAATGCCGAAATCTAACTATCTTGAACAAAATCTTCTGGCTTCAACTATAGATAAAATATATTGCTGGTAATTTTATTATAAATAGGTATTGTTGGTAATTTTACTATGAATAGGTATTATTGGTAATTTTACTATAAAAATGTATTTTATACTTTCATAGTGATTTCTTTTTGTTTATGGGTTCATATTTGACCATAGCAGGTGCTTCCACCCCGGGTCAAGCTGAACCTGGGAACAACGACAATTAAATGGGTTATTCCACGCTCCTCAAAAGCTCTAATCTCCCGATCAATGGCCTTGTTGCCAGATGTAGTGCATGGTCATACCAAGGATTAATTATTATCTGCATGATAGAAATAAATTATTTGCAGTAAATACACACCATAGCCTGTGTATATGCGACATAAATATCTTATCTTTAGATTGATTTGCATATCGCATTTCTGTGGATAATACCACTTGAATATAAAAACAAACTCCCGTGTTTCTTAAGCTCAAAGCAGGGAATTAGATCCTTATGGATAATACGACCCCGTATTACAGTTATCCCGAAATCAATTCACTTTTTATTGTTGTACCAAAATGTCCATTAAAATCTCAATGTTGTGCATATAATTGACTAAAATAATTCATTTTTCACGATATTAAAGAATAGAAATGAAATGGATGATGTTTAGCCATTGTTTGATGCCCCTCTTAATTTCCGTTTCAAAATATCTTTTTGAATTTTCGGGGAAAGTAGACATACCCCGTAAATCCATGTTACGGAAACACTATTAACATCATTCGGTTTGTTGTTCTAATCTTCATTGTCATATTCACGGCGTTTCGACCGTTGTACACTCCGGCATTCTTCAGATGATATACGTTGGTATTTCGAACCGAATCCTTTTAGTATACGAGGGTAGATTATTCTATGAAACGTTATGTATATGGCAATAAAGATGAGGACAACAGGACAATGATGTAAATAATGTAAATAGTTACAATACCTCATCTCAGAAATATAAACAGACATTTTAAGGTGTTGATTAATTTATCATGCTTTTCTGTTTGATATGATTTTATTATATTTCTAAATATTAATAATGAAAATAAATACTGCCTTACATTAAGAATGAAGAAAGATCCAGATATAAATTAAATCTGTGAGCAAAACTATGTATATTTGCAATCTTGCGGTTTCAAATAAGTTGAGTAAACTGAAGGTATGCAGTTGACACAGTGTTAGTAGCAGGCAGAAAGCTACAAAAATTCCCACAGAAGGTGTTGAAGGAAAGCGAGAAGGGATTAAACACCAGCTGCAAGAAAACAGAGTGCATGGTTGTCAGCAAAATAATGACTCCAAAGTGAGAATTGCAAGTCGGAAGTATCAAATTGTGGAAATTCAAATATAGGAAGTGTTTTAACAGAGGACGTGAAGAGCGACACTGAGATCCGGAGACGTATTGGGATAGTCAAGGAACCATTCTAAAAGTTAAGCAGATTATTTTTAAAAAATAGGAACATTTCGCTAGAAAAAAAAAGAGTATGTGAGTAACGACTAAGATTTGGAGAAAATGGAAACAAAAAGGAAACTAATACTTAACATCAGGAAGAAACAGTTGAGGTTTCTAAGGCATATAATGTGGAAGGAGGGCTTGGAAAATATAATACTCACAGGACAGGCGGAGGGCAAGAAAGACAAAAGGAAACAACGCATAACATACTTAATGAGCTTGGGTAAATGAATGATGGAACAGGGCTTAAGAGAAATAACAGAAAGACAAAGTTTAAGAGCTACAATTGACAGGAAGTTGTAGAGAGCCATGACCGCCTACATCATGAGAGGACAAGACACATTTGGTTTGGTTTGTTTTACGGCATATCAACTTCAGTGGGTTATTTAATGCCGACAATTTTTTTTACTGGCAATGTATTTTTTAAAATTTATTGCTGGTAATTTTTTTAAAAACTGTACTGCTGGTAAAAATGTATTGCTCGTAATAAGTTTGTCTTTAAAAATATATTGCTGGTAATAAGACATATTTTTACACTTTCATATTGTTTTCACGCCATTTTGGGTTCTATTTGCCCATAGCTGTGACCCTAACAGGTGCTACTAACCTGGGTCAGAGTGGATCTGGGAATGCCAGCAATGAAGAGGTGGTTCTACGTTCCTTAAAACCTCCTGATCATCTTACCCAGGACGCGGATGTAGTTTTATCGTCATACCTAGGACGACCCGACACATAAAGAAGAGATATTTCTGAAAACTTGTACTTGTGTATAATACGACTCATTCTCCTTTTTTTTCTTTTTTTTTTTTTTTTTGCTTTTAATTTTCGTTCAGGATGTTTTGTATTATGCAAAAGAAAATATGGTACTTTCTTCCGTAGGAACTGATTGGCAATGTTTGTCCCCGTTTCTCAAGTAACCAATATTGAAGAATTGGTGACTAAACTTGGCGTACTCACTGCTTCTTTCAATAAAAACCACTGGCGCGTGTTTCTTCCCACAAGTTATTTTTAGAGATTTCCGACCCTAAATTTTTATTTATTTATTTTTTTTTGTTACTCTTTGTCGTTTGTTCGTAATGGGGGGAATGGCCGACTTTCGTGTTTGATGTTTAAGGCCCTAAATGCCGAATAGGAGATTATTTTGTCAACTATTTCCTTCCTCTCTCTCCGAATCTCTTTCCTTGACCTCGTTAGAAAAATCTGATTACAACTTGACGACAGAAATACATTTGCCTAATAAACGATTGCCCGATTTTCAGAAAAGTTACGGATAAAAAGAAATAGTAGCAATTCAAGAACCATCTTTTTTTCTTTCTGTTTTCTTTCTGACTTCGAAGAATAACTGATAAGCTACAAAGCGGGTGGGACTAATTATCCTGAATACATACCCACCGGATGAGTTCACACATCATTGAACAGACACCCGAGAACAGACACCCGAGAACAGTAATATCAACATATCTAAGCAGGTATCGCTAAACTATTATGGAATAGTCGGAATATTTTAAAATCTCTCCAAGCTGCCTAATCAATGAGATTCGTTACCAAACATCCGAGCATAATTATCAATAACCCTATTTTCTAAAAGAGGTTTGGTTTCAATATTGTTTTGAAGCGTCTCCGTTTTAAATAACATATAAGTTTGTGTGATACTGGTATCATGTAACACAGTACCACCTGCCGCGTGAAGGTCCCCCGACCAGGATTTCTTAGTGAGGTGGATAGCTAGACGCACAGCAGGGGTTTTAAGACCTGTCAAAGAGCGGGTGAACCTTCTTGTAGAGACATCAGTCATCTAACACAATGGAGTAAACATAGCTCCATAGCTATGTCTGCTGCCAGTGTAGTGATAACACCATATTGCTGAGCGTGGGCCTTCCTCGACTGAAGGCACTGGCCAGGATGGAGTGTTCCCTTGATGAAATCAGCGGACACATGTCAGAAAAAAGAGACGAATATGACACGAAACCCCACGAGAACGTGCATTCAAGGAAGAATTACCCTGATGACTATCTGGGACACGTCGGGAGGTCATAAAATCCCCTTAAAAAGAAAAAGAGACAAATATAATGATTAGACCAAGCTGCAGCAACGAGCTTTACACAGGCGATTCCATATTTAAGGCACTGAATTGCTCTCTGCTGTACTGTTCACACTAATTGTCTTACTCGAGCTTACATTAATTAATAGTGTTGTAGCATACCTACGGACGATAATGGGTATGGCCCCATTCACATAAATACAGTAGTAAATACTGTATGTTGGTTTGCAGTTGGAGATTCTTCCAAGTTTGTAGTCATTATTAGACGTGTTAAGACCGCTTTTTCTGCCTCTCTTGGAATTTACCTTTTTTGTACTACAAAGTCCGTTTTAGTTAAGTTCTGTTTTATTTTAATTTTTACGTTCACTTTTTGCTATTAATTGAAAACTTTCTTTGATTTTTTTTTTCACTTTTTCCTTTCTTTTTCAGTTTTTTACATTTACCATTTTTATTTTTCCTTTTATTTTGTGTTTATTCTATTATTAGTTTTGATTTTTACGTTAAAGTTTCCTTTTTAAGTTATTTTTTGTGTTTGTTTTTTCTATACCCCACTCCCAGAGTTTATCTGTGTATTTTTCTACGTGTTAATATTTCTGTTGACGTCAGATTTTATTTTTCTTTGTTCATTTACTACGTGTTATTTGTTAATTCGTTCTTTATTTTTTCTTTTTAATATCTGTTAAGTGTTCTGTGTTTTAATTGTTTAATTTTCATATTTTTCCTAACTGTTTGTGTTTATTTAGTCTAACTTGTCCTTTATTTTTAGCGGCCATATTGGATTTCTTTGTTTAGTTAATACGCATTGTTTCGTATTTGTGTTTGTAGTCTGTCCTTTTTACTTTAATATTTAGTTTTAAAAAAAGGGTTTATTGTTGTAGTTTACCTTTTTGTGTAATTTATACGGGTCTTCGTTCGTATAAATTGTTTTTGTGTTTTTCATTTTGAACTGTTCTAATTTTGTTTGTTTGTGACCAATAGTTCATGTCAAGCATTCTTTACTGTATTGTTTATTTATTTACCGTATTTAATTGTATTTTTTGTGATTATCGTTTACTGCTTATCTTTCTAAAATTGTTTTCGCTACTTGGTGAATTTTGTTTATTAACTTATTTTTGCTATTTTATTTTTTTACGCCTATAGGCGCCCTTGTCCTTACCACCCCTCCCCTTCCATTCCCGTCTTATATTTTTAAAATGTGGGGAAAAAACACTCGAAAATTACGTCCTTCCTGATTAAAAAAAAAAGAAAACAGTTTTGGCCGAATATAGAAGGTCTATTAAAAAACATTTGTTCTCCATTAAGAAACACCCGCCTGACAAAGATAGCACAGAGGAGTATCCCGAAATAATGAAGAAATAAACTGCCCAAACATGACAACTAAAAGTACGGAGGCCAAAAATGGCCAAAATGTAAAGGCCAAAAATATGGAAGCCAATAATGGCCAAATTAAGGAAAAAGATAATGTTGAGGCCGGTGAATCGCCCTCCTGTTGGAAGTCCCCCTCAAAGTGTGTAATCAATAAGATTTACGCACACCTTGTCGTAGACGGTGGACTCTTAGAAGACCCCCAAGAACTAAGAAAAATTGACAAAATAATTGTGTCGTTTTTTGTCGTGGACAAGCGATACACAAAATGTGTCGCTCGACGAAAGACACAGTGATAAAATCACTGGAGTCCTTGGGGTTCAAGTCCCTCAGAATTGTTAAAGGACCCGGCTACTTCGTGTGGGACGTATTTCTACCCACACCAGAAGACTGTATAGACGTTTCCAGTCGTGATTTAATCACTAAAGACATAATATTGCGTACTAAATATCAAGGCAAGCGAAGGACCAGAGCCAATATACGAGGTCCCTCCTCAGGTTATCGGGAACACCTCGCCGTGTTTCTCTCCCAGTATGGCGAGATACTGGTTGCTTCCTGCGATAGGTGAACAGGGGATGGAGTTTCAAAATATTATTGGAATGTAAAGCCTTTCTGTCCATCCACAATTGTCTGGAAGTATGGAGCCTGAGGCTGCCGCTCATTGTGACCGGTTGCAAGCCGGTATGTTGAAGTGTGGAGAGACTGGTCACCTCTCCTCTTCCTTCCCAGAGAAGAAGGCCTCTGGAAGTCAGGCTCCAGTTGACCAAATCCCCCTTTGACCGCGTCTTTACCTACCGCCTCGCGTGTAATGGGCATGCCAGCTTTCGGGAACGGGTCGGTGAAACCTCCGGTTGGGTCTAGTACTAAGCTCCCATTCCCTGAAGAGCCTTCGCCCACTGCTAGTGCAGTTGTGGAGAATGGGGAGGGGTAATGGCAGGTTTCTGGTAAGGCCAGAGGAAAGCGCCAGACAGCGGGGCCTCAGTCCCCTGAAGCCCCAAGGACGAAAGGCACAAACAGCTCCACTCCCACTGTCAACGTTAAGTCAAACAGCCCCACTCCCACCGTCAACGTCAACATTAAAAGAGCCCCCCCCCCCCAAATAAGACCTGGGTTTCGAAAAATCTGAAAAGCTAAAACAGCTGAAGGACAAGTTAGACAAGCAGAAGCAGCCTCAGACCAACAAAGCTACTCCCACAACGTCATCTACCTTGTCCTCACCTGCAACTCAAAAACATCTTTCTCCTCAGAAACACTCTACCCCTCTCTCATCACCTGTTAAAACGGTTCCCCTCAGTAGAGCTCCCAGCCCTTACAAGCAAAAATCTTAATCTACCCCTCATCATACTCCCAGCCGTTCCCCCATTAAAAACCCTGAAATGCCCCCTCCCGCTCCAAAAAGACAAAGAAGTCCAATACAAGAGTTAAAAGATAAAAGGAAAAAAACCCAAAAGCACATATACTACTCGGGGGAGGATGTCTGCAGAATTTCCCCGGCACAGGCTGAAAGAGCCTGAGATTACGGAAATCGTATAAAAGATTTTAAGTATCTTCTGTCCATACGCCAATACACCGACAAGGATGTGGAAGATCCACAAAACTTTCCCCATGCCCAGAGAGTCCTTACAGTTATAAGAACAGGAATTGGAGCTCATCCGGCATGGGCCATGTTAGATGAGACAATCATGTCGCGCAAAATGTCTCCTCCAATTGCCACTGCCCAGAGCAAAGAACTGAAACATTTGAAGCAGTTTTATGTAGGGAGGGTTCCAGTTTTAGTTCACCCATCCCTTTATAGAGCTCTGAAGCTGATATTTCTCTGGGATATATGCAGTCTCTCCCATGACGGTACCATCAAGACTGAGATGGGCCATGGGTCTATGGCGGAGGC
Organism: Acanthosepion esculentum; assembly: GCA_964036315.1. Classification (NCBI taxonomy): domain Eukaryota; kingdom Metazoa; phylum Mollusca; class Cephalopoda; order Sepiida; family Sepiidae; genus Acanthosepion; species Acanthosepion esculentum. The sequence goes on along the minus strand of OZ038492.1, from coordinate 70,862,163 downwards.
TGTCGGTATCCTTACTCCGACCATGTTCAAACCAGTGTCCCAACCCTAATTAGGTCTGATAATGGCACTCTGGTTAGCGAGTTTGAATGCCCGGGGCCTGATATTGGAGTATCCAAGGGCGAGACTTGATCGCGATCTTTAACGCCTCGGAGTGGATTTATGTTGCGTACAGGAGGCCCGTTTTTTATCTCGCGACCATGAGGACATTCTGTCTAAGAGGTTCGTTCTCTATTCAGCATGTTTTGATGGACGATCGAGGGGTGTTGAGCAAGTCTCTGGAGGCGGCGTGTGCTCTTGTCTTCGCGGATCCGGCGGGCAGGCTTTCCGTGCTGGATATTACCATAAAGGATAAGGCTCTTCGTCTCATTGGGGTTCATGCGCCCAATGACCATGCGCAGTGGCCTGGTTTGTTTCGTCAGATCGAGCCCTTCTTGATGATATCTCGTTCGGTAGTTCTAGCGGGTGATTGGAATGCCGTCCTTGATCCCGATATAGATCGTATAGGGCAAACAACCGGGATGTTAAGACGTTTCGGGACTTTATCGGTGGGTTTGATCTCGTCGATAAGTATCGAAATGAGCACCCCCGGGAGGTAGTATGGTAGTGAGCGCAAACTGCATCGACCGAGTTCTAGTTAAGAGAGTCAACGTAGGGCTCTTAGAATGTCCGAGTTTCCATTTTATAGTTTACTCGGATCATAGGCTTGTCCGGGTTGGGGTAAACTTAGATAAGCCTAAGGTTAAGATGGCTGGCTAATGGAAATTGAACGCATCATTATTTGGTGAGCAAGATTTCCGGGACCAGCTTTTACTAATGCTACAGCGGGAATTGTCGTGGGCTGTGGTTGGGAATAAGTGGTGGGTTCTTTGAAATTTAAACTTAGGTCTTTTGCTGCTGATTTTAGTAGACGACTCAATCTAGCAGGGTAAGCAGAGCAAAAGTTTTGTGAGGAAAAATTGATCAGGCGATCAAATCCCATGATAGTGGGGACGTAGCCGTAGCTAAGGCCGAGTTGGCCTACTTGCTTATCAATATGGATCAAGCTCTAGTAGTTAGGGCTAGGCTAAAAAGAATGTCTTGCGAGGCTACGAATATGGCCGCTTCATTGCGTTCAGAGGAAGCTCGTAGGGTGCCTAGTCGGCATATCGCTAGCATCACATTGCCGGACAAGCGGACTGTGTCTACAGACGCGAGCACTTGTGAGGCTTTCCGTGATTACTTTCAGGAACTTTTTATCAGTGAGCCGGGTCTGAGCGCTGCTCAGTTCAATACCTATTTAGCTGACTTTCCCCGTCTTGAGGTGGCTGACGCGGCTGGGTGCGAGGGTCTCATAACAGAGTCTGAGATTTGGGATGCGCTGAAGCAGGTTGACCTGGACAAGACTCCTGGATTAGATGGTCTTCCGTACGAATTGTACTTGAGGCAGTCGCCCGTCTTTGTCCTCTTGATGGCACTGATTTTCAACAACTGGATGAATAAGGGGTCTATACCTCAACGCTTCACCAGGGGTATGATCAAGTTGCTTTGCAAGAAGAAAGACGGTGGGGATGGGGTAGATACTTATCGGCCTTTGACGATGTTAAATACAGAGTTGCGCTGGTAGAAATGAATGGGGTAAGATCGGAACCTTTCATTTTGTCTCGCTCCATTCGTCAAGGATGTCCGCTGTCTTCCTGCATAAGTTGAAGACGAATCCGGTCCTCCGCGGAATTTCCTTACCTGGTGTTACCACCTCGGCCAGGTACTCCGCCTATGCTGATGACGTTTCGGTTCTGGTGTCGAGCAGAGCCGAGATTAACGAAGTCAGCAAAGAAATCAAAGTGTATGAGATGGTGACAGGGGCCAAGATCAACCTCGATAAGTCTGTTGGCTTGCGGTTGGGTTCGTGGAAGGTAGTTTCTCTTCCTGGAACTTTCCTCTGGGCCGAAGAGCCGGTCAAGATACTCGGCATCTGGTTCGGTACCGACCTCCTGTTGGAAATGAATTGGTCGGAGGTGAGAGAGAAGGCTGAGGACGCAGTTTGTCTGTGGATTCGGAGGAATCTTTCCTTGAAAGGGAGGGCGGAAGTATGTGCCTCGCACATCTACCCGATTCCTCTTTACCGACTCTTCGTGCTTCCACGCCCGTCTGACACTTTATTGGCGTTCATAAGGCTCTTGTTCTCCTTCTTGTGGGGAGGCAAGGCCGCCATGGTTAGTCGCGAAATCTGTTACCTCCATCCCTCTGATGGCGGTCTGGGGGTGCCTTGCGTTGAGACTCGTCGACATACGCTTCGCATTAGCTATCTAGACCAGATGTGTATGCAATTAGATGAGAACGGCGAATTCTAGAAGGAAGACGCCCGTAAAGATTTCCCATCATTGAGAAATGTGCGCTCGTATGAGGAGTAGGCCGGCCGTACTCCTCGTGGCGAGGGCTCTTTCTATCATGAATGTCGGCTTTCCCTCAAGCGACTCTTACGGGCGAAGGATGGCCTCTCCGACGTCCAGCCGTTGTCTCGTAAAGCATTATATCAGGTATTAGTTAGGGGGAACGTTCAAGATGCTTTGATAGGCGAGCTCGGTCTGACGAGGCGGGAGGCTCGCTGCATATGGCCTTGGGCGCCTGGGTTGAAATGTCTCAATAACTCTGAGGCATCACTCACCTGGCTGTTGATTTGAGGGGCCCTCTGGGTCGCCAAAAGACTTTGTTCGGCGGGCTTGGTAAAATCGCCAAACTATGTTCGCTGCAGTGGGGAGGTGGAGACCCTAGGTCACGCCCTTTTCAGTGTAGTGTCGTAGCTCCGTTGTCTGTTGAAGACATCATGGTTCGCATGCTTCGCGGAAAGTTTTTTGTCCTCGAGGCCAGTTCCGCCTGTAGCAATATAGTACCGCCTTTGTCTAAGACTGTGAACTATGTGTTCCTATGCTTACTGGGGGTTATGCGAGTCGTGATATGGACGACGCGACAGAAGGAATTTCATCGGGACGAGAAGTTTACCTCTTCCCAACTGATGTTGTTCTTTAGGCATCAGCTTAAATTCAAGATCAGGATGGAAAGGAGACGACTCCATCCATTGGAATTTGGCGAAAGATGGGTGAGTCTTGCGCGTCTCTGCAGAGTGAAAGGTGCTGAGTGGCATTTTGATGCCGGTTAGGCATTAAGAATTTTGGGATTTGCTGGGTTGAACATTGGCACCCCCCTTGTGTATAGGTTAGTTTAGGTCGGTTTTTGTTTTAGTTTTCTCTCCTGTTTGAAAGTTAACTTAGCTAGGATATGTATGCTCATTGGCCCTTTTATTTTTGCCCCTATTTTTTTCATTCTTTTGTTTAATTCCCCATCCCTCCCATCATTAGGTGGTTAGTGATGTCAGTTCTCTGGTGGGTGCGGGGCGCCTTTCGTTTTCAGTGTGTTTTTCGTCTTTGTTGTTGTGTATGAATGGGTGTTTGTAGTGATTGCACTGCTTGTATGAATATTTCATATTTTTTAAAGTCCCGCATGGATTTCGTCCAGTTAACTGATATTTCTGCCACAGTTAAGGCTCTGGTCTTTTTTACTACTAACTCCATTTTGTTTAGTTTCGTGTACATAGTTTTATACTCATTGTAAATAATAATTGTTTTTTTTTTAGATTTTTAAATTGTTTTTTATTCCCTTCCTCCCCACAGACAATGAATTGTATATATGGGGACTAGTTAGGACTTCATAGAGTTTTTGAGGCATTATGGTGGATGAAGTAAGAATGGTAAGTAAGAATGAGTTGTTTTGGTGAAAGGAATATTGTTTGTATATTTGGGTCATTGGTTGCGGCTAGCTAAGTTTAATGTTAAGACAGAAGATGACCATCCTTCTATCCCTTTCCCCTTTTCAACCTTGTGCCATATTTGTACTTTTGTGCAATAAATAATTCTGCAGTTGGAGATTCGTCTCCAGATGAGCTGGTGAAACTCTCTGCCCAGTGCTATTTTAGGTGTAGCGAGACATATTTGAAAATTTCATCATCAAACTTGCTTGATGACATCCTATATTTTTTAATATTATTCTTCAAAAACACTATTATTGAAGTATAATTGTTAGTAATACTGTCACACTTATCTTTGCTATTAAGTAAAGAGTTGGTCCTCCATATTTTGGGCATTGTGACATAACAAAGCTAAGCCTAATAAGTACATATATATGCTTATTCCCACATGTTTTATTGAATGCTGCAGACAAGGATTTTTTTTCAGTTTTCCTAATTATTGTAACATAACTACGGACGATAATTGGTATGTCCCCATTCAAATAAATACAGTAGTAAATACTATGTGTTGATCTAGAGTTGGTGATTCGTCCCCAGCTGTGATGGTTAAACTCTCTGCCTCCGGTAGAGAGGATCCCCAGACGAGGCTATGTCGAAGGGCAGAGTCTCGTCTCGGGAAACAGCTACCCGATCCCTATGGGGAATTTTTGGCCGAGCCTACGGGTTCGAATACCCCACATTAAATTAGGCCTTGTGTCACATCTGATCGGTGGGGCGGTTAGTAGATATCCTGCAGTTGGAGATTCATTGTGGAATTCACTTGGCTCACTTCCAGCGGTTGACTACTACTTCTACGCGCTGCTGGCGAATCTTATATTTGTTGTTCTTGTCCTAAGTGTTATCGTTCATTAGCAACCTTCGTGTGATTATTCTATTTCAGTAACCTTTCCTTGGTTACAACATTTTGGTGATGAGGATTAGCCAAAAATTACAAATAGCACTACAATATGTATTGAAATAGTAACAACTTTTACTGATAACGGGAGCCACCAAGGCATTTTATTGTAGCAAGTAGCTCTTAATTAAGAGAGGCCGAGAAAAGTAACACTTTGATATGTAAGCCTTGGATACACACTATATTTATTGTCAACAACCTATTACATCCACTACAATAATGACATCATAATTCTATGATTATTTAAGATAATTCTATGATGACGTCATAATTCTAAATAACACATTGTCATCTGAAAAGATTGAAATAAAATCACGAAATTTATATCGGAGAAGACTACTGAATACAATAACAACAACCTGAAGAAGGCTGGATGTTACAACGACTGAAACATTTTGTGTGTACCAAGATGAGGATGTCTGCTCGAATAGCAAGGTGTAAAACTATGTAAAATACCTGCTTCAAAATAATTAAGCCCGGAATAGATTTTCTTGAAAAAGATAAGAATCGCTTAAATATATCCATCAAATACATTAATATATACTAACCTTACCTTAGTCCGGCTCAAGATCACAATTCCACGAGCATCCGCTAATAATTGAATTCACTTCAGTAGTAATGATTTGCTTGATTAATTTGTTAAATTGTTAAAGGCGCCAAAATGCCGTATATACATATTTACTAAAGTAAGCCTAGGCTGGCACAAGGTTACTTTTCCTGTGCATTCAGTAGGGATCAAACTTGCTCAGTAGTTTTTTTTGGTCGTTTATTTGCTAATCCTTACACTATGTCGTAGAAGGTTAACTGAACTTTCTAATATTATATATTAGGAATGCGATCCATTTTAACAAAATATCCATATACGTTTACATTCCTACTAATTTGAACTGACTCTTGTACAATCATCGAAGTTAAGCAACGTGAAGCCTGGTCATCTGATGAGTGACCACTTGGTAATACCAGGTGCTGTAAGATTGGATGTGCGGGTGGTGTAATGGATAATGGCTCGGATTGTTAATTGGAGAGGTATGTTCCAATTCCAGTTGAGTTCGTTATATTCACTTATGCGCAAATACGCTTGGAAAAGGTATGAATTCACCACTTCTCCCTCCAGCTATGGGTTAATCATTAAGACTTGTAACACTAAACCATAATTATGTCAGAAAACTTACTGTTGTAAAGTTCTCCGTCTAAAGAGTCTATGTTAGACCTTTCCGCCTACTATAAGTTTGGTAGAAGAGAAGGGACAGTGAACAGTGAATAGATGATCGGGGCTAGCCTTGACTTTCTCTTCTAGGTCAACCTACGTCACATCGGGGTGGTTTCCTGTGGAACCCTCCACTTGGTTCGGTTCGACAAGCTTTTGTGTACCTAGTTAATGTGAGTAAGTGTTGTTCCTTGCCTGTTCCATTTATTTATTGTATAAAAAATACAATTGTGGCACAAGGCCGAAAAAGGGGAGGGGTTGAGGCTGAGGCTGGTCTTCACTAACTATCTTATACCTAGCTAATCTAATTCACGACCCATTCACTCATTACAATTTGCCCATTCATCACAAAAACTCGTCCATCACCAATCAATCCTTCATACACCATAATACCGCATCCTCTCAAGGGGGTCCTACAAAACGCACCCCATGCCATAAGAATTTAAAGATAATAAATATTTAAAAATCTGTGATGAAATATGAGAGTGAAGGGAATAAACCCCAAACAAACTAAACATAGACTCAAAAGTGAACTAAACATAACTGATGTTAGTAGGGCCTGTCCAACCCTCAAAACAGAGAGGTCGCTGTATTCTGTCCGCTGACAAAATCAAGAGACTCTCTCGCTAAGTGAGTGGGAAAAGGATGAAAATTATACTGCCGTGGGAAAGTATAAAGCTGACCCAGTCGAGATAAAAAGGGGACCAAAAACAAACTGGGGAGGTTGGGAATCTCAACTTGGATCATAACCAAAGAAATAGCTGGGAACAGGCCAGGAAGAACATTTACTCATATTAACTAGGTACACAAAAGCTTGTCTAACCTAACCAAGGAGAGGGCTCCACAGAAAACCACCCCGATGTGACATAGGTTGACTTAGAAGAGAAAATCAAGGTTAGCCCCGTTCAAACGAACCAAGCTCGCCTCTTTTACCCACCTTTCGCTGAAGACTGTCGAATGCAATCGTTTTCTATCAGTTTCTAATCTTCATCTAGAGCTGATGCTCAAAGAATCGAATTAGATTCTGATGAGAAAGACGGTTGCCTCGCAAGACTTCCTCCATCCGCGTCGTCCAAATCACTATTTGAGTCGTGGCTAGCAGCGTTAGAAACACCATTCGTTTCACCCCAGACTACGGGGGTGACACATTGTCACACGCGTATGCGCGATCAATAGGCACAAGCTTTTCGGGAGCGAGACGAGCCGTCAGCTCGCCGATATGGTCCCATAAGGGGCGGACCCGGTGGCAATGGTAGAAGGCGTGCGAAGCCGTTTCTTCTAAACCAAGGCCACACCGTTCACAGTCTAGCAAATCCGCCAAGCCCCATATGAAGGCCTTGTCATTGAGAGGTAGCCGATTCCGAGCCAATCGCCAGGTATGCAAAAACTCAGGGTTACTGGCGCCCAAGACCAGTAAGAGCGAAACTCGTCCTCCAACAAGCAGAGCTGACCACGTAGGGAATCCCTCGCTACCCCCTCCACTAAAAGACGATAGAAGAACTTCCTAGGCCATGAAAGGTCACTGGACCGAGGAACAGCCAGCAAGGCCGACCGACACTCGCGAAGGAAATCCGATTGATCCCGGGGCTTACGATGGCGCTCAGCCCGCGAGATGGTGGTATTGATAGTAAGGAAAGTGAACGCGGCCCTGACAATCCCCAGCTGACTCTTTGGTTATGATCCAAGTTGAGATTATCCAACCTCTCTAGTTTGTTTCCCCCCACTTTTTTTTTATCTCGACTGGGTCAGCTTTATATTTTCCCATGCCCGTATAATTTTTTTATCCGTTTCCCACTCCCGTAATGAGAGATCTTCTTGATTTTGTCCAATGGGCAGAATACAGCGGCCCCTCTTTTTTGAATGTTGGACGGGCCCTACTAAGATCAGTTATGTTTAGTTTACATTGGGTTGAGTTTTAGTTTATTATTGGGTTCATCTCCCTCTCTCTGTTATTTTTTTTATTTATAGTAATTTATTATCATTAAATTTTTAAGGCATGGGGGCGCGTTTTGTAGGTTCCCCTTGAGTGGATGCGATATTATGGTGGATGGAGGATTGATTGGTGACGGACGAGTTCTTGTGGTGAGTGTGGAAACTGTAATGTGTGAATGGGTCGTGAATCAGATTAGCTAGGTATAAGATAGTTAGTGAAGACCAGCCTCAACCCCTCCCCATTTTGGCCTTCTGCCCCAATTGTATTTTTAATACAATAAATATACAGTGAATAGATTGAGCGCTAGTTCATACACTCTCATATGTTGTGTAATACTCTTCAGGCGGACTTACTGTTTAATATACGATATATCTGAAAACCTGTTTTTTTTTTTTATTACTTAATCATTTACTTGGTCACAACAATCTAAAAATATTTTCTGGCTTTAAATAACCTGTAAAGCCGTAGAAAAAAATCAACCAACCAATCTTGCATGTAGAACTGAGAAATTTGGGAGTTTTATGCCAAACTCGAATGGAGAGAACACAATTTGTGTAGTCTGTAAAAAGAATATTAACGATGAAAAAGTGTTTTAAAAAGCTAATAAAAATTTGCTAGGTATTTTTTTTTCTGAAACGAAATTATCAAATTTATTTCTTTCTTGATTGGAGGAAAACTAAAACAGTTTTTTTTTTCGGAAATATAGTCGGTGACTAATTCCTGGTTGACGGTGGTTCTGTAAAATCTGTCAACAAATCGTTAATATTATCTTTTCTAGCAGCAGATCTAATTTAGTATTAGCATAGGGTTACCTTTGTTTCATGCAATTGCTTCACAGTTCATACTGCTCCAGCGTGTGCAGCTATATCTTAAGATAAAACTTGGGCTGAATTATCTAAAAGAAACTTAGATATGTCAATTTACGTATAAGCTACAAAAGAAGCACACTTTTTTTTCAAAGACTTCTGGCGCTAACCATTCTGAGCAGTATCTCTTCTGATAACGCAATGTACATGCCCAAGCGACAATTCGAAGAAATTAGTAATTGTTTTCATTATCAAATTTCTCAAACGTTTTGGTAGCATTTTGTACACACTCGTAGAAAAATAATTGTCACTTCTTTATATCAACTCGAACTATATTTGCCTGTTCTTTTCCATTGTTCTCCAGTGCACTTAAATTTTCTTTTCTTTAAATTCTTTGAGAAAAGCAATAATCCGTCGAAGGTTTATTTTCTAAATTTGGATGATTTATACCATGCTTGACAATTTGGAGGCAATTAATATTGAAACTGTGTCGATATAATAATAATATGCTGTTTATGGCGAAGGCTGTGTATGACCAAACCTGTTAAAAATGGTTTCTGGAGATTTCTGTTTAAAGTATTTCCATTTTAAACATACGAGGGTCGTTCAAAATGTTTTAAGCCTCACCCAGAAAGAAGAGCCATGAATGAACATTTTTGTTGTGGCAACACACTATCACTTCTTATAAAACTAATTCAGATTTCTGTCTTAATTTCTGTGCAGGTGAGGCCCATACTAAGGTGAGAGGCGCACGACAAATTTTAAAATGGACAAACCAGAGACACAAACAGTCATAAAATATCTGGAAAAAAATGTATGACACCCAAGGAAATCCACCAGAACATGGTACAGACACTTGATTAAGAATCTCTTTCCTATGCAACTCTGAAGAAATGGGCTGCGGAATTCAAACGGGGCTGGGACAACACAGAAGATGACTCAGGTCGTCCAAAAACCATTGATGAACAAGTTGGTGTCATTCATTGTATGGCTTGGGATGACAGACGTCTTACTGTCCAGCAGGTAGCTAAGTCCATAGTCTGGTTCGGTTCATGCTGCCTTCAAGATGGAGGCCTAGAATGCTGACACCAGAGTAGAAGCTGAAAAAGGTTGATATTTCTAGAACACTTCTGACTCGCTTCCACCTTCTTCCGTGGTGAGATTTCAATGCTTAAGCATCGCTGGACCAAATGTATTGATGTCAAGTGTGTGTGTGTGTGTGTGTGTGTGTGTGTGTGTGTGTGTGTGTGTGTGTGTGTGTGTGTGGTGGGGGGTTATTTTGAAAATTAGTGATAAACTGTATTATTTCTTCAACTCCTTCTGGGTTAGGCTTAGAACTTTTTGAACGACCCACTTTGGTAAATCAGTTGAATTTGATAGCGATCAAATGAAGATATTACATGAGAATGCACAACATTATATAATTCAGGAAATAGCCAACATGCTGAAAATCAAGCTCTTTGAAAATCATTTGCATTAATTTGGTTATGTTAGCCACTTTTATGTGTGACTTCCGCATAAACGAGCCAACCGACTGGGCCATATCCCTTGAGATAGCAATCAGATGAAGACGTTAGTTGAGAATAATTAACGAGATATTGAAAAAAGAGACGTAATACTTTAGTGATTTAACACTTTATCTCTTAATTTTATTTCGATAAAAAATCACAAGAAAAACAACTTGTCGCTAACGACAAACAAGAACACGGTAATTCTATCATCAAGAAATGAAATGACGAACTGCTCCAGTTCAATTTTCACTTAGGATCATTGTGTGCGCTGGTTTGTATAGTCTGAGACGATGCACTTATGCCCAGAGGGAAGAAATGTAGCTAAGTGCCACGAAGAAAATGAATACAAAATTTTTGACAGTTGCAGATCTCATAAATATTCCCCTTGCAAGAGTACGTGTTACGTACGTGGAAAGCACCGACACTCATATCGGGTAAAGAATAAAATAATATTCTTAGAGATAGATTCAGTCAGTCAGTCGTAGGTCAAATGACAGTTCGTGTTCAGACCTAGTTTTTATGTGTGGCAGAGAGAGAGAGAGAGAGATTTAGTCGGTCGTAGATCGAATGACAGTTCGTGTTCAGATCTAGTTTTTCTGAGTGGCAGAGAGAGATGGGGGGAAGATTCAGTCGGTCGTAGGTCAAATGACAGTTCGTGCTCAGACCTAGTTTTTATGTGTGGCAGAGAGAGAGAGAGAGAGAGAGAGATTTAGTCGGTCGTAGATCGAATGACAGTTCGTGTTCAGATCTAGTTTTTCTGAGTGGCAGAGAGAGATGGGGGGAAGATTCAGTCGGTCGTAGGTCAAATGACAGTTCGTGCTCAGACCTAGTTTTTATGTGTGGCAGAGAGAGAGAGAGAGAGAGAGAGAGATTTAGTCGGTCGTAGATCGGATGACAGTTCGTGTTCAGATCTAGTTTTTCTGAGTGGCAGAGAGAGATGGGGGGAAGATTCAGTCGGTCGTAGGTCAAATGACAGTTCGTGCTCAGACCTAGTTTTTATGTGTGGCAGAGAGAGAGAGAGAGAGAGAGAGAGATTTAGTCGGTCGTAGATCGAATGACAGTTCGTGTTCAGATCTAGTTTTTCTGAGTGGCAGAGAGAGATGGGGGGAAGATTCAGTCGGTCGTAGGTCAAATGACAGTTCGTGCTCAGACCTAGTTTTTATGTGTGGCAGAGAGAGAGAGAGAGAGAGAGAGAGAGAGAGAGAGAGATTTAGTCGGTCGTAGATCGAATGACAGTTCGTGTTCAGATCTAGTTTTTCTGAGTGGCAGAGAGAGATGGGGGGAAGATTCAGTCGGTCGTAGGTCAAATGACAGTTCGTGCTCAGACCTAGTTTTTCTGAGTGATTGAGAGAGAGAGAGAGAGAGAGAGAGAGAGAGAGAGTTAGTCAGTCGCTCGTAGGCCGAATGGCAGTTTGTGTTCAGATTTATTTTTTTCTGAGTGAGACACAAAGAGAGAGAGAGATTCAGTCAGTCGGTCGTAGGTCGAATATCAGTTCCTGTTCAGATCTAGTTTTTCTGAGTGGCAGAGAGAGAAAGAGAGAAAGAGAGGAGAGTCACGTTTCCCTGAAGACGTGGGAATCTGTCAGAGCAACGCGCTTATGAAACAATAGTTTTCAGGGACAAAAAAAGGACCCAGTAAATACGTAAGTGGATGGATATTATATAAATCCGGGTAGATATCTAACATTAGTGTGCTTAGATACTCGTTTCGTCCTCGAAATAGGCTTCATCAAACTAATGTAATATTCTTATAAATCATACTTATATAGGGGGCTACCCCATATCAATTACTACCGAGTAGTGAGTTCAATCCTCACCCGGTGCTCCATACTTTCGGCCTTGTGCTATATCTAAGCTTTGCTTAGTTGAACACTTCGATTGGTGTAATATTTAGCAAGCTTGGCTTGCTAGATCAATTACGAGTTATTAGGGAATTCAATCCTCACTGTGTGCTCCTACTTTCGGCCTTGTGCCACATCTAAGCTATGCTTAGCAAATCACTATATCTATATAGGGTGAACTATAAATGAAAACTTCACTTATAATTCTGCAGGGAAAACGCTGAAGATGTTGTCTTCTCTGTGCCTTATACTTTCAGGACGTGGGCGACCGTGGCTCTTCACAAGCTTTGTAGCTTTCAGCAACGTCACTGAAAATGCAGGAAGGACAAATTTTAAAAGATTCTGTCATTCAATGTGTCTCGACGCAAACGACACTCGATCAGATTTGGCTTTCTAACGTTTTCTTTTTTGCTGTTATCGTTTTTGTCTTCAAATATTTTGATTTTAAAAATGCTACACGCATAAAAAAAAAGAAAAGAAGGAAACTCCTCGAGTGCCGCCATTGAATATTATCCAAATATTAATACACGTCCAGGTTTTTCCCAATAATACCTTTCCTAACAGATTACTACTCTCGCAAGCCAACGTACACAAATGTATCAAGAAATGAAAAAAAATAGTTGAATCCGTCAACACAACAATAAAAACAATATTTCTACACGGGAAAGTAATTTACGTAATTTTCAGTTGACAATATGAATACAATAGCGTTTTCTAAATTCTTCTAATTGCTAAGGCATTTTGTTGTTAATAGTTACTTTGTTTTCAATAAATTCATTTCGTTTTTGCCTTGAAAAAGTACATATTGAACGAAACGCGTCGGCTAATAATACAGTTTTCCTATTGTTTTTTACCTTCACACACACACACGAGATAAAAAAGGAGGGTCAAAACAAACAGGGGGGTTGGGAATCTCGACTTGGATTATAACAAAACAGAAGCCAGGAACAACACTTACATTAACTAGGTACACTTGGAAGAGCCTATCTTAACTATTTGAGTGCTCCTCAGGAAACCACCCCATTGTGACTTGGGGGGAGGGGCTTAAAAAAGAAAGTCAAGGCTAGCCCAGTTCAGGCAAACCAAGCTCGCAACAGTTACCCACCTTTCTTTGAAATGTGTCGATACTAACCGCTTTCTTGTAATTAAAAACGGCTGTACTGGTAATAAACGCGTCAAAACAAATGACACCCAGCTAGCGTGAAGGCATGCAACTGAAACGCGTTTAATATGATGGTGATGTTGGCCATCTTGAAATGTTCTGTTAGTTGATTAGTTACTAAGAGGAATTAATCAAACAGCTTAGTATAAATCATATGGAAGTCTCCTGACATTCTGTTTATTCCAATGGGTTATTTCTTTTCTTTTTCTTTTCTTAAATCCCGCTTTTTTCTTAATTATTATTATTATTATTATTATTATTATTATTATTATATATTATTATTATAAACAGCAGAAAGCAAAAACATTCCATGAGCTTCGTGTTTGTGCTATTCTCTTCCATGTATTAGTCGCAAAGCCCTGTTTCATTTTACTTTCTTCTATCTGATATCTTTCTACGAAGTTTGCTGTCCCTACGACACCAATCATACAACTTTTTACTCCATCTGTTATCGGTTATTTTACTATGCATCCTGTCCGTCTTGTTTTGTTTGTTTTTTTTGTTTTGTTTTTTTTAGTAAATTTTATTATTTTCTTTTCTCTTGGTTTATTCCTTAGTCCATATTGAACTCTCTCTCTCTCTCAGAGTTATCCTTCGTAATGTTTCTTTTATTAAATTTTGAGTTCGTTTTCAAGCGAATTGATTAATTTCAATGTTTCGCATCTGTGCGTCATACTTGCCATAACACATCCATTATACACTTTACGTTACAAGATATTGCCAAGATGCTTTCCATTATTTTTGTTGAATGCTTACTAGTCTATCGTCATAAGCTCTTCATTTCCATTTCATGACCTTTTTTTAATGTTGTTACTTGTCCTAACTATTCCTGGGCTTCTTCCAGTACTCAATCTTCTAATATTGGGATCTTGCTCGGAAAATTACGATTATACATGACTTTGACTTTATCTCTATTCATATTACAATCTACATTGAGACGTTACCTCTTTAGGTAATTTAACATTTCTTTTAATTCACCCGATGTTAAGCAAAATGGCGTGAACAATTCTGAGATGAAAATAGTATCTGTTTATCTTCACTTTCCTTCCTTTCTCGTTCGTATATTGGATACAGTAAATAAATTAGGTGAAATCGAAACTTGTTTTCCTCGACTTCGCATAAGCCATTAGTTGTCTATATATAAAACCCGCACAAAAATTAGTAAAAAGTAAGTGGTCTGAGAATCACGCAAGGACTGAAACTAACAGTCAGCATTCATTGTGGACTTACAGTTTAAAAAACGACGTTTCTCAGTTTTTTCTTTAGAGCATTACATAATTTTAGTCTTGATTTTGGATTTGTTTATTTTAATTACTTATGTATTTTAATTTAATCGCATTATAGTTATATTTTTATTTTATTTACTTATTTATTTATAGCAAAGACGCTCTATCCCCAATATTGAGCACATCTTCAATAAATTTAGCAAATTTCAAACAAGATTATACACACACACACACACAAATTATTTAGATGCCTATGTATGTTAATGAAGACACACACACATATATGATGAGACAAAGTAAAAATACAAACAAACTTATAAACGACATAAATATAATAAATAAAATGCGTTTTGATTTTTGAGTAAAAGTGGGGCTGTAAATTAAATTACCTTATCAGATCCGACGACCAGAAATCAAAAAGTGTTTTATATATATATATATATATATATATATATATATATATATATATGCTATCACGAAGTCACAAGTCATCGTGATTGAGGGTTTGAGTGTGCTGCCGTTTTTCAGATTGTTGATCATCCTAGATAACACGTTCTCTCACCGAAATTGTAACTAAGTTCTGCTCAGCATAGCTTCAGTATAAACCACAGGTTGGCTCTGTGGGTGTTGAATAAACACAAATATGCCTAAGCGAGCATCTGCGATAGGGATTGGTTAGCCGCCCTAGTAGACGGGTATCCTCGAATACGAGTGGCCAGCTATTACATATATATATATATATATATATATATATATATATATATATATATATATATATATATATATATATATATATATATTAGCGCTGTTGGTGTCTATTGGATTGGATATCAGCTCACTTAGAACATATATTTTATTGAACTCGGTTTGTTTTATAATTTTAAACTTTTAGCTTCTTTGTTATTATAAGTTTGTCTATCTATCTATCTATCTATCTATCTATACACACACATGTGTGTGTGTGTTAAGATAGATACATAGCTATTAAACGTATATTAATCTAACATGTTTCACTTTTATTCTTTAATAAAAGTGAAACATTGATATACATTCGTTCTTTAATTTTATCATATATATATATATATATATATATAAATATATATATATATATATATATATATATATATATATATATATATATATATATATATATATATATATATATATATATATATATATATATATATATATATATTAAGCGTGTGCCTGAGGTCCTACCCCACGGAGGTGCTACTTTTGCCTGACCTCTACGAAGTAATTTCATTCGGGCTAATTTTTTACAGACTTTTTTTTTTTAATATTTCCCTTCAGGACGTAAGCAGTCATGGTTCTCCACAGCTTTTGTTTCCGTATTATATGTGAATTGCCAGAACGTCTTGGGGAAAAAAGTGGTGTTGTATTTTTCTTTCTCTTAGATTGGTTGTCATCGAAGTCAACTGTGTCCATTCTGTGATGCTATTTAAAACACTTCTGCGTGGAGGTGGGTGGAAGAAGGGAACAATTCATGCCTTTCCCAATTGTGAAATTAAATACAACACACCAGCTCGGACCCTGAACTCGTCTTTCCAATTCTTCTGCTTCTACGAGCTGATGACCGTTACACGACCAGCACATACGCACGCAGACTTACAAATGGAATTTGTACCCGGTGCTTATTGATAAAATCAAAAGAACAAATCATAAATAAACACTCCTTCGAAAAGGCAAATTCGACTGACCACTCCTACGCCAATCCTAACCACCTTGCCAAAATCACAGACTCCGCCAACATGGACAACACATCAGACTTCCCATGTCTTGTCTGTTTATCAATTTCTTTACAATTAGGAACTCCCGCTGTTCTTCGTCATGCAAAAATTTTTTTTCAAACTGACAAAACATACATGACTAGTTAGCCTGACATTGAGAACACATGTACAGTGGGGGGCGGGGGTGATAACAAAGAAAATGATGGATGTTGTCTGAAGTTCTAATAAAAGATTTTATTCTTTTATGAATTATTTTGATGACTCGTTAAGGATTTGTTTACAGATGTCTACACACTAACACTTACTAAAAAGATGTTTTAAGAAGTAATATAGACGTTCCTGTGTGACTGTTGTATATTTAATATTTGATATATACTAAAAGAATTATTTATATTAGTGTAGTGGCAATCAAAAATGAATCAGTTCGTGTGAGATGTGCCTGGAATGTTAGTGGAGTTCCCCATTGATCCTGCTTTGATTCAGTCTAGTATCTTTTCAAAGTTAGTTAAAACATTCGTGCACAGAAACACACATTACACCTCCCCACACATACACACATATAAAGTCCACGTGAACAATGCCCGACAGAAATTAAAGATATGTGTTTTCACAATCAGCAGGTGTTCCTTTAGGAGTTGCTTATTTCACACACACACACACACACACACACACACACACACACAACACAAACACACTCACACTCACACGCACACACGCGCGCAAAAAATGTATACATTCAGTTCAAAGTAAAAATATAATCTTCCCTGATAATGGCAAATAGTATAGACGAAAGCGCTTGGACATAGAGAACATTCGAACAATTTCTATATAATTTATGTCCAGAAAAGAAGAAAATTATATGAACACAAGAAAAACTAAATAAAAAACTAGCCGCAGTTCCTTGTCAATCGTTTTCAATGAAACTCATATATATATGATGTCTGTCGTTTCGCTGACAAGTGTGATCAATGTTTTTGGCTCTATTGAGAACGACAATTACTCATGAAGCCACAATTATCTTGTAATGCGTATGACAGATGTTGCAATCTAAGTTTTGTCCAGAGCCTGGCCTGTTTTGTAAAGTTTTTTTTTAATACATCCGGCATGTTAAGTTATTTACAGCGTACTACTGATCGTACTTTGTGAAAGGGTTACCAATATGACTATTTTTATGTCTAAAAAGGCCTACATTTGACAAACATATTCTGCCGCATTCATTAGATGTAAATTGGGGGATTATTGGATCAATGATCTTAGCTGCATCTTTGATATTTTCCCAACATTGCATATTCTTGGAAGGACTTAACGACTTCATGAACTGTACGCCTCAACTCATTTCGACCACATCGCTTTCCCCACCCAGAGTTTAATATATGGCAGGCTGCAAAAGACACATTTAAACAGCCCTTGAAGTGTTTCCTAGGTTTATGCTGGGGATCGAGTGCAGTATATAAACTCGCCGTTAAGCATTTGTTTGGGTATTTTACTGTCGTCAAGGCGAATGACAGGGCCTGTCCAGTGAAACCTCGGGCGATGAATGCGTACTTCCATGCTGATTGCATTGGTCTCTTTGAGGACGACATTGTCTGGCGTATGAGTTAGTTATCATTATATAGCAATAATCGATCTTAAACAGCGTTAGATGAATCTCCCCAGAGTGTTTAAATGTCTTCGGGAAACAACGCGTGTTTCACAGGTGGCTACAGATATTGTAGACTGTAATATTTGTGCATGTATGTCATCTCTGAGACCAAACTGCACCAGTCGAGAGATCTCATTAAAAAAATTGCCGGATTCAAGCCGATAAACGAAAATTTTAAAAAAGAAACTGTTTAATCGTGTCTATTCAATATATATATATATATATATATATATATATATATATATATATATATATATATATATATATATATATATATATGTATATATATATATATGGCGCGATCGGTAAATTGTCGCCATTTTATATATTTAAATTCGCGCATGCTTGTTGTTTGTTGCGAGAAAAAGAACACCATGACATTTCAGTGTTTGGAAAGAAATGGATGAGACTAATAGCGATTACGAAGATGTTTGGAGTGATCATTAGTGATGGCAACGTTATGCCTCCATCCATCTTCTCATAGGGCCTCAGACTCAACACGGACCATTACATCAGGGACCTTGAGGAGGCGGTGCTGCTCTATGTCAAGAGGGTGGCTACTGGACTCGGCACCATGCCACTCAAGCAAAAGTAATGGTTGTCAGACAATTTCTGTGACCAAAACACACCTTACATCTGACCACCTAACTCCCCAGACTGCGACCCCCTTGATTATTGTGTGGGGGGTCAGTTGAGCGAAAGACCAACAAAATCCATTGTAACACCAAAGATGAACTGAAGGCAAAGATTATGGCAGCATTCGCCAACTTAAATAAGGAGGCCATCCAGAAGAGTTGCAGGAGATTCAGAAATTGTCTCAAGGTCGTTGGTGAAGACAATAACGATTTTATTGAATAAATTTACTTTTTAGAATTTCAAGATATTTTTATGTAAATTTGGTAAATCTATCTGTTAAAAGGACATTTTTTGCATAATGGAATCAATTGTGACTTACAGAAAAGTACATCCATTTAAAAAAGCTTTCATTTTAAAACTGCGTTTTTAATAGAGAAAATATTTCCTGTACTGACCTAAATATTTTTTTATAGTTACCTAAAAAATATTTTCTCATAGCATTTTTTAATCGAGTTCACCCCAAGCCAGACAGCAAATCCTCTGGATGTGAAAGAATTAGAAACAGAAATATTACTAAGGAACATGAACAAAGGAAGAGTAATCAGGAGGACAGTAGATAGCGATTGACATTGCATCTAAATTTTTGAAGATGAAAGTAGGCTGGAAAGCATGGAGCTGGAAGGGAGTTCCCCAAGCAAAAAATGCTAGAAAATAAATTTTTAGCATAGAACTTACGGCTACATTTAGTCAAATCAATTATAAATTAATGAGACCACAACGCCAGTCTAGTACTTCCTTAAAATAGTTGTTTTCCTGTGGATGCCAGAAAATTCTGAAGCTTCCTACCAAACAGGTGTTTTCCTCTGGATGGCCAAACATACTATAGTTTCCTAACAAGTAGCTTTTTTTTTACCTCTGGATGCCTAAAATTTCTATAACCACCTTTTTTCTATAGCGCCTTCACTAAAAAAAAAAAATCGAAAAAAACAGTTGTGTTTTATAGCTATCTAAAAAAATATAACATTGTCATCCCATTATTGCTGAAGGCAATCCAAATATAATCTTTTCTTTTTTTTAAAAGTGATTTCAACCATGCGATTTTTATCCTAAAGTTTGTATCGATAGAAATTAGTTGATTTTGAAAGTTATGCACCATTAAAAAAAAAACAACTTTCATTGTAAAAAGAAGAAAAACCTGTTCTTTAAACAAGTCTACTTGTTTTTTGTTTATATTCAACAATATTTCTTTGTTTTCTACCCAAGCATGTCGTATATATATATTTTCCTTTGTTTAAACGCGATTGCATCTGTTTTCATTTCGGCCCACTCATATGATCTTGATATCATATATTGTATGCATGATGTTTGAAAAAGTGTTTCAAAACAATATCTGAGAAGCAGAAATGGCTCTCTCGTCACTTGCACGCCAGAATATCTGACGATAAAAGCCAGAAAAGTGGCGCCACAATATTAGTGATAGGAAATGTTGATAAAACGTTGATAGTCGTATAGTGCATCCATGCTGAGTATCTGTATGTAAGTATTTAAACGTCATAAGCAAGATTTGAGTCATAAGTAACCCTTGCCATGATCACGCTGTTGCTTCAAAAACAGTATCCGATAATCAGGGCCGGTCCTAGCGTCTCGTGCCCCCCACCGAATTTATGAAACGATAGCCCCGTGATTTAAGATACAGGGCCCCCACTCTAATAGATCTCAATTTTTATAACGTTGTATTCGTATAAAATACAAATCTCATTCAGTTATAACATAATTAGGTACGATAATGGATCATTTGAAATATAATGAACAACTGAACTAGAAAAATCGAAAATAAATACAATGTATCTAAATTAGAGATATGTCATAAGAGATCATGCCATCTTAAATAAATCGGCAGTTTTTAAGATCAACTTGAGATTTTTTTTTTTTTGATTAAACATTTGAATAATTTTAATATATTCAATATTATGGATAAAAAAATAGTGAATTTTATATAGTGTTTTTCTTAGAGACTTAACATGAACTAAATCAAGGATTTCACCGAAAAAAAATCAGAAGTCAGAATGACGTCCAAATCAGCGAAAAAATTTTTATCCTTTAATAATCAATTGTGCTTAATTCGTAACGTAGATAAATCTAGGTAGAAAAAAAAACAAGTTGATAAGATAGTGAGGGTCACAAATCACTGCCAGTCAAGTTCCCCTCCAGTGGTGTAGCTTCTTATTCGTAATTAAAGTTCTCGATATGTACATAGACAGTAGTTTTCTTGTTGATGCACAATGGGAAGAATTAGCGCAAAATCTAATTCCTGTCATCAAGATTACTACTGTTGTATTGCAACACGTATTAAATGTTCCCCAAAGCTGTAATAAATATGATACAAGATGGGTTATCAATGGTCGTTCATCCAGCCAGATGACATGAGGTACTAACCAGGGTCAATGTTGATCGGGTGAGAACCGTGATATGGCCGTAAGTCCCTCTACAAGATGTCGCTTATACACAAATATATATAGCGTTTTTTTCCCTTGCACAATACAGTTTTACTGGCTTCATTTGGGATTTTCTTGCGTGGGGATACTTAATTCCATCTCCTGACATTGTAGCAGTCACATAACATCCGTTTGTTTGGTGTATATTTTTACCAATTCATATTGACGAGCCAACAAAAAAAGGAATGGAAAACTATCAATGAATTAAAAAAACAACATATACTATCCATTTTAATTGTTACTACTGGTGGAAGTCTTCAAGTGATGTGTTTTTCTAATTTCGTAAAGTTCTTTGTGAATGTGTAGCGCCGCTCTATATGATGTGATGTACATTCTTTCTTTGCTCACGCTCTCTATCCATTACCTCACAATCCTGTCCAAAACCTTCCTATAGCCAGAAACATTGACCCTGAAACTCTGAGGAAAGAGGTGAGGAAACATCTCCTCTACCTCGTTGCTCGCGACTCCCAGAATCATCACAGTTATCGGAAACTTTCTGTATATGACCGTTGGAACCTCCTTAGGGTCTCTAAATGACCATCTGTCATTTTTTTCGTTTGACCCTTTGAGAAAAACATTCCAAGTTCTTGGTGTTTCAATTTACTTAGCAAGAGCATTGCGCAGATCAGAAGGTTATCTTTAGTCTTTGCAGACATGAATTGATTTAGCTGTTTTTGTATAGCGGCATGTCAACACCTCTGTGGGTCATTTAATGCCAAAATCTAAATATTTTGTACGCAATTGTGTAGCTTGAACTACAGATAATTTTTACATTTTATACTCTCAGGGAAAATGCATTTTTTTTAGATATATAATTCAGAGATGATAAAATGTATTGCTTGTAATTTTATCACAAAAATGCAGTTTTATACTTTCACGGTGGAGTAATGCATAGCGGCTCGGGTTGAGGAATCGGAGAGCCGAGTTACATTCACGTACGTGTTAATACGCATTGGGAAAGGTATGAATCCTCTTCGTCTACCAAGGACAAATAGCAAGACAGACCGGGTTCTATAGACTTGGATGGCAACTGGTCTACCGCAGAAAGAAATGGCAACCTACTGCGGAAAAAAAATCTGCCTCGTCAGTTATGTATCGAAAGATACATGATTACCTAAGCGTGTATCACGCATGGCACATAACTGACTGAGTGAACCATCAAAGAAAAATCAAAACGTTATTTTCTTATAGTTGGGACCCCCCCCCCACTAACAGGTGTTTCTACGTCGGGTCTGGGTGGACCATGGAACAACAGCAATTAAGAGGTGATTTCACACTCCTCGAAACCTCTAATCTCTAGATCAGATGCCTTCCTGCTGGATGTAATTTATCGACATACCCAGGACTAGATATGAATTGACTTCTCCGCATCGTATATTACTTGTGTCTAAGGTCCTCGTGTACATTTCCTCCCTTGAAAGCTTGACGTCCTTAGCAATTTTATTTGACTTTCTGTGGTTTTTATCGATAATTTTCTACACGTCTTGTAGAAATTTAGATGTTTTGATGGCATTAGGGCCTTTAACACGTGTTTTACGTTTGGCTTTTGCTAACGAATCTAGCACTTTGCGGACTTTAGCAACAACGAACGTACAACTTTCAGGAAGCACTCTATTTCTAAATCCCAAGCCCTGCTTTTAATGCGTCCATTACAGCGTACCTTTTCGTTTATTGGATTAGCGTGATGTTTGCCATCATTTATCTAAAAAGAAATGATATCCACAACTGTTATATCGTCGAGGTGAATGATACACAGAGAAGAATGAGTGCTTAATACATTTATTCAGCTCCAGTATCCGGTGCTAACAGATACATACAAAAAACACAGAACAATAAGTTGCAAAACAATTAACAAGACAACTTAAAAGGAATAGATGAGGGCCAAATGCTGTATAGCTAAACGAAGTAAGATCAGTCTGAATATTAATCAGCTTAGTATCACTTATTAATCAACTGTTGAATCATTAATCGTAGACTATTTCGGTCTATGAGCCACGCCATCTGGTAGAGTATTGAAGAAAAAACATTAGAAAAAAGGTAAAGCTATTAAAAGACGTGTCCTCAAAGAAGTGAGCATCCTTTCATGTATATATATATATATATATGTAAGTATGTATATATAAACGTTCCAAGAGTCTAAGAAGTTCCTGTATGTGAATTTGCTTTGAGTGGATGAGATCCTGCACATCACTAAACTCATTTTTTGGATTGTCAGTATGACACCAGAAACCAAGTTGAACGACAATAAACAACAGACAAAAAGAAGATCTTAAAACTGAAATTCGAAAATGTAAGGAGATCCTCCAAAATGAAATGAGCACAGTAGAATATGCAACTCCTGAACCCCATCTCAACCACGTCGCTAGTACATTAGAACTCAACCAACAACACAACCCCATTAAAATCTCATGCAATGAAAACACTCCCTTACCGCCCACCAAACAGAAAGTTTTCAAGAATACGGGAAAAACCAATAAAAAAATCAATATAAATCAGAGCTAATAATTTAAATAAAAACAGATCACTTTAAGGTTCCATATAATAAATTATTTCACCACAGCCCTTTTAAAGGACCGCAGATCATCAGATTTTACTTCCAAATGTTCGTTTCAACCTTTGGAAGTAAAATCTGATGAAACGCGGTCCTTTAAAAGGGCCGTGGTGAAATAATTTATTATATGGAACCTTAAAGTGGTCTGTTTTTATTTAAATTATATATATATATATATATATATATATATATATATATATAGAGAGAGAGAGAGAGAGAGAGAGAGAGAGAGAGAGAGAGAGAGATAAAGATATATTATATTTTTATTGTAAGAGATTATAATAAAACATTTTTAAATCCCTACACAAAAGCTTTCATGTTTCAATACTATGAGTATACTTCTTCAGACGATGGTAAGGAACTGCTGATTAAATGATTTTTAAGAAAATTTAAAGTATTACCTCTTTTATGAACGTTAAAGTGGGCATATAAGGTCAGAATTAAAAATAGACTCGTGGGTACGTCTTGATTAACCAATAAAATTTCAGATCTACGCTAAATAGAAAAGTAAGCTCAGAGGGTGGAGGTGGATGTTATTTTTTCATGTCACGATAAACCGGAACATATACAGACCATCTTTAATGATTGCGGAAAATATGCCAGCGACAAATATATTTTAGTATCTGTCTATATTTCTGAGATGAGGTATTATGTACACTATTTACATTGCTCGGGTAATCATCCTCATCTTTGTTGCCATATTTATCAAAACGTTTCGGTCGTTGCACGTTCCGGCCCTCTTCAGGTGGTTGAAATGTCGAACTGAACCTTTTATTTCGCTCGCTGGGGTATACTGTTCTAGTTCCACGTGCCATGTCTAATGGATGTCAGTTATCAGTTATCTCCTGTTAATTCCCCTCCCAATGTAATGTAAATAGTAAATAGTGTAAATATATTTTAGTTTCAAAGTAAATGCCACGAACAGTGGATTTTTATTCCATCTGTTCTTTCTCTCACTTCGAGATGTATATATATATATATATATATATATATATATATATATATATATATATATATATATATAATGTGTGTGTGTGCGTGTTCATGAACAGATAAATACGTAGCTATGCATATGTGTATAATTATGTTCTTCGGCTGTTAATTATGTTTTTATGCAGGAAAATATGTGAATGAGAATGTTCATTGAAAACATCTAATGCCTCTATACATGCCAAGCGCATATATCGTAGTGATGTACCCAGCGGAGCGTATGCAACTGCTCACATACTTGTAAGTCGCACTGTCAAATGTCAAAAGTAGGCCGAATTGCCTTCAAAAAAGTTTCAAATCCTGTCCTTGAAATATTCTTTGACATTACTGACAGTTTCGCGATGTAAGAGTTGATCGTCTCAAGAATGCCAAAGATTATTTCCAAACCGAACTTGTGTATGTCTTTAAACGTTAGTTTTAAAGATATTTTTTAACTTATTGTGGCTTTATACCGGATATTCAGCAGTGGAAAAGAGACAACGTAAGTTGTATCGATAATTTAAACAGTAAAATATTATATATTTATATATGTGTACACGTGAGTGCACAGAAGTAAATATATATACATATATTTACTATTTTAATTGCGGAAGAGTGCTCAAGATTGGAGAAAGAGCGTTTTGACATAAGAATGAATACTGCATTGTGACTGTCATTTATACGCCTCAAGCATTCTTCCCTATAAATATAGAAAATTCAATATATATATATATATATATATATCAAGAACAATATTGACGAAAAGTGTATGACAAAGTGGAAAAGGTTTTCTTGTCAAGAAAATTTTTCCCACTTTCTCCTATATCAATACCTACCCATGTAATACAATCTGAGTAATATTACTATGATAGCATGAGAATTCTCTAGCCTTATCAAAGGCCTTTACCCGAAGAAATCCACTGACCCAGACAAAATTCCTATGGTTGTCATTAAGAATATCAACCCGGAATTACCTCCAATCCTAGCAAAGTTATTCAACCGCTGCTTGAAAGAGAAATTCTTCCCAAGCCTGTGGAAGGTGTCAAGCGTATGCCCGCTTTTCAAGAATGCGAGAATGCGATCTTACCCCTCCCAGTAGAGACCCATTAGTCTCCTCAGTATCATCAGTAAGCTCTTTGCGGCCATAATCAGTCGTCGCATTCTAACTCAACTTTAGATGACAAAGATCACACCCTCCCCAAGCTCCCACATTTCACTGGGCTCAATCTCTGTGATATTACCATCACAGCACGAAAAGTCTCTAAAGGCCTTGACTCTAAGAAAGCCACTAATCCAGCCCAAATTCCAGTGGTTATCCTTAAGAATATCAACTTCGTATTACCCCCAATCCTAGCAAAGTTGTTCAACTTCTACTTGAAGGAGAAATCTTTCCCAAGCCTGTGGAAGGTGTCAAGCGTATGCCCGATATTCAAGAACGCGGGCATGCTTTCTTCCTCCTCCCAGTACAGACCCATTAGTCTTCCCAGTATCATCAGTAAGCTTTTTGGGGCCATAATCAATAAGAAGGTCGTCGAGCACTTAGAAAAGAACAATCTCTTCAGCGGCGAGCTGTATGGGGTTCGGTCGACCCGATTCACTGCCGACGTCCTAACTATCATCACTCAGAAAATCCGTGAGGCTCTTGACGAAAAACACACCTCGAAGACCATAGTACGAGATACTTCAAAGGCCTTCGACAGGGTGTAACACAAAGGCTTACTACACAAGCTCTCCAGTTATAGAATCACTGGGAGGGTCTTCTCGATCATAAAATCTTTCCTAACAGGTAGGTTCCTTGACCCAGGACAGCACGACCTCCTCAAGGCTCTTGATGTAGGCCTCTGTGTTGAGTCTGAAGCCCTCACCAACAAATTCGGGGATTCTTTTCTTATCAGAAGGATCAGAGTGAGTTTTTCGAGGTTCCGTACCTTCGTAAACACCTTTAGATTCATCCAACTCTTTCCGAATCGTCTACACTGATTGACATCCAAACACTCTGAAATATTCGTGTTGGAGCTTCAGGCACGAATGCCAAGGAGTACAGCATGCCGTTTCCAAATTCCTGGCGAAGTGAATTGCGTCATGGTGCTCTTTTTCTCAGAGACGGTGCCAACTGACCCTACTATACTGTGCAGTCAACAAAATAAAAATAAAACAAACAACGCGCATGCTTGAAATTAAAAATATAAAATGGTGACAATTTACCCATCGCATCCTATATATATATATATATATATATATATATATATATATATATATATATATAGAGAGAGAGAGAGAGAGAGAGAGAGAGAGAGAGAGGGATATTTAAAAAATGGGCTCTCTCGTCCTTTTCGTAGCTCAATTCTCTGACTATCGTCACATATAATTTGATTATAGTGGGGAGGTCTTGTGCAAAACCAACCACAGTTTTCGGAATAACGAATACAGAGGGCTGGTGCTAATAGTGTACCACAAGATCTCCAAACGCTCACGCTCAGGTCTTGAATTCAGTGTTTTCCTTTTCCTAGAGTGGTTGATAATAAAGCTATCGGTCCCAGTTATATATATATATATGTATATAGCATAATGAGAAGCCACGTATACTTTCTTAATATGTATATAATATAGAAAAAAACAACTGAAAACTTGCAAATTAAAAAAAATTGAAAGTTTTTTGTGAAAGTATTTATATATATATATATATATATATTTGAAATTTCAGATCGGCCCAGATCTTTCTTCTGAAGAAAGATCGGGGCCGATCTGAAATATCAAATATATATATATATATATATATATATATATATATATATATATATATATATATATATATATATATATATATATATATATATATATATATATATATATATATATATATATATAATTTATATATATATATATATAAATACTTTCACAAAAAAAACATTCAATCTTTTTTAATTTGCAACTTTTCACTTGTTTTATATATATATATATATATATATATATATATATATATATATATATATATATATATATATATATATTAGGTGTGTTTGTGTGGTGCCCTTCTTAGCGGCGGATACACAATTTATCAGTTGATAACTTTTAACACTTTTATTTCTGAACGTTTTATGAAGAGAAAACGGAATTAAAATGTAATTTCATTTTTTTCTTTTCTAGACGTTATTATCGCATTTGCCTTTTTAGTATGAAAAGGTTAAATTAACTTTTCAGATTTCGTATATCTATGCCTAATGTTAAAAAATTACAATTATCTCTTTCTTTCTCTCTCTACTTTTCCTTCTCCTTTCTCTCTCTACTTTTCTCTCTCCATTCTCTTTCTCCACTTTTCTCTCTCCATTCTCTCTCTCCACTTTTCTCTTTATATATCCTCTCTCTACTTATCTTTCTCCTTTCTCTCTTTATATTTCTCTCTTTATCTACTTTTCTCTCTCTCCGTTCTCTATCTACTTTTCTCTCTCTCTCTCTCTCCATTCGCACACTACTTTCCTCTCTACTTTCTCTCTCTATAGAGTAAATAAACAGTGAGGTCGTTGTCTTTTTCTCCACCATTACCTCTTTCCCTCTTTCTTTCATACCACGTCCATCTTTTCTTAACAACTTTGTTTCCTGCTTCCATCATAACCTCACCATTCTCCTAGCATCGTCTACTCTTTCCGATTATTTCTTATTCTCTTTAAATCTCAATCTCAATCTCTGTCTCTCTCTCTCTCTCACTGATTTTTGTATCCGCCCCATCCACCCACACGACCTCACGCTGCCGCCCACCGTAAATCGGTATGTCTCTCCGCCCGTCTCTTTCTCACTCTCTCGAGTGTGCCGGCATGCCTTTTCCCCAGCTCCTTCTCTTCCTCCCACCTCTCTCACTTTTCTACCCGACGCCTCATTCATTCATCTAAATCTCTGGTCCATTCATTCATATATATATATATATATGTATATATATATATATATATATATATATATATATATATATATATATATATATATATATATATAGTGTGTGTTTGTGTGTGTGTGTATCTGCGATTGTGTGTGTGTGTAATTGTGTGTATATGTATATATATACATATATCTGTGTGTTGTATTGAAAATCGTATGCAGGAAGCAAACAAGAGTTGCGTGATAGATAGCGGGAGTTACAGCACACATATACAGACACAGATTTATAACATTTACACACATATACACACGCAGACGTGAAGGGTGCGACTATCAGCGCTGACCCATTACAAAACGGACGACAACAGGACAGGTTGAGTGGGTACTTTCTTTGACCACTGTTGTTATGAAGTCTGCCATAACGAAAACAGACAAGATAGCCACCACTAATACTCAAACACGAACACATTGCAAATTCATATAATCAGCCACGCATCTTTATTTTTATACATAAGTCTGATTTAATCTTCGCTACCTCTCTCTCTCTCTCTCACACACATGCACACAAATAATAAATAAATAAATATATATATATATTTGTATGTATATATACATACATACATACTTATAACCTCCTACACAAATAAACACATATATAAATACGTTCATATTGATACCAGTGTACTTTGTCTCTCGTAATACATATGTAGCAGATTCTATATTATTATTATTATTATTATTATTATTATTATTATTATTATTATTATTATATATGCATAAGTAAACTGGTCTTAATCTCAGCATATATAAATATATACAGATACATATGCTGGTTTACAGACATTCCCAGAGAGGAGGCGCGTCCGAGCGCATATATGTATCGGCGAAAGAGTAAGACACGTACAAATGGTGTAAATGTCTTCGTAGTTCCTGTAAAGGCGCAAGGCTTCTCTCAAAGCCGAGCCTACGTAGAACGCATTACATCGACGCCTCGTGCAACCGACATTACTCGCTTGACTAAGTGAGTTTTGTACATGTATATATATTCTTCTCTATGCATTCATAGATATATACATACACATATATGTATGTAGATTATTATTATTATTGTTGTTTTTTATCAAAAAAACCCTCCAAAATATATACTCCTATAAAGCGAGAGTCGGGCGAATAGAATTTCATATCATTTGCAGTTACTGTCGCCAACAGTCTTAGAATGGATGAACGGCACCTAAGGATTTGTTTAATAAGCCTCGTTTGGTATTTTACATTCTGTTTATCAATATATAACGTCTTCTCCAATGCAGCTGACCTTCCACCATCAACAGGAATTGAAATTAAAGGGTAAGTTTTAAAACATTTTTTCTATACGAAGAAAATTTTAAGAAATATAAAAAAAGAAAGAAAAGAAACTGAACTTTTATTTTTAAAACTTATGCTTGCTTACTTTGGAATAAACTTTGAAATAACCTCAATCTATAATGTTGTTCCTAATTATCCTAACATATATATATATAACTATATATATATATATATATATATATATATATATATATATATATATATATATATATATATATTGGTTTAGTTGAATGCATTAAATATACAATTTCGTTTTTTAAATCTACAATTTCTTTAACCCAGACAAAATGTATACATGTATTCTTTTTTAAGTTTAATTCTATAACAAATCTCTCTGTCTCTCTCTCTCTGTCTCTGTCTCTGTCTCTCTCTCTCTCTGTCTGTCTGTCTCTCTCTCTCTCTCTTTCTATATATATATATATATATATATATATATAATTAAAAGTTCACTTATCCGTACACTGAGTTTCAAGGAATATTTGCAAAACAGAATTTCTTTTCAAAAATCATATTTTGATATCGACCATTGTAATTGCAAGAACTGCTAGTTTGAAAAAGCAAATATTCCCGAATTATTTCTTTTTTATGTGCAAAATACAAGCTTTATATATATATATAAAATTTAATTCTATATATTTATTATGGACGAATGCTCATGCGTATGTGTATATGTGTGTGTGGGTGTGTATTATTACACTGAACTGACAAGGACCGCCTGTTTAAAATTTCATCTTTTTCCAGTTTAAAATACGCTTAAATTTTAAATTTGAAGTGCAGCGTCCTTAAAACTACCCGGATCAAGGTAATAAGAATATTTCTTAATGACGTTGACAATATTAATTTCTTGATAATGACAAGAGATTGTCGATAATACTCGAACTAAAACATGAACTGTTGCTTCACAAAATTGATCAGAATGTGCGACAGCTTATTCGTAAATTGGCAAATTACTAAAAATAAACGGGAAAAATCTTGAAATTTTCGTTCAATAAAACTTGTTTGATCGAAATTTTGCTGTGCACACTCGCACACACACACACACACACACACACACACACAGATAGAGAGAGAGAGAAAGAGAGAGAAACAGTGACATCGATACATGAACACGAACAGATTACGATAAATAAACAGATAGATGGATAGATAAGAACAGTGAGATAGATAGATAGATAGATAGATAGATAGATAGATAGATACGCATATGTTACTGCATATGCTAGCACGGTTATATTTTGCTGCAGAGGTATATCTATATATCTATCTATCTATCTATCTATCTATCTATCTATCTATCTATATATATATATATATATATATATATAAACACATACTTTGGTATTTGAGAATTTTTGACTAGCCGTAAACTTAGCACTGTTCATGTATATATATATATATATATATATATATATATATATATATATATATATATATATGCATGTATTATGGAAATATATATATGCATGTATTATGTAAATACGAATATTTACACACATACGTATAGATATACGTATCTATCTATCTACCTACCTTTTTACATAGATTACTCTTGGTTTTTTCATGTGTTTTTCATTTTCGTTTCATCGGAGTGGGGTGGTGAATGGTGTAAAAAGTTATTCAGGTTTTAACATATATATATATATATATATATATATGTGTGTGTGTGTGTGTGTGTGTGTGTGTGTGTGTGTGTGTGTGTGTGTGTGTTTGTAGACTGTGTAATAGTATCTGAAACAAAAGTGAATATGATTAAACAAAGTGGAATATGTTATTATCAAAGACGCGTTTCACTGGAGAAAGCTTAGGTTTTCTTTGGCGTCATCAATTTTTATCATCGGTCTTTCTTTTAGTCAGACTGGTGATGCCAAAGACACCATAAGTTTTCTCCGACGAAACGCATCTTTGATAAAAAAAAATTACATTTTGTCTCACCATCTTCATCTCTCTCTCTCCCTCTCTTTATCTCCCTCCCTCCCTCTCTCTCTCTCTCTCTCTCTCTCTCTCTCTCTCTCTATATATATATATATATATATATATATATATATATATATATATATATATATATATAAAATCACAATCAGTAGTAAATGGTTGGCAGGACAAAGATTAGAAAAGGATAGCAAAAAGAAAAATTCTAGGAGATACAAAGGACAGGAAATTGTGGAAAGCGATGATCGCCAACCTCCCGATATATATATATATATATATATATATATATATATATATATATATATATATATATATATATATATATATATATATATATTATATAATTTTTATCTCGATAAAATAAACTCTAACCGGCGTATATTGTACTTCCATTTACTCTTTATTATGCATAAGATCGATTCCAACAATAAAACATTAGTCTGAAGAAGTTGCTTTTCGGAACGAAACGCGTAACTACCAAGTTACTTTTTCACCTTGTTATTTAATTGTCTACTATAGATATAATTAACTAACTACCTACCTACATACATACGTGCGTTTTTATGTTTAGATAGAAAGGAAGGAAGAAATTGTGAATACAGAAATCAACTATTAATATCTACAAACTCAGTATATCTAAGAGGGAATACACTTCTTCTCCCATAAATATAACTCTGTTTACTCTCTGTGTCTCTGTCTCTGTGTCTCTCCCTTTATATATATATATATATATATATATATATATATATATATATATATATTAATATGAACATTATTTTTAGTGGGTCCACGTGTTAATTAATAAAGTTTATGATAATGAGATATGATGTTTGATTAAAATATTCATTTTAAAATATGTATATATATAAGTGATACAAATAGGTTAAGATATTCGTTTCTTCGGTACAAACGATTTAAATGCGCAAGTGTAAACTAATGCCTGGTTAAAAATGTGTGTGTGTGTCCGTAGAGAGTAAAGTCACTAAAGCTTGTTTCATTTATTTACGAAAATCTATATTGCATATTTATAAGTCTACCATTCGTCCTTGCTTTGAATGTTGCTGTCATCTGGTCTGGTGATCTTGCTATATATTTAAAGAATCTGCACTGTTATTGGTTCTGACCTAGCATTTTGGCTTCAGTCACTTTCACGCCACCGTTACGTAAATTCCCTGTGCCTTTTCTATAAATACTTTCATGGTAACTGTTCTGATGAACTTTCCTCTATGGTACTTAAACTCTATGAATTTAAGCCCAGTACTAGATTGGTGGCAAGGCCTCATCCTTTTACAGTTAAAATGGCTAGATGCAACCGCAAGTTCTATGCTGATAGTTTCTTCTATAGCACTTCCCACTTGTAGAATTTTCTTCCGGCTTCTGACTTCCCAGTAAGGTTTGATCTTCAAAAGTTTAAATGCAATGTCAATCGTTATCTTCTGTCTTAATTCTTGTTCTTTCATTGTATTCTCTCTTTAATAGTTATTTTTCTCATATTTTCTAACATTCAGTAACCCCGTGCATCTTAGTGGCTTTATTGTCTTGCTCGTGGTGAAATGATTCAA
>OZ038492.1:70786597-70826597 GCA_964036315.1 Acanthosepion esculentum | reverse complement strand
CCACAATTGTACTTTTCTACTTCGTTTTAAAAACAGTAAAATCTCTATCTTCTTTTAATCCCCTTTCTTCTTTTCGACTTTTTTTGTATTCCCCTTTCTTCCATTCCCCTTTCTTTTTTTCTCTTTCTTCTCCTCCCCATTCTTTTTTTCTCTTTCTTCTTTTCCCCCTTTTTCTTTTCACCTTTCTTTTGATGGCCTTTCTTTTCCCTTTTCTTCTTTTACTCTTTCTACATTTCGCCTTACTTCTTTCCCCTTTCTTCTTTACCCCTTTCTACTTTTCTTCTTTCTTCTTTTGCTCTTTCTTCTTTTTCCCTTTCTCCTTTTCCTCTTTCTTCTTTTCGGCTTTTTTTCTTTTCCTCTTTCTTCTTTTCGCTGTTCTACTTTTCCCTTTTCTTCTTTTACTCTTCTTTTCCCCTTTCTTCATTTCCCCCCTCTCCTTTTCGCCTTTCTTCTTTTCCCTTCCTTCTTTCCACCTACTTCTTTTCCTTTACTTCTTTTCCCCTTTCGTTTTTTCGCCTAACTGCTTTTCTCCTTTTTTCTTTCCCCTTTCTTCATTTCCCTTTTCTTTTTCCCTTTTCTTCCTTTCCTCTTTCTTCCTTTCCTCTTTCTTCTTTTCGTCTTTTTCTTTTCGCCTTTCTTCTTTTCCCTTTTTTATTTTCGTCTTCCTCCTTTTCCTTTTCTTCTTTTTCCTTTTCTTCTTTTTCCCTTTCTTCTTTTTCCCGTTCTTTTTTTCCCCTTTATTCTTTTCGTCTTTCTTATTACTATTCTTCTTGGTGCATGCTAAAAATAGTATATTATGTTAGGAGTCTTTTTTTATTCTTTTTTTTTTTCTTTCTTCAAACACTAACAAATTTCTTTCCTCTTTCAATTATGTATTTCTCTGTTTGCGTGTGTTAAATATTGTCTCAAATATTCAGGAAATCCGAACAGCGCGCGCGAAACGAATGTTCTTTTTCATGGAATCTAGTAAAATCCGACTTGGTCATTTTATACATATACCAGAAAATGTCATTGAAAGAAAGAATGGAAGCTGACAAGTAATATTTTAACTAAAACATTTTACCCATAATCGAATTGAAACACTTGTGTGTAGAACATAATACACACACACACACACACACACACACACACATACACACACACACACATACACACACACACACAAACACACACACACACACACAGATAGATGATGGCGGTAAAATGTTCCACTAACAACGACATTTGTGTTTCAATGACCAAATATGAGATCGGCTTTGGGTGTGGGTGTATATATATATATATATATATATATATATATATATATATATATATATATATATATATATATATATATATATATATATAGATAGATAGATAATTATCAAAGCTAAAGAGTGTATGGAGTGGATTTATAAATCAACACTTCCTAGTTACTGTCAATTCAAACGCTCTTCCCAGGAGAATTGTAAGTTTGTAGTGTATATATATATATATATATATATATATATATATATATATATAGCCACATTGATGAGCTGTGATACAGCGAAACAGTTTGTCTGTTGATGACAATATATATATATATATATATATATATATATATATATATACACTCACATGACGGAAGGCATTGTTGTTGCTTTAGTTTTCCCAAGACCTTGTGTATGAGTTTGTATGAAATATATTTTATAAGATACAGAAGAATTTAAAGAAAACTGTGTCTATATATGCGTTTATGCGTAAATATATATAGATACCATCATGCTCAATATCATATACACACACACACATACGCACACACAGACACACACACACACACACATATATATATATATATATATATATATATATATATATATATATATTATTGTCTTTGTATGTATATATCAACGTCATTTTACCGCGAACTCGTATTTCACTTTCGAAATTAGCACTCGTCATTTTTTATTTTAGATTTATTTAATTGTTATTTTTTTTTATTTTTGAAATACAAGCAAAAGTCACCGGGGGAAAACCTGAACAAACCGCACATTCGCTAACGGAATCGTAAAATCATTGACTTTACTTGACAATAGATAAGTGAGATTGTGTGAAATTCTACTGGAAATAAAACGAAAATTCTCTTGTCTATTTACACGGAAACTACAACGGGTACAGGGAAGGCGGTAATACCGTCTAATGAATTAAACTATCTCCCTCTCTCTCTCCCCCTCTCTCTTTCTCTGTATATATATATATATATATATATATATATATATATATATATGTATGTATATATATCTATAAATATATATATATATATATATATATATATTCAGCAGCAGTGACGACCTATATTTTAATACAGTGCACTATTGCCCCATGCTGAAATGAATTACTAGCCGCCCTACTGTGCTCATATCCATTGTTTGGTCTCCGTAAACGTTCCGCTAGCTTCGGTGAATATCAATGGGTACGCATATATATGTCAGGCGCCATCTTTTTGAGAATACTGTTCAGCTTCTGCGTGTAGCAATGCAAAGAAAAAAGTAGGTATAATTGGCGGGGTGTGCATGTGTGTGTGTGTGTGTGTGTGTGTGTGTGTGTGTGTGTGTGTGCGTGCGTGCACGCGCACGCGCGTCCCCGTGTGGATGTTTATATTTTATACTAATCAATTGGAACTGACTGTGCGCATGTACAAAATTACGTAAAACTAGCAAAAGCATATATTCTGTATCAGCATTGTCCGGGGAATATTTTCAACCATTTATACGGACTTTTCACAATTTGAATTTAAATGAATCATCCAAAATAGGCTTATGGGTTTTAATTTTTCACACGGACTCTAACTGTAAGATCAAACTTTATTGACGACGCTAGATATTTCTGCATTTCTGTTTAATAACAATATCCATCTGTAGAACAACATTTCTCTTGTGTCAAAATAAAAACTCTCACTCTATTCAAATATATACGGTAATGCACAATGAGAAAACAAATATTAGAAATTTTAACCTTTTCATGTATAACATTTTCAAAATATTAAGCTAATCATTTTCAGGAGTATTAACCAAGAACTGGTTACCAGGTATTCTTCTTATTCTATGTGCAGTGTTCCTTCAGGATGTTGGCGATCATGGCTCTCCACAATTTCTTTTTCTTTATAATTCTTAGTAGATTTTGTATTTTTATCTCTCGCAAATCCCTGTTCTGGCATCTATTTAAACAAGCTCGTCCCTCTGTCCATTTTTGCCTTCAATGTCTTGTGAGTTTTAAATTTTCCAAGCTCTCTTTCCTCATTATGTGCCCTAAAATATCCATCTGATAAGTATAAGTGCCCTTTTTGTTTCCATTTGCGCTAAAACATTGTCACGCTTCACATGTTCATGTACAGGGTGGGACGGGTAAAATGTCGTCTAAATTACACAAAAATGAAAATAACACTGACATCTCATTTTAACAGACATATTTACCAAAATTACACAAAAATATCTTGAAATACGAAAGAGTAAATTTATTCAATAAAATCGCCATTGGCTTCAACCACGACTTCCAGATATGACTTCGTAATTTCCTGCAACTCTGTGTTCTCATGCTTGTGTGGCATGGTGCAGAGTCTTGCTGCCAGGCATAGGGTCTTCCAGTATCCACTCTCTTGACACTACCTCCTCAAGGCACTTGATGTAGGCCTCCGTGTTGAGGGAAAATGAATGGAGGACTAACATCGCCATCACTAGTGATCACTCCAAACACCTTTGTAATCACTATTAGACTCTCTCTGAATTCTCTGCACTGTCTTCAGATTGACACCCAAACCCAATATTCGTATTGAAGCTTCCACTGCGAATGTCAAGCAATACAACATGCCGTTTCCAAATTTCTGGTGGGGTGAATTGCGCCATGGTGCTTTTATTTCCCCCACAAATGTTGCCCAACTCACCCTACTATACTCTGCAGTCGACAAAATCAAGAACAAACAACGCGCATGCACGAAATTAAAAATATAAAATCGCGACAATTTACCCATCGCGCCCTGTATATGTCAATACCCTCATTCAGTTAAGATCAGAAGCCCTGAGAAACATGCTTCTCCTCCTCTTCCTTCATAATAATAATAATAATAATTATTATTATTATTTTTATTATCATCTTTTTTATATAACCACATTTCTGTTGCTTCAAGTCTCTTTTTCATCTTTGATGAAATTGTCCAGTATTTACTTCCATATAGATCGGTTTTCATTAGCAGTTCAGCACTCTTCTTTTTTTCTAACAAGATTTTCTCATATCTTAATACTTTGCTTAGCATTTGGAAGGCGTCTTTTTGCTATTCCAATGCGCCTTCGGATTTCGTGGTGGCATTTTTCATCGTCTGTTAAAACATTTGCAAGATAATTAAACTTCTGTACATGGTTAATTACAATTTAGAAAATGTTTAGAACTCTTTTCATCGTTATAAAGAACCTTCTTTTTGCTTTCCATCAACGTGAATAACGTCAACCTCCAGGAGAGTGACTCGGTTTAACGTTTTCCACTGACATGAAGTGGAAAGAATATGTGGAATCAATTCCTTGGTTTACTGTGTCGTTCTAGACATTTTTTTATCGCCAAGTTATCTTAAACCTTGATAAATCTGCCTTTCATCCTTGCATTGAATGTCACATCTGGGCTAGTGCTTCTGCTAAGTATCTAGAGATTCTTAGCAAAATAAAAAAAGAAGAATCTACAATGTTATTGGTCCTGATCTGGTATCTTCACGTCAGTAACTTTCCAACCGCCGTAATGTAGCTTCCCTGTGCCTTTTCTATATATATTTTCAAGGTACACGTTCTAATGAGCTTTCCTCTTTGGTGCCCCGAATTTACGAATTTAAGTGCAGTATTATATAGGCAGTTAAATCTCGTCATTTTACAGTTGAAACTGCGAGATGCAACCGTATGTTCTACTCTAAAGGTTTCTTTTCTCGAACTTAATACTTGTGAAACTCGGCTTCTTGTTTTACCAGTCAACTTTGATCTTCAAAATTTTAAAAGCGATATCAGTCGTCATCTTCTGTCTCCTTTAATCCTGTTTTTTTTATTGTCCGCTAGTCATTTATAATGATTTCTCTCAGATTCTTTTATTCTCAGTAACCACTTACGTCTTAGTGGATTTATCGCCTTGCTTGGGGTGAAATGATAAGATTTGCATAACAATTTTAATTGTTTTTATGTTGTAAACACCATTTGTTAGTAATTTATATAAAAGGTTGGTAAACATTCATTACATGTTAGTTCTGTTGATCTCAGTTCGAGGCACGGCCGAAAAGCTATTAAGACACAAAGTTTTACAGGGTGTGAAAGAATTACTAACAGAAACATTAATAATGTGCAGAAAGAGAAAAGAGTAATCGTGAGGACAGTAGATAGCGATTGAAATTGCATTTAAACTTTTGCAGGAACGGAGTTCCACAAGCGAGAAGTGCGAGAAAAAACTGTTAGCATAGAATTTACGGTTACATCTAGCCACATCAACTGTAAATTGATGAGTTCTCGATGACAGTCTAATACTGCGCTTAAATTCATTAAGTCTAAGTACCATAGTGAAGAAGTCATCCGAACAATTACCATGAAAGTATTTAAGAATCACAATGTCCCCAATTACATAAATACAATAGTAAATACTGTATGTTGGTCTGCAGTTGGAGCTTCGTCTTCAGTTATAATTCATTTTCAATAGGGATTTTTCCACTCACCCTGTATATCAAAGATGGCCTAGCGTAATGTTACGCGGCATCCACCACATTTTAACTTTCTCATTTCACATTCAAATATCTTTTAAAATCAATTCAAGGTGATAACGCCACTAAGACGCAAAGGGTCTACTGGAATTGAAAGAGAGGAAAATGACTTTAGAAGGAACCTGATATCCAATAATCGTATAAATTTCAGCGTTTAGGCGGAGACGTTAGAAGTGTAGAGTTGAAGTAGAATTTCGCAGGAACCGGAAACCCAATCCTAAACAGGAAAGAAGAGATAAACATCTACTCCTGTACAAAAGATCGGGGAGAAGTATGAATCGAACGATAGGTGAACGTTTCTGCTACTATGGAAAATCGAGAGAATTAACCAAGTAGCTTCCAATTTGAGGCATACGGTACTCCTCGGACTAACCGACAACTTCAGCAACACTTAGATGGCGAGCTTCTTGAATATGACTTGGTTCTTTGTTAAACATTAGGAACGAACTTATGGGGATATATCATCCATGGTAAAGGGAAAGGAACATTCTAAGCGGTCAGAAGTTTTAAAGAACGGCTGATTTCACCAAACAGGACCGGATATCAACAACCACAAGGAGTTGATGAGAGACTTCGTTGCGCAAATCAAGGTGATGCCGCCCCCTATTAGAAGTCTGGTGCATAAGGGCATCAAGTAGGTCGTCTAAATAATGAGGGAGGGTAGATCATGTCGAAAAAGTTTCCGGAGAACCGTGCAATCAGATCCGATCAAAACGCTTGCTGAACAAGCTTAAATATGCCGAAGACTTCGGACATGCCTGAAAACTGAACAGCAGAAGCGAGCGGTTGTTCTGCGTAGGCACCACTGTCGTGCAACACATTTCTCGCTTGTTGCTCCATGCTTTACAGCCAACATTGTTTCTTCAAAAATTCAAATGCAATGTCAATAGTTATTTACTGTCCCTTTGCTTACTCTTCCGTTGTTCTCGCTCCTTAATAATGTTTCTCTTTTTTTCTTATTTTTTCACACTCAGAAACGCCTTGTGTCTTAGTGGCTTTACTGCTTTGCACGGGGCGATATGATTTAAAAAGAATTAACTCCGTCTGCGGTTTGTGAACAATGAGGATTATCTCATACCGCCCCCACGCTTTTCCGCAGGACGTCTGTGTCACCGACACTGTTGATCACAAAGTGTTGGACATTGTTGTCAAGCCATCAATCGAGTGGGTTATCGTCATTTGAGGAGATTCCAGCAGGTCTCTTATACCTCCCTACGGGACACACGCGACACCTTAATCGTTGACCGAGAGTTTATATGATCATACTACTTCTGAGTCGGCATGAAAACATCGGTCGTAACTGAGTATGCGTTTATTGATTAACCCTTTCCCGTTGCCAGAATTAAAGATTTTAGTTTTAAAATGTGTACAATTTCTTGGAAATACACATTTTTTTCTATACAATATTTGTTACACACGCACGAAGGCACGCACACACAACAAAAATATATGCAGCGCTTAAAACGAGTCTACTGTGGATGGACAGAGGAAAGAAAAAGTGCTCCATGTCATATAATAAGGCAGAGATTTACTAAATTAGGAATTAAATCATTGGCGTACAGTGACCGTCCATTACTGTCATTTTCTCGATTTCATGTAATCGTCAGGCGGCCGGCCTGATTCATAATTTAATTCATAATCTCTCTGTCTCTCTCTCTCTCTGTCTCTCTCTCTCTCACACACACACACACACACACACACATATATATATATATATATATATATATATATATATATAAATTGGGTATTATTTTGTATCTGGTCAGCCATCCCTATTTAATACATATTCCATTAAAATGAGTGACAAAGTACTCCGCTTGTTTTTTATTATTTAATTGCCCCCGCCCCCGCTAAATAACCGTTATGACTAATATAAATAAGCATATATAAGCAAAAACAAGTAAAAATAATAAATCCAAATAAATAAATTAAAAACTGTACACCCGCCAAAATAACAGAATAGACTACATTAAGCAATCTAAACATTGAGCGAATAAATAGCCTTAATTGTCTTCCCAGATTAAGACTATTAAATAAGCGACGTAAGCAAAATCCACACCAATTTCTTTTTACTACGTTAATAAAACATCAAAAACTGAAAAGAATAAATAATGCAAAATTAAAATGAAAAACAAATAAATTAACACAAAACAAATAAATAAATAAACAAGCCATTTCCGCAAAAATAACCGCGAGAATACATTTCCCACAATCAACCACTGACCCATATATATAAATAGTCGAGGAAAAACCCAACATTCGCGGCCTGACGATTGCGCCTAGCATGAAACAGCCTGTTGCCTTTGAATGTTGACTTCAATATCCACTTTTATACATACATACATACATACATACATATATATATATATATATATATATATATATATATATATATATATATATATATGATAAAAATATAGTTTAAGATATCCTATATATTTATAGGTAAAAGTACTCAATATCAGAGATAGAGCGTATGTAATTAAAAAAAATTAAAGCATGAGACAACCTGTCACCGCCTGGTGTTGACCTTAGTGTCATATACATATATATATATATATATATATATATATATATATATATATATATATATATATATATATATATATATATATATATATATATATATGCCGCATATGTTCATTCAAGCATGTCTGGTGAAATAATCGGGACATATTATTTTTATTTTGATCTTCTCGAATTTTCTTATAGATTTTTTATTGATTTATATTAAATTCACTAAAGAATGCGCCGTATTAAACCATATATATATATATATATATATATATATATAAATATAAATGTACACACACACACATACATATATACACATATATATATAAAATGTGTATGTATCTATATATATATATATATATATATATATATATATATAAAATGTGTATGTACATATATATATATATATATATATATATATATATATATATATATAAATATATATATATATATATATATATATATATATATACATACACATTTTTCCAATTGAGCGTTTTCCAATAAGTACCGGGAATATATAATATAGAAATAATATATATATATATATATATATATATATATATATATATATATATATATATATATATAAAATGTGTATGTGTATATATATATATATATATATATATATATATATATATAAAATGTGTGTGTGTGTGTGTGTGTATATATATATATATATATATATATATATATATATATATATATATATATATATATATATATATATATATTATTTCTATATTATATATGTCCGGTACTTATTGGAAAACGCTCAATATCAGCGACAGAACTAACACATTTAATTGCGCAAATAATTACATAAATAAATCCAAGGTTTCAAATTAATTATTTTGTCTGCCGATCGCAAAGGGCGTGAAACCCAGGGTCACAAAATCACATCAACGCAACTATATATATATATATATATATATATATATATATATATATATATATATATATATGTGTGTGTGTGTGTGTGTGTGTGTGTGTGTGTGTGTGTGTGTGTGTGTGTGTGTGTGTGTGTGTGAATAATACAAATATAAAAATTGTCACTTTTCTTATTGATGATTCAGCGCCTCAACTCCGGAATTTCGTAAATGAACCATTTCGTATTTGTCCCGACCACTCATCAGGAGGTTTCAGCAACTGACTTATGTTCTTCTCAAATTTCGTTATTATTATACTAAGACAGATAGCTGACTTTAGTAGATATGGCGACATAATGCAAAGATGATAATAAATGGATTGAAAGAGAAAAAAAAATTGAATTTCTCGTCCATTCAGTCTTTGTATTTTTGTAAAACGTTCCCAAATTTCCCATTCCGCAAGTACGTACACATATACTCGCACATTCAGGTCTGAAAGTAATAACAGCTTTCATTAATATGTGCGTATATGTGGCTGGCCCTGCGAAATCCCAAACTATGACACGCCGGCGGCGTCGGCGACGACAGAGTTTTCTTCTTTGCTGGGTATGTTGATTTAAGACAAGCAATGTGCATAGGTTCCCAAGAGTGTATAGACGTGTGCATGCGTGCGTGAGTGCGTGATAGCTTTAGAAAGAAAAAGATAGATAGAGAGAGAGGGGTCAGATGGAAAGAAGAGGTTGAAAAAGAAAAAGAAAAAGATTGTGAATGTGAGAGCAAATTCGGAGCTTTGAGTCTTACATTGGTAAGGATAAAGAAAGCTGTATTTCGAAATTCCCAGTTCACCCCGAGTCGTCGCCTCCTTCACCACGACCCCCCCCCCAAACCTTCAGGCTCCATTCCATTGCTGGTTCTAAAAGCCAAACAATAAAAGGGTTCGGGGTGGGAATTAGTGGGCGTGAAAAAAAGGAAGCAAAAAAAAAAAAAAAGAATTGGGGGTTACGTGTAGGATGCGGATGGGGTGGGGAACTGAGGTATGGGAGAGGAAAGATGGAATCCACCCGTTCTTCTGGATCCCTTGGTTCGTTTCGTTACCAAATATAAACTAAAATTTCAAGTGGGCACTGAAGCTGAATTAGACCCCGGGAAAAAAGTGCGGTTTAAAAAAAAAATAAAATTAAAAAATAAATAAAAAGAGGCTGAAAAAGGAAGAAGAGCGGGGCGGGTGAAGTTTTAAGTTTCTTGCCGAAAGATATTTGGGGCAAGGGCAAATGGTAGGTGAGAGGATATTTAACAGCGAATAAAAAAATATGTCAGCTTCCTTTAGTTGTATAATTTCGTTACTGCGTGTAAGAATATTGTACATTGTATTGTACATATATTATCCCTCTTCTGCCACTAACAATTCCTTTTGTCATCATTTCCAGTGCGTTACAGTAGGCAGAATATTTATAATACATACCTATAATAAAATCATTAGCAGTAACTTTTACCTATAATAACACTATTCTGTCAGTAACTCTAAAATTAATTCTTATTTACTGACAATCCTTTTTTCTCATTTTCAATACATTTCTATATATATATATATATTTGTAATGCATTTATATGGTCAAATCATTAATAGTACATTTGCATTAAGCATATATAGCCCTATTCTGTCAATAACGACCCCTTTTATCATCATTTCCAATGCATTACTATAGTCAAACTATTTGTAATACATTCAGTTATATGCCATCCCTGATACACACTTTAGCGATCATGTATCTTTCGATAGATTTTTTCCCCGCAGTAGGTTGCCATATCTTTCTGCGGTAGACCAGTTTCCATGCAAGGGTATAGAACCCGGTCTGTCCTGCAATTTGTCCTGGGGAGACGATGAGGGTATTAGCACGTAAGTGAATGTAAAGAATTCGACTGGGATTTGAACTCGGCTCTCCGAGTCCTCAATCCGAATCGTTATTCATTACTCCACCGTGCCTCCTTTGTAATAAATTACTCTGATAGAAACATTAGCATTATTTGATCATCGTTTCCAATGCATTCTTCTTTTGCTTCTATGTGTCGTGTCCCTTCAGGACATTGGCGATCCTAACTCTCCAAAATTTCCCGTACTTTGTAGAGCTTGATAAATTGTGTCTTTTTGTTATCTCTCCTAAACCTTGTTCCGCCATCCATTTACTCAAGTTCGCTAGGTAGGTTGTGCGTTGTCTTCAATCTGTCTCCTGAGTATCAAATTTTCCAAGCCCTCTTTCCACATTATGTGCCCTATAAATTTCAACTGTCTGTTTCTAATGTTAACTATATGTGTTCTTTTTGTTTCCGTTTTCCCTAAAACTTCGTCGATGCTAAAGACCATATTCTCAGCATCCTTCTGTAGGACCACACTTCTATTGTTTCAAGTCTCTTATCAACTGTGAGGAGATTGTCTAGCATTGACTACCATATAGGAGAACTGATATTACGTCACAGATATTGCGCAATTTCCAATCCTCTGTTAAAACACCTGCCAGATGTTTAGATTGTTGTAATTGTTTGAATTCGGCCTCACCAATTGCAATTGAGGTGTATTTCTTTCTTGCTTTCATTCACTACCTTCTGTATACGTTCTTGTAGTTTCTTTTCTGTGTCTGCTATCAACACTGTCTCATCTACATATCTTATATTATTAATAGTCAAAACATCTGTAATACAATAAATAATTAGCAGTATTTTTGCATTAAACATAT
The DNA here is from genome assembly GCA_964036315.1 of Acanthosepion esculentum. NCBI lineage: Eukaryota > Metazoa > Mollusca > Cephalopoda > Sepiida > Sepiidae > Acanthosepion > Acanthosepion esculentum. The sequence goes on along the minus strand of OZ038492.1, from coordinate 70,814,742 downwards.
AGCCCTATTCAATCAGTAACGTATGCATTAATTTCTTTATTCATCGTCATTTTCAAGAGATTTCTATACTAAGAATATATGTAATACATTTCTAAAATAAAAGTCATTAACAGTGCATTTACATTAAATATATAATAGATCTGTTCTGTCAGTAATACTTGCTTTGTCTTTAAGTGAAATTTTCAACGTGAATTCTGAATATGCAAACTTGTATCAAAATTGGTTCGGTTACGAAAGAATTTCTGTTATGCCGAAAATTTCTAAATCATTGGCCAGTGTTTAATATCTCTTACTCTCGGATTAAATTGCGCCAGGTTGAATATTTGGCGCACTCGTTAAAAGTGAACTTCTGGATACTGACACTAATACGAGTGATCAAAAAATAAAATATAATTTTTCATTGTTCTCAATCATTAGGTTAACTTCACTAACTCTCTCCATGTTTTTTGTCTCACTCACACACACACACACACACACACACACACACACATACACACACACACACATATATATATATATATATACATATATATATATATATATATATATATATGCTTTTTTAATGTAATTATTATTCATTTTAATTTCATAAAATACTTTTTTATTGTAAATAATAGGTTTTGATTTAAATGTGTTCTTTTAACTTTTTCAAATTTTTATGGTCATGAATGTTGGATAGAGGATAGTTGTATATATTTTAGGAAAGGAGATATTTGAGAAAATCTGGGGAGCAGTTTTATATTTTGACAAAATTCGATAACGGCACTCTCAAGAATTTTCTGTCTAAGTATATTATATTCTCTTTTAATAGGTGTGGCATTCTTTAGATCGAAGTTGTGGTTGAACTTATTTTTATGTATGAATAATTCATTTGATAAATATTTTTTAAGTATAAGACACTTTTTATGTTCATAAATGCACTTCTTTTTAAACCTTGTGCAAGTTTCCCCAATATATTGTAAGGAACAGCTGCTTCAGAATTATTCTATTCATAGTGTTTTTTACAGATATATTTTTTTATTCATATTTGAATTTTTCCACATATATATATATATATATGTGTGTGTGTGTGTGTGTGTGTGTGTGTGTGAAAGAAAGAAAGAAAGAAAGAAAGAGAGAAAGAAAAAAGTAAGAAAGAAAGATGGTGAGAAGTAGTTTTAACGAACATTTTTTGATTTTTCATCTTTCTTCAGGACAGTGTGCGGTTATTGCCACTAAAACTGAGCGATACCATCTGTCTTTGTCAAAAGATGGCATCCAATAGCAGGTGCATATGGAACTCCACTTTCGGGTTTGGTTTAAATATCACTCAGTACTGATTGGTTAATACCGCCGCGCACTTACGGACATAATTCCAGATTGGTTAATAAAACAATACGCTGAATAAGTATACTTGATTGGAATAAATGAATTGAAAAGGGTTAAAAATCGAAAAGTATAAGTATAGCTTTGATCTTATTGTCTGGCTAGGTAGTAAAATTATGGCAGAGTGGTTTACCCAAATACTCACACTTTTCTGTCAATCATCTTCGCATGCCTGTGACGAAAGTTTTTGTGTAGATTTATGACAATATAACAGAGTCCAGGGAAAACTAGATTCAAGTGCGAAGTTAAGGTCCAAGTTCAGCCGGAATTAGAACCTGCTTCAACAATTCACCGTCGCCAATCGTTTTATCCGAAACTCCGACTTATCTGTCTAGTTGGTTGTCCTCAAACGGATACTTCTGACCAACTATTTCTGCCATTCACAGCTCTACCCATTTATTCCTTTCTAATTCCGATGTTATCTATGAGTTGATCGAAGAAGATTCCTGTTGGTTTACCTCTTGATCTTTTGCTATAATTTGGATCACGTAGTATAAGCTAATAATCAACGTTTTGTTTACTCCTCCAGCAAGGACCACTAAATCACACTAGCCTTTCTCATATTGTCTCCGAAATGTTTGATAGATTCACATATAGCGTTTTTGTTCTTTCGTTCTTTATTGGATATATGTTGTTTCAAGTTGTCATTTTGAACATCTATCAGGTGGTTCAATGTACCATCTAGATCTTTTTGCCAGCGATTTTATTAATGTCCAACAGCTTGATTCATATGGAAATTCTGTTTCTGCTGTTGATATAAAAAGATGAACTTTCAGACTTTATTTTTCATTTTTGACTTCCAGATGTACTTTATTTTTGATAATGCTATCCAACCCATTGCAATTCTAACATTTATGTATTCTTGCGAAGAGTTCAACCATGATCCCAGATATATACAGAAAAATCACCCATTTAGTTTAAATAGTTACATTTGAATGTTATAAGATATACTTCTGCCTGATTTACATTGTTTGAATATCATTTATATTTAGTCTAATTTGTACTGCAGCAGATTGCAATCTCAAAAGAAATAGGTGTGCTTGTTCAAGAGTATTGGATACAAGAGCTAGATCACCTTCAAAATCAATGTCTGTGATGATGATTTCCGAATATCATCTACCTTCTATAAACGAATATATTCTTACATGCGTAACAAATTAATCGATGTCCACGAGTGTCGGTTGATTCTGTTTAGCGGCATATAAAATCCTCTATGGGTTATTTATTGCTGAAATCTAAATATTTTTAACAATTTTATAGCTTCAGCTAAATATATTTTGAACGAACTTGAACTACAGATAAAATGTGTTGTTGGTAATTTTACTGTAAAAATGTATTTTTTATACTTTTATAATGTTTTATTTTTGTTTGAGGGTTCACTATCTGCCCATAGCTGCGGCCCTAACAGGTGCTACCACCCCGGGTCTGGGTAAAGCTGGGAACAACAGCAATTAAGAGGTGTTTCCGGGTTCCTCAAAAGCTCCAATCTCTGAATCAGAGACCTTGCTGCTGGGTGTAATTTATCGTCATATCCACGACTATCAACATTTTTGGATAAAAGAGCTACATCATCTGCAGAATCGATGTCTGCAATGGTGCTTTCAGAATATCGACTATTTCTTGGATTTTACGGAAAACCTGCAATGTGTTTCTCACCTTTTAGCTTCAAGTTTCAATGCATACTCAAGAGTAATTAAGAACAGAAATGGGGTCAGTATCAGCAAAAGGGACAGCCCAAAATGCAAATTACAAATCGGGGATACTAAAATCAAACAAGTACATAAACTGAAATATCTGGGAAGTATTCTAACCGAGGCTGGAACACTGAGATCCGAACAGGTATTGGAATGGCCAGAGATGCATTCCAAAAGCTAAGCAGAGTATTAAGAGACAGAAAAGTTTAATTAGTACAAGTCTCGGTGAACATCCAACATTTTTGCCCTTGTGCCAGTCTCCGAGGAATATCTGGATGCGTTGCAGTGGGGTCATTGTTAACAAGCTGATCTCGCAAATAATATCTACTAAGTAATGAGTTAGTACCACATAACGCTAGCTTTGTATCAAAATCCTTCTTCAGTAGGTACTATATTTGACGACGTATGAGATGCCATTTATTTTTCAAAGGTCTAAAAACATCGCCCTGTTGAGACCTCATGTAGGCAAATTTTATCACCAATTCTCACTACTGTAGGAATTCATTTTAAGTGAGATGATCATTTCTGCCTCACTCGACTCAATAATATTTTTTTATTTAAATGAAATTATTATTACTAATTACTTATTTTTATATCAGTATTTTCGTAGTTGAGATCTTAATATCTAGTGCATAGATAGTGGGCCACAGCCAGAAGGCTTAGGTGTCATACTGTTTTCCTCAGACTCGTAAGTGTTCATCACTTTTCGGATTATCCTTGCCGTTCCTCAGAGGCTTCCTTTCTGCAAAGGTTCCACTGGGCAATCAATGTCAATCTTCTACTAGACCCTGTTCTGCCATCCATTTACATTGTTCGTTAGGTAGGCTATTCACTGCTTTTCTCTGTACCTCTTCCTTCAATACATCCTGTAAGTGTCAAATTTTCTAAGCCCTCTTTCCTCATTATGTACCTTAGAAATTTCAACTGTCTCTTTCTGAAGCTAATTGTACGTGTTCCTTTTGTTTCTATTTTCTCTAAAAGTCTATTTTGTCCTCAGCATCCTTCTGTAGAACTACGTTTCTGTTGCTTCAAGTCTCTTCTTCATCTGTGAGGAGATTGTCCAGCACTGCCATATAGGAAGTAGAACCGGTATTACATAAGAGTTCAGTACATTTTTCTTTGTTTCTAACGAAGTGTTTTTTTTTTCCTTAATATTTCGGTTAACTTTTGGAAGGCATCTTTCCCTAATCCGATGCGCTTTCGAATTTCAGTTTCACACTTTTCCGTTCCCTGTTAAAATATCAACAATCCTGATAGCGTACTTTACACATTACATGCATAGCTTTTAAACATATCTGGCAATGAAGAATGGCACAGATATGTAAATTGGTCTTACTTTTCCCAACAGTATTAGTTCAAAAGGGAATATAAGTAGCCTCATCAGAAATTCGAATTTGATTTGCCGATAACTGACTGTAAACTCTGATCTTTACGCAATTAACATATACTAATTTGATTTACGTACAATGCTACTAGTGTATCGCACCCAAGGAGGATTGAATGAATTTGCTAGCACTGATGTCTAAATCCAGCTTGGACGTCTTTGCTAGCATTAAACCATGAAGAAACGCCCTTCTAACATAGGCTCACACATACACACACACACACACACACACACACACACACACACACACACACACACACATATATATATATATATATATATATATATATATATATATATATATATATATTCTCGAGCCCCCGCTGTTCGTCTTAAGGTCCTCGACAGAATGCAGAGACGGATATGCAATATGGTTGACCCTGATCTGGCATCTTGTTTACAGTCGCTCTCTCATAGACGTGCCGTCGCCTCTCTCCGTCTTTTCTACAAATACTTTCATGGTAACTGCTCCGACGAGCTAGTTTCGATAGTTTCCAAACTACATGAATTTAAACGTGGCACTAGGTTGGCATCACTGTCGAAAAGGTTAGCCGTTTCTTCAATTCCAATAACTTCATGTTTCGCACTTACCGTCTGTGGAACTCCCTCTTACTTGCTTCCCTGATAGCTATAATCTCCAACTATTCAAATGCAATGTCAATCGACATCTCCAGATACCTTGATCTATTCCCCGTCCTTCCCTTCATCCTTTCCTCTATCACGCCTCTTTCCTTTTGTCCCACTCTCTGTAACTCCTTGCGTTCTAGTGGCACTCCCACCTTGCTTGGGGTGAAAAGCTTAAAAAATATATAAAAACACCCTCTGGGGATTGAACTCTGTTAATGATCTATGATCCCAGATTGCTAACCATTATACTATGACGAAGTGCCCGATTAAGCTGAGAGGTTTTTTCTTTTACCTGACGTCTCATCCTCGGGACGTTGGCGATCATGGCTCTCCAACTCTTCCAATCCTTTGTATCTCTTAGTAATGCCTGTCTTTTTAACATCCCTCCCACCCTGTTCCGCCAGGTAAGTAGTTCGCGTCCTTCATCTGCCGCTTTTATCTTCGATATGTCCTGTGAGGGTCAAGTTTTCCAAGATCTCTTTCCTCATAATGCGTTCGAGAATTTTCAGCTGTTTCTTTTTGATTCTGATTTCTGTTTCCATTTTCCTTAAAATTAATTTTTTACATATTCCGTCCATGGCATTCTCGGCATCTTTTTGTAGAACAATATTTCTGTTGCTTCCAGTTTTCTCTTTATCGGTGAGTAAATTCTCTAGCATTGAAAGCCATATAGGAGGTTTGATGTTGCATAGTCATTCAGCATTTTTTTCTTTGGTTCTAAGGAAAATTTTATCCAATATTTAGTGCCTTGCTTAGTTTTGAAATGCACCTACGGTTTTCAGTCTTTCATTGCCCATTTTTTGTTAAAAAATTCCCAGATATTGAAACATCTGTACTTGTTTGGTTTTATCTTTTCCAATAACTAAACGCTATTTACTAAGGTTACTTCTTGCACATGGTCATAAATATACGACGCCTGGTAAGAATCAAACTCGCTACTTAGTAGCAACAGCTAATTACTAAATAAGACGATAATAACTAAAGACAGACGAGATTTTTTTTGGGGGGGTTCCTTTTTGCTGCGATCCAAATGCTTATTACAGTGAATCCCTATTATAAGAGACCCGGATATAAGAGAAACCTGGATATAAGAGAGATTTTCTCTGGTCCCAAATTAGAGCCTGTGTTAATAAAACAAAATAGACCAAACCCGGATATAAGAGAAACTCGGATATAAGAGACTTCTTCTCCGGTCCCGACAACTATAAAGATTTGGACAAAATTTGACCTCCATAAAAGGTTTATTCGTCCAAATAACAATTTGGACAAATTTTAACATTCGTAAAAGATTAAATTTGTCCAAATAAAGATTTGGACAAATTTTTACATTCGTACCCGAAAAAAAAACAACAGTACAGTGTAACCCGGATATAAGAGACCCGGATATAAGAGAAAACGGTTATAAGAGATCTTTTCTCCGGTCCCTAATTAGAGCCTGTGTTAATGTATATATAATAGACCAAACCTGGATATAAGAAAAAATCGGATATAAGAGACTTCTTCTCCGGTCCCGACAACTCTCTTATATCCGGGTTACACTGTATATCAAAAGAACGGTTTTATATTGAAAATTCTATTACTGTATGCTTCCACAACTATCTTATTATTTAAATCAGCGATTTTTAGAATTTTAATAAAACACAAACATATGGAATTGTATTTATATATTCTCTTCATTTCTCGAGAAATAATAATAAAAGTCAAAAACACTTTTCTTGTAAAAAGTCTAATAAATAAATAGTGTTTAACATTTGTTGTTGTTTAATTCTTGAAAAAAGTATAAATCCAGATGCTCGCAAACTATTTTAGCTTAAATTAAGTGGTGACTGAAAATGTAAGAACATGGAAAATGCTTTTATTCAAAATTTATAATTAAATTTACTAGTAGTTATGTGTTTGCTTAAATCTTCTCTTGTTCACAGACATTTTTTTATTAATTTATGTATAAAAAATGTCTTCATAGTTATTTCTTTTTAATATAGTAAATGATAAACATTGCATTGTACCGGTTTCACTTTATCTTGTAAATATAAAATTATTAAATAAACAATCTAATAAAATAAATAATGTTTAATTCTTTTTTTTATCAATTGCTGAGAAAAAAAGAGAATACATAAACCCAATTTCATATGCTTAGGTTTTATTAAAATTCTAAAAATGGCTTTTTAATACAATAAAAATTGTCGAGGGCGTATGCAGAAATAGCGGTATCAAAAGAAACACCGGTCTTTAGACACAATTTTATTTTATTTTGCGGACACGTATGTTAAACATTACTGAAAAACGTTTCACATGCCGAAATAACAGACCCGCTGTAGAACAATATGTGAAACCGATATTTCTTCGTTACCGAAAAGTATCAAAAAGTTTTTGAACTTGAGATGCCATCGACCAATTCAAAATTCACTCAGTCCCTACAATCACTGTCATATTGGCATTGATTTTTCATTGATCTTCCATCTTTTTGCGCAACGAGGAAGGTAATACCGTATGGTTTTAATCCCCGGGTCCAGTCATCTTCTCCATTGATTAATGAGAGGACAGATACTACGCATTGATCTCGATCCGAAGACCAACAGGCGATGTTTTTTATGCCAAGGAGGTAGGATGTGGCACAAGGTCGTTTTTAATATGGGATTCCCATACGCGTACATACGGTAAAAGGACAACACTCACTCAGTCTTCGCGAGCACTGCCATGCTGGCGTTGATATTACAATAAGTCTGCCTCTCTTAGTGGAATGAGGTAGGTGTTGCCACTGGTTGGTATCCCAGGGACCAGGAGCCTTCTCCCTTGTAAAATGGGGAGAACTGTTACTATGCATTGATTCCGATCCAATTAGTTTATGAGCATATTACGTTGAAACATTGGTGCTCGTTCAACCCCCGGAGTTAAGCAATATTGTACCTACATGGGTGACCGTTCAGGAATACCAGGTGATGTAAGCGTGGATGCGCGGGTGGTGTAATAGAAAATGGTTCAGAATGAGTGTTCAGTATGATTTCCCTTTGAAGTAAATGAAGTCTTTATTTGATGGCAAAATGATTTAATAATAATGTGATTGTGCCATGCATCTTGTCCATATACAATATGTGAAGCTTCAGTAAATTATTAATTTTAAAAGGGTGCGCAATAAGGCTTTCACAGATCATCAGAATTAAATTCCAACGTTACAGTTTTGAACCAAAGCTTAATCTTTAAACTCCTCTCTTCAAAAACGGTAACGATTTGAAAAAATGTTTTGTGTCGTTATTTATCATGTGACACCCCAAATTTCAAACCGAGTGCAATACCTCGGTTCAGAAACTGACCTGCCCTACTGTGCCGGTCCACCCGAATTGTGATTCGCCACACACATGGTTGTTGCCACTGCTGAAACGCATAACTCACCACCGAACTCAACTGTTTACTCTCCGTAAACTTTCAACAAGTGTTGGCCATTGTCAGTGGGTGTGTTTTTGTTTTTGTTTACCTTCGAGGTGGAATTCACTGCAGCGTACGCGCTTTCATGTCCGATGCTATTTTTTCCTGATGACTGCTCAGCTGATATCTGTAACAACGCAAGATCGTTACTTATTTTTTGGAAAAGTTCAACTTCTGTTGCCATGTCGTGAACATTCGTCCTCGAGGCATTACTTTCGGAGCTATTCGGATGGAGGGTGCATAGGAGGTTCATCTATCAATCATGATTTTAGGATAAGATAATTATTGGATATTCAGTGCTGAATGGATTGACTTAACCTGTCATGTGAGAAATTCGTATTCAAAAATTAAGATGCTAATACTGCTATACTGCGAGGATTAAGTAATCTTATTTGGTAAACCTGTTAGTTAGAAAGCAGAGTTCGAATCCCTCTATGTGCCCAGAGTAGTGAGTTCGATCTTCACTGCGTGTCCTACTGCTACACCTTTAAAGAAAAAGAAAATATAAGCGAAATGGATTAGTAAATATGATTCTGTCTATTTTCGTATGTTAAGTAGAAGAGAAATAAAGTGTATAGTAAACAAAGAGACGGGCAAGAAGTTGTCTAGTCATCACGTGTCGTAGAACAACACAATACTACAATATGGCGTCGCTGATATGATGCTTAAGTCACTTGGATAAACCAGAATTTATTCAGACTTAGATCCGGTGTTTTGCAGCACAGGCTAACTCTAGAAAATTGAAAGACAATCGATTAAAAGTGGGAGAAGATGAAATGAGATCAAGATATCCATTAAAAAGTACAGGACATCAGCCTAGAAGGGCAGAAGAAAGAGTTTTGTGGAAGAGGTTTGAGAACAAACAATAGCATTGAACCTCTTCGGTTCAGAGAGATGTAGTGGCTTGGTAAATACGATTATAACTATTTGCATATGTTAAGTAGAAGATATATAAAGGTAATTTTGTAAGCGTAGCTTAGATGAAGCAGAAAGCCGAAAATATGGGGCACCCAGTGAGGACCGAACTCACTATTCAGCTTGCTAAACATCGTGTCATGTCAAATTGCTATAAGAAGAGATATAGTGATTTTCCAAGCGTAGCTCAGATGTGGGACAAGGCCTAAAGCATGGAGCACCCAGTGAGGATCGAACTCACTACTCTGTCGTAATTGTTCTAGCAAGACAAAATTGTTAACAATTACACCGCCTCGATGTGCCCTGTGCGAAAATAAATATAGTGATTTTCCAAGCGTAGCTCAGATGTGGCACAACGCCGAAAGCATGGGAGCACCCAGTGAGGATCGAAGTCACTACACTGTCGTAATTATTCTAATGAGACAAGCTTGCTAAACAATCATACCATGTCGAATTGTGTAAGAAGAGATATAAAATGTATAGTAAACTAATAGACCATTAAGAAGTTGACTACTGATCATGTGTCGTAGAACAACTAAAACCCAAAATTTGGTAGAAGCCTAAAAAAAATATTTAATTTAAATATTCAGTATAATTTTGTTAGTCTATTCATTAAAAGATTTTAGAATACAATTCAAAATCTGCCCTATATATATATTATATCTCACAGAGAAAGCAATTGTTCTGGGCATTCTGACTTAATTCTATCGCACACGTACGGGTACATGTGCTCTAAAGGCGCAGGCAATGACTGAAAATATAAATCATATTTTAACAAGAAGCTTTCCACTTGTGCTGTTAAGTGAAAGTATTGACATAGTCTACTTAAAGAAGAAGAAATATTGTCGAAGTGATAGCAAATCGAGCAGATCTCTTGACATCTTGTCCCACGCCCCGGTTAGAATTAAGCAGACGTGGAAAGCAATCAGGTAGGGACACAAGACAGAATCCGGTTCAGAAGTAGAGGGGTGTTAAGAAATAGGCGAAAAAGATCAAAGCCATTTGGAGTGGGTATGGCTAGTTTGAGTCTGTATTGGTGTAGTAGGAAGGAATATTTAAAAAAAAAAAAAAAAATGAAAATGGTAGACCCTCCCACCTCGAATTAAAAAAAAATGAAAATCATCAACGCCAAGACGTTGATCAACACAGATGGGTAGATGATTGGGGAATTTTTATAAAATTATTTGACAGAAAATGGCAGGAAACAGAAATTATAATAATAAAGTTGTACCAATAAAACGTTAAATTATTTTCACAAAAATATACAAAAAAAAAAATATGGATATACCAAATGATTTGTTGTAAGTGTCATTACAGAAAAATACAGGCTCGTAATTTTCCATTTGGAACAGGCAACGTTTCGTTTTTCATCGTTCCTTCCCGTCATCATGATGCATGAAAAAATATCTCCCACTGCCTACCACGATCGTTAGTAGAGAAAAATGAAATCAGGTAGATATTTAGATGAATATTAACTTCAAAGTTAGTTTTCTTCCGTAGAGGAAATTACTTTCTTTCAAATAACCCTTGGACCCAATTTTCTGTCACTCTAAGTGTTCTAGTAAACCATATTTTGAACACGTCTTGTTCTCATTAATCGTAAGGACAGGACATGGTCAGAATTGATCGAAGACCACCCAAAAATACTTAGACTTCGTGGTCTGCCAAAATCACACGAAGCAGGCATCCCAAACATATCTGGAAGTGAAATCAGGTGAATATTTAGATGACTATTAACTTCAAGGGTAGATTTTTTTTCCTTTACTTTAATGATTACTTGTATAGAAATTTTTAGCAATAGAGAATATGAAAAAACAGTCGTATTTTCAGAATTGGTTACATTTTCTTATCACTGCCCACTGACTATATTGCTACTCTGCTCTCCCTCCAACTGGTTTTAATCATTTTTGTATTAGCAAACTAAAGATTTCTAACAGTATTTCAAATTTATTTCGCATCGAATTTTACTTTTATTTCCAAAAACTTACCTCAGAAAGTTTCGGGGCTCAATTTTTGTTATGGAGATTTTCTAGGCGTAACTTAGATGTGACACAAGGTCGAAAGTATTGGTCACCCAGCGAGGATTGAACACATTACCAAATTTAATTTTTCTAGGAGACATGCTTGCTAACTTTTACACCGCGTTGAGATTTCGCTAAATTTATGTTATTAACTGAAAAATAAGTAATGAGAGTGTTGAGAATTTAAGTCAAATAACACAATAAGACGGTTATTATTATTGAATGAGGGCAGCATGCCAAGAAAGTGTAGCCCAATGTACACATCATGACATCTAACCTGATAAGGGTATATAGGGAACATACCATCACAGCCAAATGAGCGAGTATACGATGATATGGTTTGATAAAAGCTGTTCATAACCATGCAGGTTTGGCCGACTTAGAATTACTTCCAGTTCGGCCTTGCCAGAAGGTTCCGACGATCTCTATTTGAGGCTCTTGCCTTGGTCGCCTCATCCTTCAAACTCAAAACTTCCTTTCCCGACCATGTTTGTCTCCCATTACTCCTCCTCATGAACAAAGACACAGAGTGCGTCAGTCCTGAGGGGATATGTGCAACTGGCTATGATCAAACAAATGACAAGCAAATCAGGCACCATTATTATTATTATTAATTTCATGTTGAAGATTTTGGAGGGTTTTCAATGTCTGTTGCATTTTCTCAAGTGATTATTGAGGCCTATGCAGAAATGACACTGCGTCTCTTTTCTTTCTGCAGCTTCTTTTGGTGAGAGAGGTTCCTAACAGGTCGAGATGGAGGCACCAGATCTATGACCTGTCTCCGTTTTCCATTATGGAAAGGAGAATCCACCATACAGGAAATCTCTTTCTTTCAAATAACCCTTGTATCTCTTCAGTGGGAACCAATATTCTGCCACCCTGATATTTCTTTGTTTTAGTAGACCATATTTTGAACGTCTTGTTCTCATTAATATAGTAAGGACAGGACATAGATAGATAGATAGATAGATAGATAGATAGATAGATAGATTTATATAAATAGGCATAGATAGATAGATAGATAGATAGATAGATAGATAGATAGATAGATAGATAGATAGATAGATAGATAGATAGATAGATTTCTATAAACAGGCATAGATAGATAGATAGATAGATAGATAGATAGATTTATATAAACAGACATAGATAGATTTTATATAAACAGGCATATATAGATAGATTAACACGCATACATAGATATCTATAAACAGACTTAGCTAGCTAGCTAAGATAGATAGATAGATAACTACAAGACTAGACACGCAGAAATATTTTTCAGTTCTGATACTGGCACTTTCAAAATAACCAAATCCTTTCCAGACGAATTGCACCAAACCTGAAAACAAAGGGCATCTTTTCTTTTTTCTGCTAGTTCTGAATCTCCTCATTGCGACCATCGTGTAGTCAAATTCCATTCAGATGAGGAAATAAGCATTAAAAACGAATAAATATAATTATATCAGTGTTGAGGGTTGGGTTCTGTTGGTCGATGTTTACAACAGGTCAACCTTTGTTGGGTTACTTATTTGGCATAATCCTCTCTGTACGTCTTTATTGAAATTCATACAATTTTTTTTCGATTAACGAAATATATTATCTCCATCAACATGTGTATTACAGAAATTACGGAATGTACAGATACTCAAAATGTTGTGAATAAATATGCCATCATTTACACTATTAACATTTTTCGGACTGTTGTCCTCATCTTTATTATTATGTTCAATCTACCCCAGTGGATTAAATAAAGGGTACGGTTTGAAATTTCAACGTATATCATATCCAGAGGTCCGGAACGTACAACGACCAGAACGTCGTGGACATGACAATAAAGATGAGGACAAAAATAGTGTAAATAGTTTCAATACCTTATCTCAGAAATATAGACAAATCTTCTATTATCTTCATCAGTATTATCATGTTAGTATTTTCCCAGTTAAGATGTAAATATCTGGATAACAGGCCACAACCATCAGCCATAGGTAACATTTAAATTTCCCCTGACTCATCACTTTTTGCCGATCCTTTTTTTTATCGGTATCACCCCATGCACGGTAATAAAGCCCCTAAGACACAAGGGGTTACAGGGTGAGGAATTAGGAGCGGATACATTAATAATGCGCGGGAAGAGGGAAGAGTAATCAGGACAGTAGATAGCGATTGACATTGCATGTAAACTTTTGCAGATTAAAGTTGCCTGGAAAGCATAGAGCCGGAAGGGAGTTCCACAAGCTAGAAGTGCGAATAAAGAAACTGTTAGTATAGAATTTACGGCTACATGTAGCCAATTCAACTGTAAATTGGTGAGATCTCTACGACAGTCTAGTACTGCGTTTATAATCATTAAGTCTAGGTACCATAGTGAAGAGCTCATCTGAACAATTACCATTAAAGTTTTTTTATAGAAAAGGCAGTGGGGGCAACTTTACAGCGATGGGAAAGTGACTGAAGCCGATTCGCCAGATCAGGACCAATAATATTGCTGATTCTTCTTTGGATTTTATTAAGGAGCTCAAGGTAGTTAGCAGGGGTGCCGAACCATATCTCCTAAGATGCTTTCTTTCTATAACAGTTCCACTGGGCAATCGATGCCAGTTTTCTTTATCTATGCTTCTATTCTTTTCGTGGATGTACCAAACGCAACAATAATATGATTGTGGTCTTCTTCAATTTACAAAGCCTTGTGATGGGTCGTAGTTGATTATTTTCTCTTCTTCCTTTTGCTCTATTCTTGATTTAAAAGAACACAATGCATTAATAATTAATCTTTTCTTCCCCTATTTTATCTGCCACCTGTTGGTCCGGTTTATTGTGCTTTTGTTTATATAATTATTATTTCATTTGATAAGCTTCCCCGAATTTTAGATACTTTGGCCAGGTGGTGATGGTCATATCTCAGCTTCTACGCGCAGCTTTTAGATACACAACTTTCTTCTATGAGTTTGTTCCAAGCAGTGCTGCCGCCTGCGTACATTCAGTGATTTCAGCTATGCATAAGGCATCCCTCGAGGCAGAACGATTCCTTGAAATTGTCCTGAGTGCGCCAGACACAAATTGGACAACTTCACCTGCTGACTGGTATATTTCTATGATTTTTCCCTGTCATGTTTCGATATTTTTGCCTGCACCGTCATCACGGCGTTCTTATCCCCAAAGTACCGCAACGTCTATCAGGATCTATTAATGACTGCTCTTGTGCACAAGTGTGATATCATGGCGATTTCTCTCCAAGTAAAACTACTCGATCATATTTGGGAGAAATGAATCAGGCAGGGAATTTTTCAGTGCCTGTCGTAATACTTAATATGTCAACACTGGGGACCCCCCCCCCACATCCATACCAAGGGATATCTCTCCACTGAACTAAATACTATATTTCGAAGCATTCTAATATGTCGGCAAGTATATCTGGCCTCGTTTTGGTGCTGGAGTTCCGGAAGTTATTTATGTTGGAACCCAGAAGTTCTGATGCTAATTTTCAAAACTGGAAATACCTACCCAATCAATTCTAGAATAAAACTGTTATTTCTATTTTCTAACATTTTGGACTTGTGTCTGATGTAGCAAAGTTTAGATTTTTTGATTAGTTAAGCACATATATGGCAGTAAAAAGATTGTGTTTCGCCAGTACTTAAGCGGCTAAATTTATTTGAAAATAACTATCTAAAATTCTAGCTTTTACTGGGGCTCAAATTTAGAGTTCACTTTATGTGCATGTTTGATACGTTAATATATAATATACTTAATTTGCAATAAATGCAGCAAACAGCCCAAAAATACAAAATTGCTCATGGTTTGGTCTGTTTCCTTTTTAGGGAAATAAAGAACTTTACATTAAATTACAGCAAGGTGGCTTCTACAGTTAGCGCTTGTCTTTCTCTGCCGACGATAACGTAAATCATGGAACATTATTATTAGTGAGATCATGACTTGGTTTGGTAACGTGATGCAAATATCATCTACGGTCTGGAATAAATATGTAGTAATGTAATTGCTTGACTTCATTTTAGGAGCTATTTTCAAAATCACAACTTCAAAATTTTAATGCGCTTTTTTTTCTCAACACCTAAAGAAAATTATCGTTAGAAACAAAAAGTATCAGTTCTCCTCTATAGCAAAGAATATTGGATAACCTCCTCACAGATGAAGTAGAGACTTGAAACAACAGAAATGTCTTTCTACAGAAGGATGCTGAGAATATCATGTACCGAACATGTGAGCAACGAGTTCTAGAGACAATGTCAACAAAAAGGTCATAATGAGCAAAGATACTTGATACTCACAGGACAGATGGAAGAAAGAACCAGGGTAAAGTGAATGCATGGCGAAGCAGGGTTTGGGAGAGATGGCAAAAAGACAAAAGGTATTAAGAGCTACAAAAGACATAAAACTGTGGAGAGCCATGATCGCCAACATCCTGAAGCGATACGGCACATAGTAGATGATACTGAGCCAAACTTAGTTACTGTTTCTGAGTGTGTGTGTGTCTGTGTGTGTCTGTGTGTGTGTGTGTGTGTGAAAGAGAGAGAGAGAGTGAGAGCATATCATCTGGTGTGATCAACAGTTTGAACGATACCAATATGCACAAATCTCAGCCATGATTTCGTGCAAGCACATCCATCGACGGCTTCTGCCCAATTTCACTCACACGGCTTAGTTCACCTCCTTGTATTGGTTACAGGCACGCTGTGATTGCCTCTCAAGGCCGATACCATCAAAAAGTCACCTTCTTTACAAATCGACAAGGGTGAGATTTGAACCAGAGCCTCATGATCAAAAGGTTTACTTTCTAACCCCTCGGCCAATGTACATATCCCATGAGAATAAGAGTATGGAAACTATATCGGCACTAACATTATCATTTGTATATCATAAGATTTCCAGACGTAAGCAATCATGGCTCTCCATGACTTCCTGTTTTTTAGCCTTTACTGTCTTTCTGTGTCATTGATTTGTCATCCATTCACTCAAACTCGATAAATAAGTTACTCAGTTTCCATCTGCTTCTCTTACCTTCATTATGTCATATGAGTATCAAATTCTCCAAGCTTTCATTCCTCATGTTATCCCTCAGAAATTATATTAAATAAGTTTAAGTTGGTCTAGCACAAGCCAAAATAGAAAGTTATGTAGGAAGTATTTGGCTTTTTTTATGTGAAGAGGGTTTACTTTTATGTTCCATACCCCTTCAAGACGTGTGTGATCATGGCTAACCACAAATTCCTGTTTTTGTTTTAAGTCATTTTCTTTACCATTACCACCTCTCTTTGTCCCTATTCTGCCATCTGTTTACAGAAACTCGTTAAGTAGCTTACTGGATATCTTTGTCTCGCTCTCTCACCTTTGATATGTCCTATGAGTGATAAATTTTCCAGGTTCTAGTTGAAGTAATTATATTATTTACTTTTGGGCTTCGTGTTTGTTTCTATTATGACAACGTTACGGTCATTCTGCTCCTCCGCCTTCTCCGGAGGCTTGTCGATCCGGGTAACCGTCAGTGCCATTCGTACTGAACGCTTTATTTAATTTGAGGAAGTAGATTGTTCTCAATATGGTGTCAATGTCTAGGGATGCTTCGTCTTGTTTTTATTTAGTACTGCTCAGTTATTAGTCGCCTTGTTACCATTAAGTTTAGGCCTGCACTACCCGACCAAGGGATTGAACTCACATCACTATATCAGCCAACTCACAAACCAACGCCTTAATCCACTCGACTAGTTGAAATAATTGCATTTTTTTTACATTGATTGACTTTTAATCCTCGGAAAACGCCAGGATTCCGAATGCTGACCCTCAATGGAGTGATTGATTTTTACGGCTTATCCACCTTTTCTAGGTTATTTAAAGACAGAAAATATTTTTACATTGTAAGATTTTTTGGAGATAATATGGATTTACTGACAAATGTCCTACTAATTAACCCATATATGGGGGGAGAAGTGAATCTACACCTTTCCCAACGGCATTTCCGCGTAAGTGAATATAATGAACCCGACTGGAATTGGAACTCGGCTATCCGATCTCCAATTTTGAGTCGTTCTCTTTTACGTCACCCAAGCTTATAGCACCTTGTATGCCTAAGCAGTCACCCATCTAGGTTCTGACCAGGCCCGAAGTTGCTTAATCCGGTGATTATACGAGAACCGGTGTTTCGACGTGATATGGCCGTAAGCCATATATTCAAAATAATTTTTCCGCTTTGTGACCCTGTAGCAATTTAAGTAATGCTTTGTGACTATCTATATAAAATATGTCTTATTCAATTTATCTTTTATCAGTTTTTCTTAATGATCTTCTCCGGCAAAAAGTCTTTACAGGACAAGGCAGTCTTTACCATAAAACCACAAATATGGAATGCCACATAAAGAGCGGACACCCGATCAGGGGCCTCTGATGCTAACCGTCGCTGTCAAGTAGCTTATCGGCATGTTTCTCTCTAACCACAAATCACTTCATAAAAAGAAACCACAACTCCCACTTGAAAAGATCTCTCTGCTTCCTCCCTGACCGCAAACGCAGATCCAAGCACAAGGACTTGTGTAAATATTACCTGCACATCTTGATTGCCTAGAAGTGTTAAGTGTTATTTCAGTGTCTCGAGAGGCACTTGCAAGCACTCCTGTGTCTAACCACCTCTCCTGTTTCCTGTCATTCACACACACACGAACGGCGGACATTGAACATACATTCACCTGATGCGTACATTTATACTGTAAACTAAACTATTGATATATAAACTAACTATTGACCTGGCATCTCAGATTCAGTTACTATTCCCGCCGCCGTAATGTAGCTTCCCTGTGACTTTTCTATAAATACTTTCATAGTAATTGTTCTGGTGAACGCTTTTCTTTTTGGTACCTATATTTTATGAATTTAAGCGTAGATTTTTTTAAAAATCGAATTCACCCCACACAAAACAGTAAAACCACTATGACGCAAAGGGTTACTGGGTGTGGAAGAATTAAGAACAAAAACATTATTAAGGTGCGAGAACAATAGAAGAGTTATCAGGAAAATAGTAGATAATGATTGATCTTGCATTTAAATTTTTAAAGACCAAATCTGTTTGGAAGACATGGAGCCAGAGGAGTGTTCCACAAGCGAGAAGTGCGAACAGTGACAGTTGAATTGGCTAGATGTACCCGTAAGGTTACAGCTAGCCAATTAAACTGTAAATTGATCAGACATTGCCGATAGTATAGAACTGCGTTTAGATTAGCAGCAAGGTCTCATCGTGTAAGTATAAGTTCTTATGCTAATAGTTTTTTTTCTGTCGCACTTCACGCTTGTGAGACTATTTTTCGGGTGCTTGCTTTCCAGTTAACTTTGATCTTCAAAAATTTAAATACAATGTCTATTGTTTTCTGTCTTCTTAATTCCTGTTCTTTTTATTATTCTTGCTCCTTAATAGTTTTTCTTCTCATATTCTCTTGCGTATTAGTGGCTTTATTATCGTATTTTCTTGCGTCTTAGTGGCTTTATTGCCTTTATTGGCGTGAAATGATAAAAAAAAAATGAGAGATGCGTTGCTAAAGATCGATGCTATAGGGATGCGCTGAAAATTAGGAGAGAATGGACGTTTATTTGCCAGAAATGAGTGCAAGCATCTTTGACTAAAGAGGGATAGGTTATATTGCTTCTAACTTAAAATTCCAATGCCGGTCAATGAAGCTAACGCTAACGACTTCATTATATAATAATTATTAACTACAAGAAGCACTGATTCCTAAACAGGGTTACAAACTGCCCTTTATTGAAAAGGCCAGTCTTTTATTTTGCTCTTTCTGTCCTTGTCCTTTCAAAGTCAATGTCATTTTCAATCGTATTGTGTATCGACATGAATTATATTAAAAATGTTAGTTATTTCTTTCCTTATGCCTGTTATTATAATTTGACAGTGGGTATCACAAACAATTTTTTTTTTTTGGCTCGTGTTCGTTCGGATTTGCGGGTGGTGTAGTGGCTAGAGGCTCAGAATAAGAAATCAATGAGCCGCGTTCGAATTTCAGTCGAGATAGTTACATCCACTTTCGCACAAATACCCTTGGGATAGGTATAAATGCATCTTTTTCCATACAGATATAGGTTGCATAGCAGGACAGATTTTGATCTGTAGCGATGGTTTGCAAGCAATGAAAAAGGACAAATCCATGTGGCCTTGGCAGAGTGCGTACTTGAACTGTAACTACTATAGTTGCGGTATAAAACACGTTTTTATTTCTCTGCAGGTGTTGAAGAAACAAATGAACCTGAAGAGATGGACATGCTCGGAAACGTGCTGAAGATGAGAAATCACAATGCTCTGTTATATAAGTACAAGTCGAAACAGCTCTCATGATAGTCTTTCTTTTTATCTAAATACAGGATATTTTTTAAATATATTTGGGAGATTGTTCAAAATTTTAAATACCAATGACATTCTAACCAAGAAAAGATGGGGAGGAACTCTCAAACTCTTAGGTAAAGTTTCATGGAAAACTATTCTTCGGAGGAAAGACAGCTCAATTCATATGTCAAAGATAGTCAAATGAAATAATGTAGTAATTGTCTTGTGGAGAAAACAGAAAAATTAATAAAATACCAAATTTCATGTTAACGTAGAAGAAACATCTGTTGAGTATGAAATTTCTTTCGGACAAGATGCTTATTGTCACAGATGCACTAGTGATACTTATTCACTACTTTAGCCGGTCCATTCTTCGGTGGGTCATACAAATTGCAGGAACATAAAAAATAGTAGTTTTAGTTCAGTCGGGAATCTTAAAATTTTGGTTACCAAGGCTATATGTATTCTGTGCGTTTCTCTTGTGTTGTGTTTTTGTTACTCTCTGGATTCCTAATTTATTCCGATCTTTTTGACGAATAGGACTACTAAAGATAATAGTTAATCTACTCCAGCATAACACACACACACACACACACACACACACACACACACACACACACACACACACACACACACACACACGGATATTGTTGAATGTTTAGGACCCGATGAAGAAGTGATGTAAAAAAAATATTATTGGTCTTTTGGACAGATTGTGAGAAATGGGTCGAGCCTAAAATTTTCCAACTTTCTCTCCTGCCTGCACAAACATATATATATATATATATATATATATATATATATATATATATATATATATATATATATATATATATATATATATATATATATATATATATATATATATAAGCAAGCAAGCTTTTCTTTAGCCACGCGTTTCCTTTCACTGATGGACTTTAGTAAGCTATCAAAGGACAAAGAGCGTTGGTAAAGAAAAGTTTTCCTTTTGTCTTTTTACAGATATATTTTATTTATATCTGAATTTTTACGCACGCACTAATATATATATATATATATATGTGTGTGTGTGTGTGTGTGCGTGTATTATATACGTTTTGTTAAATAAGATGAACAAGTTCTATCTACATTATTTTTAATCAAATCTTTCAAATTTCTGAAATTTAAAATGCTTAATAAAAAATATTACTAGACAGAACTTGTCCATATTATTTAACAAAACATTTTTGAGATAATTCTTACTGCCGAAATATATATTTATGTGTATGTATATATATATATATATATATATATATATATATATATATATATATATATGTGTGTGTGTGTGTGTGTATATATATATATATATATATATATATATATATATATATATATATATATATATATATATGCATATCCATTTCTTATGTCAATAAAAGCGCCCACTAAATGCAAATAGACTAATTCATCAATATCTCGAATTTTATGTTGTTTTAAACTTGGCAAATAAAACGTCGTAATTTGTCTTCCATTATTTTTAGCTTCTTTTTTTAGTTTATTTTTAATTTAGAAAACAATCGATAGTATTTTTCTAAGTGCCTTATAAAATACCAAACTATTTTCCATTTTTCAGTACCGGCTATTTATTTCATTTTTCGGCAAATGCAGACTATTATTATTAATGGTGGTAGTTGTAGTAATTATTTTAAATTATTTTCTCACTAATTTTATTTTAACCGTTGCAAACATAGTAAGTTTCTTTTGTTTATTTCATTTATTTATATAGTTTCAATTTTTTATAACAACTTTCATTAGACAATCCATTCCTTAATATGGCTGTTAAAAATAAACGCAAAGCAATATTGATTTTAAAAGACTATCAGTTTGTAAATAAAATATTAAAAACAGCAATAAAATATTTTATCGTAAGCAATTCAAATCTGGACTTGTTTTGGAATCTTGACTCCATTTTGTTTATATTGTTTTTTATCCATAATTTGGTTTAATGCGAAAACAATTTCGGGTTTTATTTTCTTACTACGAATAAAACCTCGGTTTACCATTTGAGTTATTTTCCTCAATCTCCTTTTACTAAATGACGCGTCCCTTCAGGAAATGGGGAATCATGGCTCTCCTGTCCTTTGTAGCTCATAGTAATATTTGCCCTGTTTTGCTATCTTTCCTAGTCCCTGTTCTGTCAACCATTTCCACAAGCTCGTTAGGTAGGTTATGTGCTGCTACTTTATGTCCCTATTGCCTTCAATACATCTTGTGAATATCAAATTATTTTAAGCCCTCTTTCTTAATTACATGTCATAGACATTTCAAGTGTCTTTCTTCTGATTCTATGTGTATCTGTCCTTTTTGATTCCATTTTCTCCAAGCATTTTGTCGTTGCCACATACAATATTTAATATCCGAAAATCGAAATTCTTGTTAGAATTTTCAAATTTTTAGCGCGGAGAGACCTGAAAAGCGATGAGGAACTCATCTCGTCGAAGTTCGAAATTTTGTCCACAAGACACACCCGTAATTCAATACCAAGACTGAGAAGTATCTATAACATCAGCGAATATATTGCAGTATCTTGTGTCAGACCAAGAGGATGAGGAACACACCCACTGCATCAGATGGGGAAATATTCTTGTTCTTATTTTTTTTTTTTACAATACAAACTTTGAAAGGAGATACGGTCTGTCACAACGATTAACTCTCCTTGACACAATGTATTCAACGACTATGCTACGCCCATTTGATGTAACGCAATATTATCCGTTTCTGCAGACAGAATTTCTTATTTGCCTTTTCGCCGATGTAACCTGAGATCTTTGCCTTTTCTTCCATTTCATATGAATCGTCCTGATTTTCTGCGAGAGTTTATGGGAACCGCTACAAGCCATTTAAATAGAACCAGCTACGGTTTCAATGACACACGCACATACACACATATATATATATATATTCTATATGGTTAGAAAGGCTTATCTGGTAAATACATTTTTTTCCTTTAATAGGACATTTTAATAAATGGGCTGATTCATTACAATAAGCATAAGGACATTGAGCAAGTATTTTAACTATTACGCCAGGTCCACTCTCTGACAACTCCTCTTGTTTTTGTTCTACTTTCAATCGTTTCCTATTTATTTACAGTATCACTTCCCCACAAAACCCAACTACCGCTGACAACACATAATTCCATTTTAAAAATATAACATTTTATGAATTAAGAGCACATTTTAAAAACATCATTAGCAATAACATGAGACCCGCCTTTCGTAGAACTTTAAGTGTTCTACCAAGGAGCTGAAGTAGTTGCGTATCTGCTACCGCTGACAATGGTAATCCAGATAAAAAAAAGTCTGGGTTTTGAATATATAGAAATTTGGCGCAACACATTCTTTATGATTCGACTTCATTTTTTTACTATAATTTTGAATATATATGAATTATTTTTATGGCAGTTTCTTTTCAAAATATTCGAATAAAACCTCGGGTTACCGTTTGAGTTATTTTCCTCAAACTCATTTTACAAAGTGCCTCGTCTCTCCAGAACGTGGGCAATCATGGCACTTCTATCCTTTATTAAGCTAAGCTTTTTAAATACAGAAATAATTTTAACTGAATTCAAAATTCAGACGATAATAGTAGTAATAATAATCTTAAATAAAAATATTTTGATCTCTGTGACCGATTGTTGATGTCTGGGTTTCCTATTATTTTCACATAAGCAGTCTTTTTTATGGCAGTTATTATGAAAATAACTTCATTTAAGAACAAAAAAAAACATTTTTTAATACATAGCTTTTAACATTGGTAAAATGTTTGGAAGTAAACATTTTTCCATACTGTAAATAGCATTGAGCATTTTAAAACACATTTGGGTCAAACGTAACCCATTTATACCTTCATTTATATTTTCGTTTGATCAAAGCCAACATTACTGAAACATCTACATAAGAACAAAGCCAATCGCCGTATCCGCGATATGGATCCTTGAAAGACAATAAAGAACATTTTCTGTCAAGTTTTATATCTGGTGAAATAATGTTACAGAGACTTAGAAATTACCGGAGAGACCCGGAAAGGACTTGATAACTTGATAGATTAACAGATTACTCTAATCAGATTTACTAAACTCTTAGGTAGTATTCGCGATATATATATATATATATATATATATATATATATATATATATATATATATATATATATATATATATATATATATATAGTAATCCGTTGTTATGATCCAGGCGAGTCCTATTAACACAACATAGAATATGTAAAAACAGACGCACAAAAGAGCGCTCAATGTTCATTTTCATTACACAGAGCAAATTTTCTTTACAATCGAAATTAAGATACATTTAGTTAATGACCATTTTAACTTACAAATTTTAATTTTTTAATTTCTATTTTAAAATTCGTAGATGAAAATGGTCATTAACTAAATGTATCTTAATTTCGATTGTAAAGAAAATACATACATATATATATATATATATATATATATATATATATATATATATATATATATATATATATATATATTATAGTAAAAAAGAAAGAACCGTAAAACAAATATTATGAATGTATGTGCGTTTAAAACTCAGTAAATTTCAAATAAGTTATTCCAAAATTCGCTTGAAAATGAAACAGAACTAGTGCTTTTAATTTAATTATATAATTGAATTTGAAGTTGTAAGTTTCTGTATTAGAAACATGGTAATTCCTGTGTAGCGATAGAACCATATTTTTAAATCAGTTAATTTATAATATATATATATATATATATATATATATATATATATATATATATATATATATATATATGAACTTGCCGAACTGTAAGATGTTCTTTTTGTTTTGTTTTTTTTCTTCTTTCCTTTTCTCTGCTAACCATTTTCGTATGTAAAATATACATCAGATTTTTCCTGCCGTCATTGGACCAAAGTGCAGGGAGCAGTACATTCATGCCTTCTCTAAGAGTAAATTATGCCTAAAGCATTATAAGTAGCTCTAAGCTAAATTCAAACTTTATTCATTGATACTGTTTTGTGTTAGTAATTTCTCTCTCTCTCTCTCTCTCTCTCTCTCTCTCTTTTCTGTCACTGTTTTCTTCTTTTTTTTCTTGCTACTTTTTCCTTTGCTACCAAGTTTTTCTTTTCCTCTAGTCTGTCCTCTACGTCTCTCTCTTTCCTCAATCTTGTTTATCTCAGTCCCCTCTTTCTCAATCGATTTTTTCCTCTCTCTCTCTCTCCCCTCTTTGCCTGCTTCTCTCCGCACTCTCTATTCTTTTATATATCTCTTTCCTTTCTCTCTTCTCGGTCTCTCTCTGCTCTCTCTTCCCTCGCCTTTATGTCTTTCTCTTTCCTAGCATCTGTGTGTCTCTCTTTCCTCACGTCTGTCCCTCTCTTCCTTTCATCTCTCACTCTGTCTTACATTTTTCTGTCTCCCTCTCTCTTTCTTCACGCCTATTTCTCTCTCTCTTTCCTCTCGTTTTTCATTCTTTCTCTCTTTCCTCCAGTCTGTCTGTCTGTTTCCTTTCGTCCCTTCTCTTTCCTCTCCTCTCTCTCGCTTTCCTCTTGTCTGTCTGTCACTCTTCCCTCTCGTCTGTCTCTCTCTCTCTCCTCTCGTCTCTCTCCTCTCCTCTGAGTGTCTCTCTCCCCTCTTTATTTTCCTCTATGTTCCTCTCTATTTCCTCTCCTCTTTTTATCTCACTTTTTCCTATCTCCTCTCTCTTCCCTATCTTTACACACGTTCTCACTTTCCTCTACTGTCTCTTTCTTTTCTTCTCCCACTCTTCTCTATCTTTTCCTTTTTATTTCCTCTCCTTTTCCTTTCTTCTCTCTATTTTTCCTCTTTCTTCTCTTTCCTTTATTTCTCTTTTCTCTCTTTCTTGAGCGTCTCTCTTTTCTCCCTCACGTCTCTGCCTCTCGGTCTAAGTAGAACACGAAGTTACAGTGATACAGTGAGGCCATTTCTATAGAAATAAGTTTTAAGCCAACAAGTGTCGAGTTGAGCAAAGCAGTATGTGTATATAGCATATCATTGTATACTGAAACGACTGCTTTTCCAACTATTCACTGGCAAATCTGTGTACGTATATTGCACATACGTAATAGGCAGGAGGTAGGAATAAATAGGGGAAAGAGGAAGGTTTGGAATGAACATTCATTTCTGCGACTCTCAGGGGCTCCCTCCCGCTTCCAACAGTGACATGTCTCAGCCAGCAAACCACTTAAGAACTGGTCCATTTCTTTGATGCCATAAGATAATATTAGTACGCGCATACATGTGTGTAACACACACACAAACACACGTATATATATATATATATATATATATATATATATATATATATATATATATATATATATAATAAACCCCTAGACGGGCCAATCTACCATTCTGTCAATGTATGTCCCTTTCTCTTTGTATGTTTACGTATATCATAATTGTGTTATAAATACACATATTGACACACAGACGCTCTCGTATATATGAAACAGACCACGTGTTTTTGTATATTTTTATCTATAATTTTGTGCTCCAATAGAATTATCTCCCTTGCACTGGCGACGCCTAGTAGCAGTATCTTTGTTATGACAATGGCGGACTCTCCAAAAATGTTGACGAAACCCGGAGGTGAAAAGGCCGTCACCGTGAATGAACAAAGTACAACAATAATACTTGAAAACATTATGTTGAAAGAGTCACAAGTTAAACCTCAATATAGAAATGAATTAATGGAATAAAAAAAATCATATATGCTGCCATTTTTTGTTTTTGATCGCATGTTTTTTTTTTGTTTTTGTTTTTTTTTTGTTTTTTCTTTGATTTTTGTTTTTAATCGATTTCACCCCAAGCAAGGAAGTAAAGCCACTCAGACACAAGGGCTTACTGGGCATGGAAGAATTAGAAAACAGAAATATTACTAAAGAGCAAGAATACAATAAAAGTAACCAGGAGCACAGTAGAAAGCGATTGACATAGCATTTAAATTTTTGAAGATTAAAGTTGGCTGGAAACCATAGAGACGGTAGAGAGTTCCACAAGCGAGGAACGAAATTGTTAGCTTAGAACTAACGGTTAGATCTAGCCAACTCAGTACAAATATAAACAGATGTATATATGCGTGACGCGGTGCTGAAAAGTTCTCAGTCTAACCCAGCTAAGAATCTGTATTTCAATGATCAAACATCAGAAAACTGATTTGGAGAAATAGGTCGAGTCAAGATCTTTCCAGTACGCTGTCATGTGATGTCACTTAGTAAAGAACAAGTCCTAAATTAAGGGTAAGGAGGAATACAGGAGTGTAAGATACCATTGTGCTAATTTCACAGGTCAAGATTATCTGCTTACCTTGAAAATCAACAATTGAAATCCATGTCTTGTTAGCTGGGCTTGAACACTGATTTCAAGCTCTAGTGGGGAAATATATACCAGTCTCAATATATAATTTATTGTGTGTGTGCGTGTGTGTGTGTGATAATTTTCTTATATATGCATCAATTACTCACACTGCTTTCTTTTGTTTTCTTTTTTTGACGCAAAACAAGGGCCAAGAGCCACTCAGTGTAGAGACCTACTAAATATGATCGTTGCATCGACATAGGACGGGGAAGAGTGAAATAAGTACAGATTATGAGGACACGTACGTCAGGTAAAAATTGATCTTGGACTTGAAGAAATTAAGATTGTAGTGTACGAAGAAGGATCTTCTCCGGAGTCTATCCCCATAATGTATCGACTCTTTAGAAGAAGCTGTCTGAATGAAACTTCCTTCTTACCAATGCAATACTGTACACACACACGCACACACACAGACACACACACACACACATACACACACACACACACACATATATATATATATATATATATATATATATATATATATAATATTTTAATTATGTTTTAAAGAATTATTCCATTGCGGCACAGAAATTACTATGTTTCGAAACGTTACTCAAGTCCTAAAGTTTAATTTCAATATTAAACTTTAAATTTAGAGTACAGTTTCATTCTCAAGCGATGTTTAGAATAACAAAACTGTTAAACAAAATGTTTTACTCAAATTTACTCATTTATAGGTTGGAAATGGATGTGCAATCTGGGTTTTTTCTTTCGTCATCAAGAGGACTCTACTCTTATGAAAGTATGAATGTTTATTATATGTCAAATTTTTGGAGTCGTGTATAGCTGTGTTGGGGATTTTTGTCTGGTTACAATGGCCTTTTTTCCCAGGCTCTGTTTGTTTTTATTACTATTTGTTAAAACTTACTGACTGATGTTCTAGTTACAGTCTTTTTGGTGTTAATTTATTTGGTATTTTTTCCTTGGTGGTTTCTTAAAGGGGTGCTGATATATATATATATATATATATATAGTGTATTGGGGAAGCAGATCATTATTCA